>CM044018.1:14956443-15031443 GCA_024085815.1 Flaveria linearis
AAACAGATCATATATTTGAATATATAGTTTTAAAAGCCCAAAAGAATGCATTTAACTCTGGACCTTAAGTATTTTTGGAAGTGTTGATAACTCTACTGCAGGTAACTCCCTTAACTCATTATTAGTCCCATGATACGTCTGATCTATATAAACAAACAAATAAACCCACATGTCAACATGAAGAATGATATCCACAATACATATAAAAATAAATTCATAAATACTTACTGCGGACAGTACTAAAATGCAGATTGCGCTGCACATTTCAAATATTGTCCCTGTGTAGAAAAATGATCAATTAATACAATAATCATATGACCTGACATGCAGCACAAACTCAAAGATTACAATTTGTACAAATTTAGCTACAAAAACACTATAATATGATGAACTAATATTTGCCCTCTACAAGATATAACAACCGAACAAATAAGCAAAGAAACTTACATGGGTCTAAACAGCAGTTACCTGGTCAGAGATTGATGAAATTAATAGCTTATTTCCATCATCATAAAATAAACCTCTTGATCCATCATATCTGCATTTTAAGGGTGGATAATGTATGTACGCATGCGATAACGCACCAGATCCACCAAAACCAACCATGGGTTGCGAACTGGATGCACAGGACATTTAAACGTACAGATAGACAACACTAACATGCATGTGTTAAACTTAAATCCGTTAAAACTGTACAAATACGACACTGATATTACAACCTAGAGCACGTACCTATCACAAACAATTCTAATTTCATAAAACCAAACAACACATCAAACAAAATAGGTAAACAAACCAAAAGCAAAAGAGAAAAAACACACCTGCGATGCAACGTAGTAGCCCAATAATATAATCACGAGCTGCAAAATAATTTACTAAAGAAAATCAAGTCTATGTTGTATCAGTTGACTTTTCATGCTTTGTATCACCACATTTATATATTTAACACAATTTTACTATTAATTATATGTTCAAAACCACCGTAGATTAGGTGATCAAACTATGAGGCAATATTTGTTTCTGTTTCAAAAAAATAACATATTTTCAAAAAAAATAACATATGATGCTGTAATTAGAGGTGCAGTACAAGCTGAGATGCCTAAATTGCTTACTGTTATATTGCCCCAAAGTTTGAATGCAACTACTAAAGTCAAAAGAGAATAGGTAACAAACCTGCAAAGCAACACAAAAGCTTGTCTCAAAAACAGAAGCACCTGTAATACAATTAAAAAAACCAACTGTAAAACAATATAATTACAACCCAAATTTGTTAACCATTTTGACCCATAACCAATATGAATATTCTATTCATCAAGTAAGTAAGATAGCATCAAACTGGTTTGTAATTGGTAAGTAGTGGAAATAGCATGCATGTAGTTTAAAAAGAAAATTAAGCATAGCAGCTGTTCAGCTTATGCAAGCACCCACATGGGACATATAGGAATAATTAAGTGCATACATCCCTATCATAAGAAAAATATATAGCTGATTTGTAAAGGGATTTGAGTTATAAATGACAATGCTATCTCTTTCTTCAAGTCTTTCTGTGTACTGTTTCATTATGACCTTGCCTCAGATAATCACTTAATCCTTAGCTTCTCTTATTGATTAGAGTGGGCTATTGCTGAGTTCACCCTAGCCTTAATCTAATTTGACCATAACGAAGTTACAAAAAAGAGAACACATCAAGTAATGAACTCTATCAATCTTATAAACTATAACCTGCTCTTAAAAAAATTTCATTTGATTAATGTAAATGAGTTCAATTCGAATTCTGAGAAACAACTTCACTCATTAACAAAAGTCTTCATGTAGGTTCAGAATATATACCGATTCATTTCACAGTGTTCAGAAATAACATTATTAATGTAAAACAGTGGTAGCTAGCAAAAATCTCATTCAGGCATTTCATCAAACAACACATATGCACTCTCCTCGTCACAAGATTTAGCGAAAACCCCTCTGCCCCATTGAATACCCATCAATCTAATTTCATTTAGGTTTACAAAAAAATACAACTACCCTATTTCTAACTGTTTTTCAATGATTATACTATGTAATGTCTATAAACACATATCTAATAATCTTTTATTCATAAAGCAAAATCTAACAAAATCAGATGATAATAAACAAATCGAAAACCTACCTACAGAAACATATACAGTCGCCGGAGATGATTATTCGCCGGAGAGAGTGGTGGCGGTGGTTCTATAAGCGGCAGTCGGTGACGACGAAGATACCAGCTCCAATTGAAGCGCCAATGCCGAGGAGAATCAGATCAAAAGGACCGAGACGAACCAAACCTTCGCTTGAGTCTGCATCTGCAGATTCGGGATCCATTTCAGCCTACGCCGGTGTATCGCAGCGAACACCGAGTCATACTCGCACCTTACGGCTTCTGATTGAGTCAGATGGCCGCACAGGGCGTCTTTGCGTACGCTCCCGGCATCATCTTCGGCTGCACCGGCGTCATCATCAACGGAGCTCCTTGAATGAATTCCATTCTGCTTCGCTTGGTGGTGGTTTCGGTTGGGGATAAACAGATTTGTTGTGAGGTGTGGATTTAAGTTAGGATTAGGGTTTTGTTGTGAGGTGTGAGGTCGGTGTGGCACTGTAGCCACCGACAATTAGGAATAAATAGAATAGAAATATTAATAATAATATTAGTATAATAATAATAATAATAATATTTGTATAATAATTATAATAATAATAATAGTAATAATAATAGTAATAATAATAATAATAATAATAATATTAGTATTAGTAATATTAATATTAATATAATAATAATAATAATAATAATAATAAAATAATAATAATATTAGTATAATAATAATAATAATAATAATAATAATATATAACCGTCAACCATTAATTTTATAAACATTGTAAATAATGATAAATACGTTTTTTTTTCGCAGATATGGATGCCGACGATGCTTTTATCCCCGGCATTGATGACTGCCCGACGCTGCAGTTCGAGCAGGGGACTACACCGTACGAGCGGTTCAGGACCCTGAGAGCACGTGTGCCAGCACCGGGGACCGTCCTGTCGGAGGACTTCTTACAGCTCGTTGGAGAGCGCAGACGGTTTTTTTGAGATCATCGGCGAGGACGTCCCGTGGGAGCAGCTGTTCCGGATGTCCAACGATGCCCATCGAGAGCTCACCGTCGAGTTCTACTGCACATTCACGTTCCGTCCACGTGACCAGGGACTTGCGGAGCTGGACGAGGACGACATAGCGGACGGTCGTGCGCCCGCGGAAGTTGCTTTCCGGTTGTTCGAGGTCCTCCACCGCATGTCACTTAGGCGGTTCGCTGTCGTCAGCGGCCTCTACACGGAGGAGGAGACCCGACAGCCGATGTACACCACCGCCTTGATCCGCGGGCCAGACGACTCCGATCAGGTCTGGTGGCCTGCGATAGGCGACGGACCATTCGGCGGTGATACGAGGTCCTCTCATATACGAGACCCTCTGTATAGATACATTCACCGACTCATCGCCACGTCCGTCGCTGGTCGGGGGGCGGCGACCGACAGGGTCAACGCCGCCGACCTTTTTTTTCTCTTCGTGTACTCACACACCGACACTGCCACCTCACGCACGCCCTCGCTGATTATTTTGCTAGTTATTATCATCGGCAGTCGCGAGGGGCATTCGGGAACATCGTTTCCCGGATCGCTCGGGGCTTGGGGTACGCACAGGCCATGTCCCAGCTCCCGCTACCTTCGACTCCTGTGCGCGTGGCCGGCCGGAGCACCGCCACTGGGATGAGGATAGTTCGGAGGTTCCCCGACGGCACGTGGCACCTGCTCACCAAATACCAGGAGCTCGTGGCATGGGTGCTCGAGCCGTTGGTGGACCCACCCGAGCTGGCAGGGGCTGAGGTCCACCTTCAGGACGCCCACGAGGCCCTTGGCGGCGGGGAGGATCAGCCCATTCCCTCGCCGCATGACCAGGACCCGCCCCAGCGTCCCCAGCCCGTGTACCACGCCGTGCGATTGCCTGCTCATGTTCATGATATGATTCAGGACACATGAGACAGGGTCGCGAGGCTGGAGGATACGACCGCGAGGCTGCATGATACCACCGCGAGGCTGGAGGATACGACCGCGAGGCTGCATGATATGATGGACTGGGTCATCCAGCACATGTTCGCGGACTATACCGCCTCGGGTACGCCGTTGTTGTCACAGCCACCGAGGCGGTTAGACCATGACGGTGCTGGCCCATCTGGCGCGGGCGGGTCTGGTCAGGACAGCGATCCGGGATGATGGACTAGATAGATATTTGTTTGTATTTTATTTCTTTTTGTATGTAAAAAACTCGTTGTATATATATATATGTGCAGTTTCAGTTATGATGATTTGTATATTTGGTTGTGTTTGTTTGGTTGTGTTTCTTTGTTTGTTTGTTTTATATTTGCAATGTTGATAATGTTAATTGTATATGTTTGATAACAACTGATTTTTACGATTAGGTTAACCATGTGATAAAATAACAACCAACTTGTTTAAAAAAATAATTAAACGCAAAAATTACTTGTAATATGACCATGAATTGCAGCAGCAGGGAAACCGACCCTGCATAACCAGTTTTCCAAAGAATCTGCGCTGCGTTTTGTCTCCACAAAGATTAAAGTCAATGCGTTCTGAATCAAGATTTAAGATAACAGATTACAAAGACTAATTAAGCAGATTAGAAAAAAAAAAGATGAACTGAATCGCACGTTTGTTAATGATTAAAACCATAAAATAGTGTTTGTTAATGATTTTAAAAGTATATAAACCTGAGGATAAATCGGTACACCACCATATGCAACATCAACTTTCACACCAGTTTCATAGCAGAATTTCTTAGCTTCTTCAAATATCTAACGAAATAATACAGATCATAAGAACAATAGTTATATTATATATTCACGAAAAGAACAATGTTTTCCTTTAACCGACGTATGAAACTTCCAAGCTGCTTCAGATGTTGTAAGTTCACAAACGCATACCCGGCATTCAAACCATGCCTGTACGTATATATCAACGTCAAAACTTAGCTTACAGTGAGTACGTTAATAAAACTCCGATCGAACGGTGTTTCCCGCCTTTTCATTCTCAAGTTTACAGTGATAAAATTACGGAAATAAAAATAAATGTTTAATGCTTAAGGAAGATACACGAAATCAAACTCCGATCGAACGGTGTTTCCCGCCTTTTCATTCTCAAGTTTACAGTGATAAAATTACGGAAATAAAAATAAGTGTTTAATGCTTAAGGAAGATACACGAAATAAAACTCCGATCGAACGGTGTTTCCCGCCTTTTCATTCTCAAGTTTACAGTGATAAAATTACGGAAATAAAAATAAATGTTTAATGCTTAAGGAAGATACACGAAATCAAACTTCGATCGAACGGTGTTTCCCGCCTTTTCATTCTCAAGTTTACAGTGATAAAATTACGGAAGTAAAAATAAATGTTTAATGCTTAAGGAAGATACACGAAATCAAACTCCGATCGAACGGTGTTTCCCGCCTTTTTATTCTCAAGTTTACAGTGATAAAATTACGGAAATAAAAATAAATGTTTAATGCTTAAGGAAGATACACGTAATCAAACTCCGATCAAACAGTGTTTCCCGCCTTTTCATTCTCAAGTTTACAGTGATAAAATTACGGAAATAAAAATAAATGTTTAATGCTTAAGGAAGATACACGAAATCAAACTCCGATCGAACGGTGTTTCCCGCCTTTTCATTCTCAAGTTTACAGTGACAAAATTACGGAAATAAAAATAAATGTTTAATGCTTAAGCACGAAATCAAACTCCGATCGAACGGTGTTTCCCGCCTTTTCATTCTCAAGTTTACAGTGATAAATTACGGAAATAAAAATAAATGTTTAATGTTTAAGGAAGATACACGAAATAAAAATAAATGTTTACTGCTTAAAAGAATAAAAAAAATAAAAGCAATATGTCACGGTTTGCCCAAACCGTGACATATAGCCCCTCCTGCGCACAATCAATACCCCCATAATTACATACCCAATCATTGAGTACGGATCCCCAGATCTAACTGTCACGGTTAGGGTAAACCGTGACAGCTAGATCTCACACCTGACCTAGCGGTCACGGGGAGACCTAACCGTGACCGCTTGGGTCGGTTTTCTCCAGGAAAAGCACGGTGCGTCTAAAATTCCCGTATAAAAATCCACACCAATAAATGTTACTTATATGAACGTATATGAACGTAGCTGCTGCCTATTGTTTTGTATATTTACTTACTTGTAAAATGGTATGAAATTATGTGAATTAATAAACTTAAGAACGTGTGTAAATTAAAATGAGATGCACTACTGTTTGTGTAGAAAATCAAAACCAACATATATTTAAACTTGCATTGGTACATATATGTATATTTACAAAACGTCACTTTGTTGTTGACATGTATACCATTATACACTGCGGCATTAACTCAAAAAATAAGGATAAGCAACACATAAAAATATCAAATCAATACCAGTGAAAAGAAACAGTTATATACCTTAAATTCATTAAGGACATCAGACCTATTGTCTTGATGTGCAATAATATAGTTGAAAATTGCACCGGCTATATCGTGGTTGACAATGTAACATAAAGTCTGACACTTGTTGATCTCCTTTTGCACCTCCAGAAAAATGTTCCGTGTGTATATTTCAGAAGCATGATGTTCTACTATTAAACTTATTAGGAAGTTAGGATTAGTGGTGTTGAATTCAATAACACGCTGATTGTATCTTTGACCATCTAAGCATTATCGAAACACAAGAGAAAGTGTACAAGGTTGTTTGATGGACTAGAATTAACCTTGAAATATGAGTTGGAGCTTTCACATCTCGATGTTGTTTTCATCAAATAACACATTGGAATGTCCTTAAAATATCCAGGCACCCATTGTTCCCTTGTTGAAAACATATCAGATAGCCATTTATGATCTTGAAGGTCATACTTCTCCATTAATAACTTCCATCTAAACTCAAAGGTGGATGGATGTAGATAAACATTCCAAATGAGCTTGTGATGGATGCGCGGAGATTAGTGTTGTTCAGTAAATGAGCTGAAACCTGGATATAAAAAATAACATTTATTTATTATTTAAAAAGGCATATATGAAAAAGTAACCATATGAAAAAGTAACCATATAAAAACTATTTAACATAAACATTCCAACTGTATATCTTAATTGATACATATATGTATGTAAATTTCTTGGATATTAGAAGAGTTATAAAATTTTTTACCACTTCTATGGATTTGAATCAGAATGAATCATAGCACACCTTGCACGGGAGCTTATTGGTGATATGCCACATACAAAGTCTGTGAATTGATTTGTCCAATACATTATGAACTGCCCGTTTCATGGCAGCGTCTTGGTCAGTTTGAACTAACAATGGTTGTTTGTGGTTATGAGCATCCAAAAAACATTTGAGCATCCAATTGTATGATTCCATCATCACATCATACAACAATGCCGCGCCAAAAGTGACACAACTTTTATGATGATCAACCCCAGTAAATGGAACAAAAGTTATATTATACCTGCATAAATTCAGAAGTCTTTAAAAAGAGAAAATTTAAATATTATATAATAAATATCATACTTGTTAGTACGGTATGTCACGTCAAAGGCTAAAACATCACCAAATGCAAGATAATTGAGCTTTGACACCTCATCTACCCAAAACAAGTTCCGAATCTCATCGCCAACAGCTAAAAATTGAATGTGAAATTGTTTTGATATAACACGCGTTGTTCCATTCTATCTATGAAGAACTGGCTATCACTATCACCAATGTAATTTGCTATATCCCTACTAAAATTCTTATAATCAGTCTTGGTTCCTCGAACCATATGACGACCTCCTTTTAATGCAACTTGAAGCCTATGAGCTTTCGAAGGACCAACACTAGCCAAACGACATTTAGCAATGTAGTCATTGTCTACAAATTGTAGCCTACGCTTCTTTTTTGTCAGGTCTAAATTATCCAATTCACCAACCATAATTGTGTGTCTCGATAAACCCATAAACTTCAAATCCTTTTGTGCCTTCAATAGCTTTGAATTTTATACGAGCACGACAATCACAAACTTTAAAGTTTCTTCTACGGACACAAGACTTTGACTTAACATCCAATGTGTCATTTACCTTGCCATTAGGTATTCCAGCCTTGTTACATAAAATGTATCTATGGGTAATGACACCTTCCTTCTTTTTCAAATTACTGAGCCGAGTACTGAAACCGGCCATCTCCGCGTACGATTCGTACATCCTTCTCGCGTCATCCCAGTTTTGAAACCTAGATCCAACAACAGGCTTATGATCTACTGATACAATGGGAGTCCAGTACCTAGAACCATTAGGTGATTGGTATAGAGTGATGTGCATTGAATCTGCATAGACAACATATCAATCAAATTTTAAAAACTGAGGTTGCAATATTAATAAATATTTTAAAATGAGCTTTATTATTTACCTTCATTTTCAACACTCGTAAAAAATACTGCCTCATTCAAATTTTTAGGTAGCTGGTTTTTGTTGGAATCAATATTAACGAGGTTATCTGCATCATTATAAACATATTACTCTTAATCACACATTATTGGTACATATATGTATCTAGCCTATGAAAAATATAAATATAAACAAACATATCTAGTACAACACACAATCAACACAAATCAACATGTATACCTAAAAATGAACGAACTAAAATAATAATAAACAATAATATTACTTGTCATTTATACATAAAATTATATTAAAATTTAAAATTTAATATATGTAACATAACAATTACGAATTTGGAACTTCATAAACAACAAAAATCATAGAAATAATACATGAACACAATGTACATTCAAATAACACAATCATTAATAAATTAAAAAACATTGCAAACAACTAAACCATTAAAACACAAGATACCCATTAAGCTCGTGGGTACATATATGTAAGGAACAGAAAAAACAAATTATAATACAAAATACCTTTCGTTTAAACGTCGTAGGTACATATATGTAAGGAATGTAAAAAAACATAATACATACCTTCATCTTCATCTTCTACATCAACAAGCATAATATCCTCATGTCGATCAGGACAAAGTAACCACACATCATATGTCGAATCTTGAATTGAACAAGCACCAATCGAATTGACTACATCCTTGCATGAATTTGAACAATCTGCAACAGATGATCGTGTTATTGATTTCATCACTTCCGAAACTAATGAATGGAAAAACTGCACAATCCGATCAACAAGAATGCATAATACGAATCATACAATAACTGAAGAAGATTTGGAAAAGAATAATACATATAGAAACCATATATTGTTATGAGAAAAAATCAGGGAGTTAGTTTTTATTTATTAAATATCAAATAAATAGTATAAAGTTAAAATTACTAATTTACCCTTTAACATTATTAATTTTGAATTAAATTAGAAAAAATCTGATTGGTGGATGCTAGTTTTTACGGTTTTCAATTATAATTTTAGTTTTTATTTGATCCCTCCTCTATACATACATATATATATATACACACACACATATACATATATATATGTATATATATATACACATATACATATATATATATGTATAGATATATAGGTAGAGGTTCTAATAAAAAATAAGTTTTGCCTAAGTAGGCTAAGAAGGAATAAGGAGATTACATGTGGCACTCTTCAAATTAGGGTTAAGGGCATTATGGTCCTAAATACACTCATTAGTCCCGTTTGTATTTTATCAAAATGCAGCACAAATTCGAATGCAATGCCTGCTTTGTTGGGGGTTCTCTTTCTCATGGTTCATCTTGCATCTGTCAAACCATTACTGAAGTAGCAGCACTTGAGTCTCTTCAATGGCGAAGAATTACGTCAGAGAAAACAATCCTCTGTCGAGATTCGGAGTGTTAGTCGCACAATTGGAATCTATAGTCGCTTCCGCATCTCACAAGCTACCTGATCCTCTCCTCTGCTTCGATCTTCTCTCCGATCTCATATCCTCCATTGATGAAGAGCCCAAGGTCTGTGTATCTAGCTATCTATGAGTCTATACGGTTGATTGTGATTGTGTGATTTGTTTCGCTTCAATACTGATACGGTGATTTTGTTCGTTAACGATTCTAAAAAGTAAAACCTAGAGCTTTTTGCTGTTTTATGAAATACAACACAGCTTTGTGCTGTTTTATGAAATACATCATAGCTTTGTGCTGTTTTATGAAATACAGCACAGCTTTGTGCTGTTTTATGAAATACAGCACAGCTTTGTGCTGTTTTATGAAATACAGCACAGCTTTGTGCTGTTTTATGAAATACAGCACAGCTTTGTGCTGTTTTATGAAATACAGCACAGCTTTGTGCTGTTTTATGAAATACAGCACAGCTTTGTGCTGTTTTATGAAATACAGCACAGCTTTGTGCTGTTTTATGAAATACAGCACAGCTTTGTGCTGTTTTATGAAATACAGCACAGCTTTGTGCTGTTTTATGAAATACAGCACAGCTTTGTGCTGTTTTATGAAATACAGCACAGCTTTGTGCTGTTTTATGAAATACAGCACAGCTTTGTGCTGTTTTATGTAATACAGCATAACTTTGTGCTGTTTTATGAAATACAGCACAGCTTGTGCTGTTTTATGAAATACAGCACAGCTTTTTTCTTGTGTGTATGTGTCGGTCTTTTGGTTGGACTTATCATTGGTTTTGTGACGGAGTACTACACCAGCAATGCTTACAGTATATTTATATTACATCCGAAGTTCCTTTTTATATTTATTTTCACTTTCTTATGTGAAGCTGTATATTCTTCTTATTCATGCAGCCCTATGCAAGATGTTGCTGATTCTTGCAGAACTGGAGCCGCAACAAATGTTATTTTTGGTCTTGCATTGGGATATAAATCTGTAATTATTCCTATATTTGCTATAGCAGTCAGCATCTTTGTTAGTTTCAGCTTTGCTGCCATGTATGGTATTGCGGTTGCTGCTCTTGGAATGCTTAGCACCATTGCCACTGGTCTTTGTGCTGTTTTATGAAATACAGCACAGCTTTGTGCTGTTTTATGAAATACAGCACAGCTTTGTGCTGTTTTATGAAATACAGTACAGCTTTGTGCTGTTTTATAAAATGCAGCACAAAAACGTTAAAAATGTAGCACAATTTCACATAACTTGATTTTTTTTGTAAAAAACTATAGTAATACTATACTCAAATTAAAGAGAAAAAAATACTTGATTTTATGGTGTAATTTATTTAAAAAAACAATATCGTATGAAAAAGTTATTAGCATTTAAAAATAGGGGGAAATTTTAAAAAGTCAACAATTGTGGGTAATATAATAAAATACCCAAATTACCCTTGATTACTTATTTTTTTCTACACTTTGATCTTAGCCATTAATTAGATAATTAGAAGGCTAAGATTACTTCTTAGCCTACTTAGGGAAAAATTATTTTTAGGGGAACCTCCCTCTAGATATATATATGTATAGATATACATATACATATACATATACATATATATATATATATATGTATATGTATATATATATATATATGTATTGGTATATATATACATATACATACATATATATATGTATATATCTCTATATGTATATATATATATGTATATGTATATATGTGTGTATATATCTATATACATGTGTATATATATATATATGTGTGTGTGTGTGTGTGTGTGTATAGAGAGATTGGGAGATTCCATTAAAAATATATTTTACCTAAGAAGGCTAAGAAATGATCTTAGCCTTCCGTTTCTTAGTCAATGACTAAGATGATAATGTTATAAATAAAAATGTGGAAGGGTATTTTGCGTATGTAACCAATTTTGTTGAGTTTTTTGAGTTTCCATCAATTTTTTAAACGTTTATAACCTTTTCATGCTAGATTATCTTTTAAAACAAATTGCAACATAAAATCAATCATTTTTTCTTCTTTAAATTGAGTATAGTATTGCTATATTTGTTTTATTGAAAAACAAATAATGTGAAATTTTGTTGTATTTTAACGTTTTTATGTTGTATTTTATAAAACAGCATAAAATTATGCTGTATTTTATAAAAGAACATAATTTTGTGCTGTATTTCATAAAATAGCATAGTTTGTGTTGTTTTGCGTCAAACAACGCAGTTTTGTGCTGTATTTCATCAAAACAGCACAAAATTATGTTCTATTTCAGTTTCGTGCTGTTTTGCGTCAAACAGCACAGTTTTGTGTTGTTTTGTCAAATAGGACAGTTTTATGCGGTTTTACATAACATGTTCTATGTTGTTTGTCGTCAAAACAACAATGTCTCATGTGTTGTTTCTATGGTGTATTATGTCAAAATATCAAACAATATAGAAATAACACTTTCTTTGTTATTTTAATGTTTCCTATTTGCCTTAATATAACATGTTTCCTGTTGTTTTGCGTTAGAACAACAATCTATATATTGTTTTATGCTTAAACAATCAACGTGACAACTAAGTGTGATAAACGAATGACATTTGAGTATCTTTGATCATTGATATCATCCCTCATCATTATTCATTGTCTTTAATTACCACTATCATTGACTACCGAATCATGTCTTAAAACACTAGCGATTAATACCCACCACTCAAGTTAACATCTCTAATCACCAATTAATTGTCGTATGTAATTATGAAGTTTAAGACAATGATAGACATTTAGGCTTTACTTGTATTTTGAGGTTAATTTTCATAGGATTTGTGGGTGAACAGTGTGTGTAAAAGAAATATTCTACATTTTTAAAAGGAGAAAGTGAATTATATTAAATTGTTAATAGACCAAAATACCCTTTAATCCTATTTTCTAGTTTTGTCACATGTCACCACCTCATTCTCCCTAAACTTCTTAGACAAATATTATTTTTTATTTGAACCTCCTCCTATATATATACATACATACGTACATACATACATACATGCATACATACAAACATGCATACATACATACACGCATACATACATACACGCATACATACATACACGCATACATACATACACGCAGACATACATACACGCAGACATACATACACGCACACATACATACACGCACACATACATACACGCACACATACATACACGCACACATACATATATGCACACATACATATATGCACGCATACATACACGCACACATACACGCACGCACACATACACGCACGCACACATACACGCACGCACACATACACGCACGCACACATACACGCACGCACACATACACGCACGCACTACATACATGCACGCACTACATACACGCACGCACACATACACGCACGCACACACACGCACGCACACACACGCACACATACACACACGCACACATACACACACGCACACATACATACACGCACACATACATACACGCACACATACATACACGCACACATACATACACGCATACATACATACACGCATACATACATACACGCATACATACATACACCCATACATACATACATACATACATACATACATACATACATACATACATACATACATACATACATACATACATACATACATACATACGTACGTACATACATACATACGTACCTACACACATACCTACGTACATACATACATACCTACGCACATACATACATACATACATACATACATACATACATACATACATACATACATATATATATATATGTATAGGTATATATATATGTATTTGAGTGTGTGTGTATATATATATATATATATAGAGAGAGAGAGAGGATGGTTCCGGTACAAACTCTATGCTACCTAAAAACCATAAGAACAGATATGGTGTGTGGATTAAATATATTAATGGTTAAAATTATTGACAAGTCATCAATCTTTAATTAGTCTAGCAGTTATCCTGCCAAAGTATGTTAAAGTTTACAATAGTCATGAGATTCAGAAATTTGACCAAACTTGTTTGCCCAAATAGCCATTGGCTTTTTAGTTTTCTCAGTTTGACCTTACAAATGATTACATCCAACATATAGAGCCATATGTCTCAAGATTATTAATTTTTGTGAATATGGCATAAAAGTTGGATGTGAACTCTAGATTTGAGTTAATTAGGCATGTGTGTGGTTGAACCTATCTTGTTGAAAGTTGATCAAATGAATTATTTAGCTTGTTCTACATCTCTTGTTCATTACAACTTTAATCATGCCATAGCCATTATTTTTTTGTAGTTCTTTTACTTTTACTATTATTTATATTTGATCTCGTTTTATTTATATGTGTGCATCTATTAAGTTAGGATTAGTATGAAAACTATTGATTTTGTAGCACTAAACTGGTCAAATGCTCACATTCATATGCATAACAATAAGATTTTTCACTTTAATGTTACACAGACATGTGTGCTAAAGCCATAAAATTCACTGATTTTGTTGTTCTTTAAAGGATCTAACAGATGAATAGGTCTTCTAATTCATATGTTAGCATCACCAATGATGTAATAAAACAACTTATAACGAACACCAAGCCCACTAATATTAGTTGTAGAAACAACATTAGCATTGATTAACAATGTCGAAGGCTCATATCAATCACGGAGCTATTGCTGAGGATTTTGTACCTTGTCAGCAAAGAAACTTTGGAACTTTGTTAGGTGGAAGGACATTGGTACTGTTGTATTTCATGTTTTTCTTAAGGGTGATAGATGTTTCATACTGTAAATACTCTCTACGTTGTTAATCCTAGTTGTAATTATCTCTTTGTCACCATGGCCCCTTTTATAGGAAGATGACTTTTTGTTCGTTGTTTGATGGCTTTTCTTTCTTTTCTCTAAAATGATATTTTTAACCATTTATTGGTAAGTAGTTATTTTTAACTATTAATAGTCTCTGGTTTATTCACTAGACGATGACTTTTCTTCCTTCCTTTTCGTCCATGCATTTTTTGTTGTGAATATGGTCACAAACTGTGTAGTGTTAGCAATGTTGTTGGGACTGGATTGGACCGGCCGATCCGATCGGTCAGACTGTGGATCGGTTAGGTGGCCGGTCCGGTCCGATATGATTTGTTTTGAACTAGTCGAATCGGTCGGTTCGTCCTAAACCGGTGGTCGGACTGAGAAACCGGACCGGTTCGGACCGGAATTTGATTAGATTTTTTTTATTTTAATGGATAAAAACAAGGTGTTAAACCAACAAATTAGTATGTTGGATATACAAATATAGTTAAGTTTTATATATAACTATAAAATACACATATAAATCATATATAAATTACTTATATTCACCATCGTCCACATTACTATTTTGGATTCCATAAAAGATAATGTGGGACCAAATATTTATTTCTTTATAGAAAATTTGAATCGTATAATAATTATTGTTCATGTAAATTCCCACAACAAACATAATCGTTTGCAAATACGCCCGATTAAATAGACAAATTTAATTAAATGTCGATTACCAATGATATTTATACAAGGGAGTTAATGTGAGGTATTAATGACATGCAAATATAAAGATGTCATTGGTTCAACTCTCACTTTGATCAAAATACTTAGAATTAAGCTAGTGTTCTTAGCAATAAGTTTCCTCCTAAGGAAGTTGAGGGGACAATCTTGGCTGAGAAATAAATAGGTGGACCCGATTAAAATAACAGTTATTCTTCGAAACAGGGCCATATATATGTCGTTCGAAAAAAATTTAAATATCAATCAGAATAAAATACATGAAGTAATACCTCTCAAGGGCAAGGAAATCGTGTCATTTTTCTACCCTTTTTCCAGATGACACATTAACACTCAATAAGTTTTTTTCATATTCCTTAGGTTTCACTAAATCTTTTGTGTTTTCTAGGTGTCATTCTAGTTTTTCCTCGGTTTTCCCATTTTTATTATGTAAATTACTTTTTAAATTGTAAGGCCCCGTTTTCGGGCACCTCACAGTTAGTCATTCATTGCACATAAAACATATTAATATACATTTCATAAAATAAATAGCGGAATTACGTTAGCAAAAGCCATCCTTTATTATTAAAAGATACTGTTGTTAAGCAATACAATAGTGTTCAAGTTATAAAAGATTTTTTAATTACATTACAAAACAATAATATCATACCTTAGGAATGGATGTTAGTCTTTCTCCGCCGAGTAGCTTCGTCCTCGTGACATCCTCAGCAACTATTACCTGCCAACTGAAAATGTATAAAAGTCAGCGTTGCTGAGTGAGTTCTAGTTTTAAATGTATTAAAATACCTTGTGTAATGTATATATATATATATATATGAAAATACTCTTTTTTATAAAAATACATCTCTTACCGTTATACGTGAGCACGCATTAACTATACAACAAGGTAATTCTTTTTTCTTTACTGTATGCCTTTGTTCATTTTGTACTCTTTTAACTTTATCTTTCCCGTAAGGCTTCTAATGCTCTGCCTTCACTTGCAAACAAGTAAGGCACTTACTCACATACTCCACCACGTCATGTTTCATACCCGGCCAGCAGTAGTCCTTCTTCATGTCTTGATACATCTTGGTGGCACCGGGATGAATGGAGTATCGAGTCTTGTGAGCTTCATCCATGATTCGCCCTCGCAGATCTCTATAACGAGGGATCCACATTCGTCCAAAGCGGGTTCTAACCCCGTGGGTTTTTTCTCCTAGTTCCGCGACTAGACCTCTCATTCGTTCAAAGTTGAGGCGATCTTCTTTCAACGCCTCATCTTGGAATTCTTTCACTTGGGTCATCACGTCCGAGGTCATGACTAACTGACACGCCTTCACCCGAATCAGGTCGGGTCTCTCTTTTCGACTAAGGGCATCGGCCACCACGTTGGCCTTGCCCGGATGGTAGTGGATCTCACAATCGTAATCTTTGATGAGCTCTAACCACCTTCTCTGCGTCATGTTGAGATCCTTTTGCTCGAAGAAGTATTTCAAGCTCTTGTGGTCGGTGAAGATGGTGCACCTCGTCCCGTATAGGTAGTGCCTCTAAATCTTCAACGCAAAAACCATAGCTACTAACTCCAAATCATGTGTAGGGTGATTGACTTTGTGGGTATTCAACTGTCGGGATGCGTAGGCTATCACCCTTCCACGTTGCATCAACACGCAACCCAACCCTGAATAAGATACATCTGAATACACCACTAAGTCTTCACTTCCCTCGGGTAATGTCAAGACATGAGTTTATGTTAATCTCGTCTTCAACTCCTCAAAAGCACACTCCTGTTCTTGACCCCACACGAACTTCACCTCCTTGCGAGTCAATTTGGTCAGAGGTGAGGCTATCTTGGAGAAGTCTTGGATGAACCTCCTATAGTAGCCCGCCAAACCCAAGAAACTACGGATCTCGGATGACGTCTTTGGAGACTTCCATAGCATCACCGCCTTGACCTTTGCCGGGTCCACCATGATTCCTTCAGTATTAACTACATGACCCAAAAAGTGCACCTCGCGTAACCAAAAAGCACACTTAGAGAATTTAGCATACAACTTCTCTATCCTAAGTATCTCCAATACCTTGCGTATGTGGCCGACATGTTCTTTCTCTCTCTTAGAATAAATCAGGATATCATCAATAAAAACTATCACTGATTTGTCTAACATTGGCCGACACACTCGATTCATCAAGTCCATAAAGGCAGCTGGCGCGTTATTGATGGTAGCCAGATCAAAGATCTATCCTCAAAAACCAACTGGCCACTTGGAGCTGATCGAACAAGTCATCAATCCTCAGTAATGGATACCGATTCTTCACCGTCAACTTGTTCAGCTCTTGATAGTCGATGCACATTCGCATACTACCATCCTTCTTTTTCACGAACAAGACCGGAGCACCCCGAGAGATACTCGGTTTAATGAAACCCTTATCAAGCAACTCTTGCAGTTGCTCCATCAATTCCTTCATCTCAATCGGAGCTAATCGATATGGTGCTTTGGTAACGGGTTGAGCACCAGGTATCAAATCGATTTGGAACTCAATTTCGCGATCCGGTGGCACACCTAGTAAGTCTTCCGGGAATTCGTCCGGAAAGTCACACACCACTGGCACTTCGGGTAATTGTGGTACCGATGCATCCGCATCTTTTACGTAGGCCAAATAGGCACTACATCCATCTCTCATGCACCTCCTCGCCACCGCCATTGAAATCACCTTCAGGATCGTAGTAACGCGATCTCGATAAACCGTCACCGAACTTCCATCGGGCGCAACTAGTCGAATCATCTTCTTACGATAGACGATATTTGCTTCATAGGTTGCTAACCAGTCCATCCCTAGTACTACTTCAAATCCAGCTAGGGGCATCACATGTAACTTAGCAGCAAACCTATGATCTTCTAGTTCTATGGCATAGTCCTCTATCACGTCAGTAATTCTAGTGGACTTACCAATAGCAATTTCTACATTGAATGGCTCGCTAATACTTCTACTACTAGCAGACAACTTAACACAAAAGTAGTAGAAATAAAACTCCTACTAGCACCAGAATCAAATAATACAGACACAAGTTTGATTTACTAGAAACATAACTGACACGACATTCGTATCCACTCTGGCTTCCTCCCCGGTCATGGTGTAAGCTCTAGCACTTGCCTTCTGTCCTCCCTCCTCCGGCTTCTTCTTCGCTCCAGAGCTCTCTGCCATCGGCTTCTTGTAATCCTAGCTTGCTCGTGTGTCCCTCCTCGCCACAGTTATAACACTTCAGCACCCTACAGTCTCTAGCGATGTGGCTAGGTTTGCCACACCTGAAGCATACATTCAATCCCAACCACACTTGTCGGTGTGCTTCATTCCACATTTGCCACACTTCTTAAGCCCCGAGCTTGACGACACCCTACGATCATCCACCTTCATCATCTTGTTATTTGGAGTGAAAACACCTCGTCCAAACCTCTTCGTGTTCCAGTTCTTATCACCGCCACTCGTCTTCCTCACGTCTACCACCGCTTCTTCCCGTTCATCGTACAACTTGCCCCCCAAGTCCACCACCGATCGAAAGGTGTCTGGCTGAGTAGCGATCAGATGCTTGGGAATATAAGCCGACAGTCCCTGGATGTACCTCTTGATTTTACTTGACCCGGCGTCACCTGATCCGGTACCAGCCTCGCTATTTCGTTAAATTTGGTGGTGTACTGCTGTTGGGTCATGGTTCCCGTCTTAAGTTGCAAGAAGTCCCTCTCGATCCTATCAAGTTCCCGGTGAGGACAGAATTCCTCGATCACTAACTGCTTCAACTCCTTCCATCGCATCTTTCCGATGGCTCTGGCACCCTCAACTTGGACAATATTGTCCGACTAACATAACGCTGAGTCAACAAAAGAGTGATTAGCAAACTTTACCTTTTGGTTTTCGTGACACTCACTAATCTCCAGTGCCGCTTCCATCTCCCTCACTGAATTGTGAGCGGCAGTAGCATTACCATTGCCACCGAAGGTCGGGGGCTTGCACCTCTGGAATGCTCTATAACTGCACTTATTGGTCGTCACCCCCCCACTAAATCATCATCCTCTTCACCGGATAGCACGGTCTCAGGCTCCGGTCGTTCCTCCTCCCCTTGCTTCCCTTGCCCGTTGACCCTTTCCTATCTTCCTTCTCCTTCCTCTCTTCATTTGTCACAGCTCTAATGCCTTCGGTCACTACAGATGGTAAGATTGTCTGCATGACCAGGTGTACTTCGTCAGCAATCGCCTCCTTAGCTGAGGCATTCAGGCTAGCATTCTCATTCTCCTCACTCTGGCCATGAACCTCAGGGTTCTCATGAGTCGTCTCTGGATCCTTAGCACTACTCCTAGTCACATGTGGATAACCTTTGCCTCTATAAGCCTTGGAAGATTTTTGTCCATTCATTTCCTAAATGTTATAAGATTCAAACACTAACACAGTCATTCAAGGGGACAACTCAGTTTATGTTAAGTATAGTAAGTACCTAATTATAGTGGCTAGTTGTGATTAACCACTTACTTTACTCTTCACACCCCAAGCATTTCCTATCCTGGCTACATCAGTATCTAAATCTACTAAGAACACATATATCAAATAACACACGCACATAATACTGATTAACTTTAAGGAAAGAAGTACCTGATGGCACGTAGCTACTCGGGCTGATATCCCTCTATCTGTCCCATTTTTAGTTTAAGTTTAGGTTTTTGAAATATTTTACCCAATTCAATTAAACTATGACTCTGATACCAACTTGTAAGGCCCCGTTCCCGGGCACCTCACAGTTGGTCATTCATTGCACATAAAACATATTAATATACATTTCATAAATAAAAAGCGGAATTACGTTAGCAAAAGCCATCCTCTATTATTAAAAAATAATGTTGTTAAGCAATACAATAGTGTTCAAGTTACAAAAGATTGTTTAATTTCATTACAAAACAACAATATCATAACGTAAGAATGGATGTTTGTCTTTCTCCGCCGGGTAGCTTCATCCTCATGCCATCCTTAGCAACTATTACCTGCCAACTGAAAATGTATAAAAATCAGTGTTGCTGAGTGAGTTCTAGTTTTAAATGTATTAAAATACTTTGTGTAATGTATATATATATATATATATATATATATATATATGAAAATACCTTTTTTATAAAAATACATCTCTTACTCTTGTACATGAGTACGCATTAACTATACAATAAGGTAATGCTTTCTTTCTATACTGTATGCCTTTGTTCATTTCGTACTCTTTTAACTTTATCTTTCACTGTCTATGTGGACCAATGAGCAATACCCTAAACTATATGCGCGGGGAAACTGGTGCTGGGCCTCTGGTCTCTCAATGGGCTATGATCACTGTACATAAGGCTGACCCAGTCACCTAGGATATGCTGCAAAGGTCCGCCAATCTCAATTGATTGGCCCTGTGTGCATCCTTTGGGGTAGCTAACCCGCATCACAGTTGAGCTAACGACAACATGGTCGTGCACCTCCTATATGCTTGCAAGACTTTTAACATTTTAATTATGTTCCACTTCTCTTTATCATTAATCTTTCTCTTTGTTAAGGATAATACTTGCATTTATGATCATAAACACACCACATAAGTCACACAGTGATAATTACTATGATCATGGGAACAACTTAATAATAATGCACATATAATAGCAATTAAAAGCCCTAAGTCAAACTTGGGTCAAAACCTAATGATTCTGTTTTTCTCAAAATTTCAGAAAATGTTTCAAGTGTTCTAGGCGCATGAGCACTATGCAGGCGCATGAGGCCTATTTAGGCGCATGGGTACTATTTGGGCGTCTCAACACTTAGGCGTCTGGATCATTTCAGACGCATGGGCACTATTTGGACATTTGGTCCATAGTTAGGCGTTTGAGTCTAAATCTTAGACGCATGGGCCACTGTTCAGGCACATGGGCTTTCACTTAA
Source organism: Flaveria linearis (assembly GCA_024085815.1). Classification (NCBI taxonomy): domain Eukaryota; kingdom Viridiplantae; phylum Streptophyta; class Magnoliopsida; order Asterales; family Asteraceae; genus Flaveria; species Flaveria linearis. Next base: position 14,977,857 of record CM044018.1, read on the forward strand.
AATTTCTAAGGCATTTTCTAGATGGTTGTGGCACTGTTTGGGCGTATGGGCCCTGTTTGGGCGAATAGGCCGACTTAGAACATTCTAAGGCAATTTTAGGCGGTTGGGGTACTATTTAGGCGATTGGGCAACCTGTTGAGTTTCTAACATATTATCTGTCCCAGTCATTCTTCTTACATGTTCTAAGCTTAATAACACCATTCTAAGTATAACTAACACATAACAACCATAAAAACACCATCATGCATACATAGATACATACGGGTATTCAAATAACTTTTGTAAAAATGTTTTTACATACATTTCAGCCCCAAAATTGTTAAAACATGTAAAATTACGATGTCTAGAACTCACCTGATGTATCAACCAAGCACAACTCTTCCAAACTTGTGTGCACAAGAGTTTAAACTCCTAAAACAAGCATAACACATCACCAAAACACAAACAACACTTAGAAATTGGTTTCTAAGGTGGAGAACCTCAAATAACCGAACCACTTAACATAACACACTTACCTTCGAACTCCTTCTTCTTCTTCTCTCTAGAAGTCCGAAGTTTTTTGCTCTTTCTCTATCTATAATCCGAATGACAAAGGTGAAAAGTATCATAGCATGGGCGGCCATGTTGCTTTTGTACAAATAATATTAAACTTTGCACTTTTGACACATTTAACCCCTCCACTTGGGTTAAATGGCATTTTCCACTTTTATTCTTCATTTTACCACTTTTTATAATATTCGGGTGTTACATAAATGTCGTATTTAAATTTTATATTGTATTATTAAAGTAAATAAAATATGTAACTAAAGTAAACATTCATTCATTTTAATTTAAATTCATATTTAAAAAAATATATTTCATATTTCATATATTTTATTTGTAGTTCTTCAACTTTTACTATTATTTATATCTGATCTCGTTTTATTTATGTGTGTGCATCTATTAAGTTAGGATTAGTATGCAAACTATTGATTTCATAGGACTAAACTTGTCAAATGCTCACATTCATATGCATAACAATAATATTTTTCAATTTAATGTCACACATACATATGTGCTAAAGCCATAAAATTCACTGATTTTGTCGTTCTTTAAAGGACTTACAGATGAATAGGTCTTCTATTTCATATGTTAGCATCACTTGTGATGTGATAAACAACTTATAATGAACGCCAAGCCCACTAATATTAGTTGAAACAACATTAGAATTGATTAACAATGTCGAAGGCTCATATCAAAGATGGAGCTATTGTTGAGGATTTTGTACCTTGTCAACAAAGAAACTTAGAAACTTTGTTAGGTGGAAGGATATTGGTACTTTTGAATTTCATGTTTTTCTCAAGTGTGATAGATGTTTCACAATGTAAATACTCTCTATGTTGTTAATACTAATTGCAACTATCTCTTTTCCTTCTTCATCCTTAAAATGAACTTTGTTGATTACATTACAAGAAAACATGGGTCTATAGCAACAAAATTTTGACACCTTATAGCGATGACATGTCGTCCCCATAGCTTATTTTGCTCAATAGCGACGACAAATTGTCACTACAAACTTAATTCGCATAAATTAGTCGTAATAGGCAGAAATGTCTTCGGGATATATATCGTCGGCACAAGTTCGTCTATAGGAACGACAAATCATCCCTATAAGTATTTTGGTTTCTGATTTTACCGAATAAAAAAAAAATAAAAAAAGCAAAACTTGATCTATAGAGACGACATATCGTCCCTATAGGTCTTTTTTCATATTTTTTTAATTTTTTAAAATTCTTGCTATGGTCACGACATGTCATCGCTATCGATCTCATTTTATTTAATTTTTTTCATTTATGTAGGAACCTAATTTTTTTTTATAAATTTAACAAACATATAATCAATAAAAATCCAATGCAAGTTTAACAAACAAATAATTCATACAACTTCAAATTTAAGTTTAACAAACATAATTCATACAATTAGTTTAAAGTTCACAAAATCTAACAAAAATATAAATGCTAATGACCACCAGGTAGTCGCTGCTGCTGCCAGTAGCATATCATTTCCATCTGCTTTTGAAGCAATTATTGTATTTCTTGTCTTTCTTGTTGTTGTTGGATTTGTTGTTGTAGTTGTATAGTTTTCTTGATTTTGTAGTTGCTGTTGTCTAAGTTCTGTAACTTCAACTTACAAATGTTGTGTTAGAGGAGGTTGCAAGCTAGAAAAATCAGGGGTGGAATGTCTCACCACACGAACAACACCTCATATATGTCGTTGCCTTTGACCTAAGGCACGCTCAATGCATTGTATCTCATCACCAGCAGATGAGTCTCCACCGGTCTCTATAGAGGATCTCACATACTCCTCTTGAATTATTTTCTGAATTAGACATATTGAAAATGTTAGTTCAAATGGATTATTTTGACGACCCAAACACACTTAAACATACTAGAATCAATCAAAAGTTGTTCAAATGTGTCATTTTGACCCAAACACACTTAAACATACTAGAATCACACAAAATTTAATAGTTCAAATGTGTCATTTTGACCCAAACACACTTAAACATACTAGAATAACATAAAATTTAATTCAAATGGATCATTTCAACCCAAACAAACTTAAACATACTAGAATCAATCAAAAGTTAGTTCAAATGGGTAATTTTCACCCAAGCACACTTAAATATACTAGAATCACACAAAATTTAGTTTAAATAAGTCATTTTGACCCAAACAAACTTAACATACTAGAATCAATTAAAAGTTAGTTCAAACATGCCCAGTCTAATTCTATAGTTGCATTCACCCATCCCGTGCCTTCTTTGAAATGCATCTTCTTAAAGAGATCATCGGACGACTCCCCTGTGAATAATAAATTCTTAGAAATGCATCTTTCGACAGTTAATACTTATTTTATACTAACAATTATTCTTTTACCTCCATATGTCTCTTTTATGCATATGATTGACTCCCATGGAAACTCAGATAGCGTTGTTTACCTCTGTTTAATTTGTTTGTTTCAGATCAGCTCCTATAAGGGGGATCTAAGAACAACACATTAATCACCCGAGCCTATGCTTGCGGGTCAGTTCCTTCATATGGTTGGTAGACCTTATTGTTTTTCTTTACTAGCCATAAATGAGGCCGAATACCCATATTTTGCAAGTCTTGTCTTGCTTTATGCGTATCTTTTGATTTTTCATTCATTAGCAAAGTACCTAACAAGCTTTGATAAATATTTTTCTCTATATACATGTCATCAAGATTATGTTTTAAAATTAGTGAAGACCAATATTCCATCTCAATAAAGATACTCCGCTTGGTCCAATTCAACTCGGTTGCAGCATGCTTTCTTTTCACACCTCCATTTATAGGATGGTTCCCTGGAACACGATCAGGGATGCTTTTTAGTTGTTTTAAGATTTGTGCATTACTCAAACGTCTAGGAGGATCTCTTGTCTCTCTTTCACTATTGAACAAAAGATCATCTCTCAAACTGTGTTTTTTTGTCAAGAATCGTCTATGATCAATAAAATATATTTTATTTGTTATACACACCGATACGTTACAAGTAGGGCATGCCATGTAACCTTGACCGCTCCATCCAGACATATAGCTACGAGCGGGATAATCGTTTATAGTCTATAATAGATCCACACGCATCCTGAATATAGTTTTGTTGATACCTCTCATTTGAACTCCTTCGGCCCATAACATTTTCAACTCATCTATTAAAGGCCTTAGGAAAACATCAATTTCCTTTCCAGGAGATTTAGGCCCGGGAATAAGCATGGTCAACATAAAAAGAAGACTCTTTCATGCATAACCATGGTGGTATGTTAAATGTTGTTAACACCACTGGCCACATACTGTAAGATTGACTCATGTTACCTAATAGATTAAAACCATCCACAACCCAACCCAAACGTACATTTTGGGGTTCTTCAGAAAAATCAGGAAATTTTTCATCAATGTTTTGCCATGCCTACCCATCAACTGGATGATGCATCATACCATCCGTTAAGTGTCCAGTATAATGTCATGTCATTTCTTTTGCCGTGAATCTTGAGCTATACATTGTTCGAAGTCGGGAAGTTAAAGGAAAGTAGCACAACACTTTTTGAGGTACTTTCTTCCCGTTTGTGTTTTTGTCAACCCATCTACTCTCCTTACAAACCGGACAATTTTGCATGAACTCAATTTCTTTCTAAAACATACTTAGTTCATGCATGAATAGATTCATATCCTAACCCAGTCTTACTTAATCTCTTCTTAGCTTCATAGTATGAGGCTGGAATTTGATTTTCTTTAGGAAATGCAACTATCAAAAACACTAAAAGTTGATTAATGAACTATCCATCCATTTGTTGACAACCTTGATATGCATCAATTTTGCTTAAAAGTTTAAAGAAGACAACCAACTACAACCGGTGTATAACTCGGCATTCTGCTCCTTAAATAATGCCTCAAACTCTGTGTCAAAACAAGTTCCACCTTTGTCTACACTTTCTTCATTAATATTATGCTCCGCCATAACATCATCAATTGCATCAAATATCTCATTATTTGTTATTGGAATTGATTTTGTTAAAGCAAAAAGGTCTTCTATTTCTGAAGCACGTGGATGTTTCTCACCATGATACGTCTGCGTTTTATATGATTGTGGAAGCCCATTGTCATGTATGTGGGCATGAATGATATCCACATCCTGCCGACACCCATTGCAACATCATTTACACTTACAAAATGCTTTTTCTAAACTGTCGACATAGTTCATGGCAATTTTTAGAAAGCTATGAAGACCTTTTATAAATTCCAGAGAACTCTTATTTTGCAATTTTATCCAAATCTTATCAATTGTCATATCGATGGTGTTATAAAACATGGAAATACAACTTTATCTATTAACATATACACAAAGATGTACTAAGATAAAAGTCATATACACTTACATGTACATACATACAAGCATAATCACAACACATAATCACTTACAAGTATAAAAGTATACAAACATATAAATATACAACATACTTACATACATAAGTACAAAAATAGAAACATACTTACATGCAAGTATACAACACTTACATACACACTTACAGGTATACAAAAAACATACAAAAATACAACATACTTACATGCACAATTACAAGAAAATAACTTTTACCTGTAGCGACGACAAGTCATCAGGATAGAAATTTTTATTATACCTTCTTTTTTTAGGTAGCCCGCGCAACTATGTCCCGACGACATATCATCGAGATAGACTCAAAGGGTTGAATTTTTGACTTTAGCTTTACCAGAGAACATGTCGTTGCACAAAGCCTCCTTTACCAATGACATATGTCGTCGCTATAGCCATTGTCTGTATGGGGTAAAAGTGTTGTAGTGATTGACGGCTTGGACCAATGAATTCTAAAGTTAAGCAGCAAAAGATTATTATGCAAAGAGAACGATCAAGATCAACTGAAAAACATGTCTTGAAGAGGTAACATTGCAATGTTTGGTCATTGCTCAAGTGGGTAGAATTTAAATGGGTTTGAGCATCTGGCTGATCCATAGAAAACCTGTCCAAAGTGTACTCAAAATGCATAATACCTTGAAAATCATAATATAAAAAGGTTTTAGATTATTATTGTAATCATATTAAGACATTAGTCATTAGTATTTTATAAATTCGACAAAGTGATTGGTGGTTGGCATAACCTGACTTGTTTCCACGAAGTCTAAGCCTTATGTGCTGTTGGGAATCTATTTCAAATCCACATATGTTTTTTTTTTCATCTGAAATATAAAATTTAGATAAACAATTTTAACACAACAACTATAGAAGGTAGTGTTTGGATTTTCTTCTGGTGTAATATAAATAGTGGCGGAACTTGAGTTAAAGGTTAGGGGGCGAGGGCGAAACTAAACTATTTTAGGGGGGCGGACTCTATATTTATTAAAGAAATTCCACTACCGGATCGAAAATTTACACTATCGAACATAAAATTTACACTATCGAACCGAAAATTTACACTACTGACGAAAAAAAGAGGGGGACGGCCCCCCCCGGCCCCAATGAAGCTTCGCCATTGAATATAATCCAATGATACGCACATGAGTGTTTGCGTTTCTGAGTATGCAAGTAATCGAGAGGGAAAATAACTAGAATTAAACAAGCAAACATTATAATATAACTAGAATTAAACAAGTAAACATTTATGATAAGTTTGTCGTGATCCAAACATTAAAAGTGAGTTATATGTTGTGTTACAAAGCAACGATCACATTTCAATGGACGATCTCAAACACCCTCTAAGAATCGCTTTTGATATGTTATCAAATTTATACATTTTCACATTTATTATTCTGATTAATATAATCACATTGACTTTGCATTGACCTTGCCGCAAGCAATATCTTTTTTTTTTTTTTGAAACGGCTAAATTGGAATCACTCACGGATCACTGGAGTATCATCGTGCCACCATGTTACCACACGATCATATTCCACCACCAAGTCACCAATTAAGGAGGAAATTCATAATTATGAGAAAACTCCCCTTTATGAGATTCGAACCCATTACCTAATAGGCCCTAAGTCTTATCCCACCAGTAAGATACCGCTGGGCTATAATGCCTTTGGCAACAAGCAATATCTTTTTGATTGATACTTTTATGAAATTCAACAGATAAAACCCATTGCAAAGTGCTTTTTTAAGTTTATCTTTTTATTTGATTTTTAGAAGCAGTCCCAACCGTCACATCACACGAGCATATTCACTAGTATTTTGTAATTAACTACTCTCAAAAGCGGGTGCCAATAAACGAGCTACACATTAGTGAAAACTGAAAAAATTGTCATGTCACCTATAATAAAGACAGAATCCACCTAATTAGTGTGCTCTTAATGAGTGGGGCTTACCCTATTTAATATATAGTAAAGATAGAATCCACCTAATTGGCATGTCTCCTTCGATGAATGAGAGGGTAATTAAGTGCTTTTGTCACCATGGCCCCTTTCATAGGACGATGACTTTTTGTCCGTTGTCCGATGACTTTTATTTCTTTTCTCTAAAGGTTAGTCAATACTTTTAGTGATTACAAATTGTTTGTTTCATCCAAACTAAATAAAAAATAGAATGAATATTATAAAGATGGATTGAAATACTTGGATAGCTTTCTCCTTTTAAATGTAATATAAGAGATGTTGTTTCTATAGCTAGCCCCTAGCTAGTTGTGGCTTTTATATAAGCTGCTGTTCAAAATAATAAAAAAAACTAAACTAATAAAAACCAAAAAAGGGTAAGAGTTGGGTCATTATGTCGTATTTATTGAAGTAACATGGTGATGTTTCATCTAAGGTTAATATATATATCAAGCCCCCGTACCAACGATTGATGAATTATGTTGTATATTAGAAATAGATTAGATTGTTAAGTGAGTTGTTTATTAAAAGAAATCTATAAAAATAAAAGTAGAACTAAACTCTTGTTTGGTAACTATTATTTTTCTATTCATAATTTCAATTTTACTTAGGGTTTGATTAAAGTAACTATTTTCCTTCAAAATATTAAAAACATTAATTTACCTCCAAAAGTTTTATATGTTGTGTCAATTCACTCCAAAAGTTTCATAATCCTGAATAAAGTTGAAACAAATAATGAAACTTTTGGATTGAAATTGAAACAAGTTATAAAACTTTTGTAGATAAATTGATGTTTTTAATATTTATAGAAAAATACTTATTTTTAACTACTAATAGTCTTTGGTTTATTCACTAGACGATGACTTTTCTTCCTTCCTTTTCGTCCATGCATTTTTTTGTTATGAATAGGGTCACAAATTTGTAATTATAGCAATGTTGTTGGGAGACCGCGGATCGGTTAGGTGGCCGGTCCGGTCCGCTATGATTTGTTTTGAACTAGTCGAATCGGCCGGTTCGTCCTGAACCGGTGGTCGGACCGGTTCAGACTGAAATTTGATTTGATTTGATTTTATTTTAATGGGTAAAAACAGGGTGTTAAACCAATAAATTAGTATGTTGGACATACAATTATAATTAAGTTTTATATATAACTATAAAATACATATATAAATCATATATAAATTACTTATATTTAATTATATGTATAACTATATATATAATTATGACTTCATCCGGTTCTTAAATCCAGTCCGACCGGTCCGACCATCAAATCAGTAAGTCGTTCGGTTCGATATCCCATCCACTTCTGAAAACATTGTAGGTAGCATACTTTTCAGTCATACATTCACATCATCATCCACATTACTAGTTTGGATTCCGTAAAAGATAATGTGGGACCAAATATTTATTTCTTTATAGAAAACTTGAATCGTATAACAATTATTGTTCATGTAAATTCCCACAACAAACATAGTCGTTTGCAAATACGCCCGATTGAATAGACAAATTTAATTAAATGTCGATTACCAATGATCTTTATACAAGGGAGTTTGTAAGGCCCCGTTCCCGGGACGCTTACAGCTCATTTATCCTAAGTAAACATTACAACGGAAACATTCAAAAATGACATTTCATTTCATTATAAAGGTTTTTGCAAAATAAAACATCGTTAATCAGTTACAAAATACATTGTTGCATTACATCACAAAAGCATTATATGAATGGATGCCATCCAAAAGAGCTGAGTAGCCGCCCCGTGCCATCCTCAGCAACATTACCTGCCAACTGGAAACACATAAAAAGACAGCGTTGCTGAGTGAGTTCTAGTTTTAAAATAAAACATACTTTTTTGATTAAAAACAATATTTTACATTCTTACCCCATCAAGCTTCATACGTACACATAGATAATATCATTATTATCTACATCATTTGTTCGTTAACTTTCATTCATGCAACGTACATCATTACCATTCACATTCATTCATAAATTCTTACTTTCATTCGTACGTTCATTACTTTCGATGACATATACAATACCCCGAACATTGTGCACAAAGCTGGTTACTGGGCCTGAGGTCTTTCGTAGACCTCGAACATTGTGCAAGAAGCTGAATCCAGTACCTAAGGCAAGCGACAAGGATCCAATACATATGGTCACTCACAAGGATTGGACCCCAGTGTGCATCCTTCTGGGTAGCTAACCCGCACACAGTTGAGCTAACACCTTCATTGGGTGTGAACCTCCATACAATTACTTGCAAGCCTTTCTTACTTTCATTCATTCATTCGTTAATGCATGCATTCTTTCATTACGTTCCTCTTTTCATTATCTTCCACTTTACGTTACATAATACTTTTCATTCATTCATTAACGTAACACGTAAAGCCACGGGAAAGATAAACATACATCATAATAAGGAACATCATCATACACAGATAGCATCATCATACAGGGCAACAACAAACGTACATAACATACTTCATGCATAATCATGCAACATCATCATCATCATGCTCAACATAACCACTAAGGCCTCTACAGTCATCTTACATGAACTTACGGGAACTTCAACGTCAAAACTTACATCTGCACTTTCTCCTGAAAGTCAGTAATTAAACTACGCTTTTCCTCGGGTACACAAGCCCTACATAGGCGTATGGGCACCATTCAGTCGCAGGGCCTCCCATGCGACTGAATCCCATGCAAATGAACATCAGGCGATTAAGCCTCGTGCGGATGGACATCTATGTGAATGAACACTATGCGAATGGACCTCATACGGATGAACATTATACGAATGAGTACTTATGCGAATAGGACCGAAGCACATCCTCATACTACCGTCTTTCTTCTTTACAAACAGGACCGAAGCACCCCAAGGAGAGATACTCAGTCTAATGAACCCTTTATCGAGCAGCTCTTGCAACTGCTTCATCACACTCTTTCATCTCTATCGTAGCCAACCGATACGGTGCCTTGGCAACAGGTTAGGCACCTGGTGTCAAATCAATCTGAAACTCGATCTCCTGGTCAGGTGGCACTCCTGGACAGTCTTCGGGAAACACGCCAGGAAAGTCGCACACAACTAGTACATCAGACAGTTGTGTTGTTGGCGTATCCACATCCTTTACATAGGTCAAGTAAGCACTACATCCACGCCTCATGCACTTTCCGGCCACCACCATCGAAATCACCTTCGGAATAGTCGTAACCCGGTCACCGTAAATCGTCACCAAATTGCCGTCCGGCGCTGTTAATGTAATCATCTTCTTGCAATACACAATGTTCGCCTCGTAGTCCACCAACCAATCCATTCCAAGGACTACGTCGAAACCGCCTAAGGTCATCATGAATGGTCTAACCGGAAACTTATGACCTTCTAATTCAATATCACAGCCATCAATCACCTCAAAAATCCTGGTAGACTTACCTATCGCAGTTTCCACATCAAATGGCTCATCAATACCTCTACTTCTAACGGGCAGCTTAGAACAAAAGGCAGCAGAAATGAAACTCCTACTAGCTCCAGAATCAAATAACACAGACGCAAGAGTTTGTTTTACTAGAAACGTACCTGACACCACGTCGGGGCTCCCGAGTCATCGTGAAAGCTCAGGCGCTCACCTTCTGCCATTCCGTTCTGGTTTTCTTCATCCCCGAACCTTCAGCCCTTGCTTTTACAGTCTCTGCCATATAGTTACATCTGCTTTGCACTCCCGTTATGACCCACATTTGAAGCACACATTCAATCCCCACCTACACTCACCACTGTGCTCCTTCTCACATTTGCCACACTTTTCGATCCCGTACCTGGTGTGGCTACACGGCGATCATCCACCTGGGCCTTCTTGTTAGTCGAGGAATCACCTCGACCAAACCTCTTCCCACTCCAGTTTCGATCACCACCACCCTTCCTACTACCTTCAGCCACCACCACTACAGCCCTCTCATCATATACCTCCCTGCCAAGTCCACCGCTGACCTAAACGTGCTTGGTCGGGCAGCGATCATGTGCCTGCGAATATCCGCTAGCAACCCTGAATGTACCTCTTAATCTTCCATGACAGAGGCGTCACCTGATCCGGCACCAACGTGCCATCTCGTTAAACTTCGTGGTGTACTGCTGATGTGTCATGGTTCCCGCCTCCAGCTGCAAGAATTCCCTTTCTACCTTATCCATTTCCCTGTGAGGACAAAACTCCTCAATTACCAGCTTCTTCAGCTCAGACCACCTCATTCTCCTAATTGGCCGACCACACCTCAGCTTGGACAATATTGTCCCACAACATAGAGCCGAGTCCACAAACGAGTGGGCAGTAAACTTCACCTTCTGATCTTCTCGGCACTCGCTGATATTTAAAACAACTTCCATTTCCCTCACCCATCAGTGAGTAGCAGCAGCAGTGCCATTACCATCAAAATTAGGGGGCTTACACCTTTGAAATGCCCCGTAGTTACAGCCTCGTGCCGGCTCCTGCACAGCTCTTCTTCCTCCTCCTCATAATCAGAGAGAACTGTCTCAGTTTCCGGTTGTTCCCGTCCTCCCGAGGACCTGTTCCTCTCTTTCTATTCCCCTTCCCCTATAGCCTTTATCACTTCGGTCACCACGGACGTAAGATCGTCCGCATGACCTGATGAACTTCTTCCACAACAGCCTCCTTTACCGAGGCTCTCAATTGGCGCTCTCATCTCCACCCTCCGGATGAGGGGTCTTGGGTCCTTCATGAACCACCTTTTCCACCCTAGGTCTTCCTCTTTTGGGCCACGGTTCAGCACCAGGCCCCCACGACCTCCACCCCTCGAAGCTTTAGAAGATCTACCACTGGCCATCCTCTAACACACACTGAAAGATTCAAACACTAACATGGTCATTCAAGGGAACAGCTCGGTTTATGTCAAGTATAGTAAGTCCCTAATTATAGTGTGTTGGACCAAAAGAACCAATGAGCCAAGGTCAGGAAAACCTCTAAGTCCCACATGCCACTACAACAACAGGTGAAGACTCTCATCAGCTATTGTGTTCTCTTGCCGGAAGGTCAGAGAGGAACTGAGGACTCTCATCAGCTATTGTGTTCTCTTGCTTGAATGTCAGGCTTGAGAGCATCTTAGTGCCAGCTCTCTGCTGAGATGATGAAGTCTGAAGAACTGAAGATCCAAAGAACTGAAGATCTTCCGAAGCACAAATTCTGAACAAAAGAACTGAAGATCATCAGCTGAAGATATCAAAAGGCTGAAGATCCAAAGAACTGAAGATCTTCCGAAGCACAAAGTCTGAAGACAAAGACTGAAGACAACAACTGATGATATCTACTGAGATCATCAGTTGTTACATCTTCCGAAGCTGTTCTATCTTCCGAAGCAAAGTCTGAAGAAAAAGACTGAAGACAACAACTGATGATATCTACTGAAGTCATCAGTTGTTACATCTTCCGAAGTAACATCTTCCGAAGTTTCATCTTCCGAAGCCAAGTCTGAAGACCAAGTACTGAAGACAGAGTTTGTCTCAACAACTGAAGAAGTCCTCTTCAGTTGTTGTGGTGGTTTTTCCTTTTCCGAAGTTTATTTGTGTCAGTAGTTGTACAACAGCTGAAGAGAATGTTCTTCAGCTGTTATAGTTTCAGTAGTTTACTTTTGTCAGTACTTAGGAACTTTTGTAAGAAGTTGTCAGTTGTTGACATCTTCAGTAGTTTTATGTTTTGTCAGTTGTAATTTGAATATTCAGTGATGTCAGAAAAAGGACATCATGCCCATCCTTTTGCCGCCTATAAAAGGATGGGCAACCATACTGTTTTAATGGCCGAAACGTGCGAACCAATAGAACATTTATTGTTTTGCAGAAACTCTTCTCTCTATGTTCATGCTTTAATTTGAAATATCTTTTATGTTCTTGCGTGAATTGCTAATTAATGAACTAATTCCGCTGCAAACATAATCTAATTGATCAACGAGAGAGGCTGAGATCCTGACAAATGGTATCAGAGCAGGTTAATCATTGATCGATTTCAACATTGATCATTTGAAACTGCTCTTTTGATCTCTCAATTTGATCGAATTAGCAATTTGCAAGAGTTAGTCATAGAGAGTAAGTTTCTGCAGTTTCCGGCCAAAATCTTGAGATCTTTCGGTGGTTTTGAGTTACATTTGTCGTGCTTAAACTTGTTTTTGACCAAAACCTGAGATGACAACACCAACCAATGATCCTCACAATGCTGGTTCCTCAACCAAGCCTCCGATGCTGGTTAGGAACGAGTATAACATATGGCAAAGACGTATGCTGCATCACTTGGCTGTCAACAGTGCTGGTTGTTGGAAGTCAGTGGTGCATGGGCCATACAAGCCTATGGTGAACGTCCCGGAGTCTAATGAACAGGTTGCCAAGAAACCTGAACAATATTCGGACGAAGATCTAAAGCTGTTCGAAATTGATGCCAGAGCCCATGGAATTTTAGCCATGGCCATTCCAAACGAGATATATTCAGGGCTCTTGCATCATGAGTCTGCTCATGACCTATGGGTTGCTCTAAAGGAACAATTTGGAGGAACTGACTCGGTCTTAGCAAACAATAGGGAAATCCTTGCCCAACAATATGAGACTTTCTCATATAGAAAGGGTGAGACTCTGACCCAGCAGTATGAACGGTTCTCTTGTTTAATCTCTGAGCTAAAGATGGTTAAACAAGAGTACTCCAAAAGCCAGATGAACAACAGGTTCCTCAGGTCATTACCTGAGAGATGGGACACATATACCATTGTCCTACGCTCTAGTGCTGACCTTGACACTCTATCTCTCACCCAACTTCATGGGAAGCTACTCACTTTTGAGAGAGAAGTAGAGCAAAAGAAAGTTGTCATCTTCTGGCAAACTTGCTGATGACTTTGTCCAAGGTAATACTGCCTTGATAAGCCATGAGTCAGAATATGCTTCATCTGAAAGTTCTTATGATGAGCATATCGATTTCTCTACCAACTCAGGACAAGCTTTTGTTGGTGTTAGTAGTTCAGGAGGTGGTGGTGACAACTTGTGCTTTCTGATGGAGGATTTGAAGGGCATTCCAGATGATGATCTGGAAGAGATGGATATTTTGAACCAAATGGCTATGATAAATATCCGATCTCAGAAGTTCTACAAAAGAACTGGTAGGAAATTCCCAGGACTCTCTGGCAGAACCAAAGTTGGTTTTGACAAGAGCAAGTTGAGGTGTCACAAGTGCCAAAGGCTTGGACACTTTGCAAGAGAGTGTAGATCATCTGGATCTAACTCATCTGCACCCTTTGTGACTTTTCCCAGCAATAGCTCACAGCACAAAGGGCAACCTTCCTACAGTTCTCCCCATCCATCTCAAGCACAAGCACCACCTGCTTATTTTGTGCCACAGGGTCATATGCCTTATTCTTACCCCTGTTACTACATGCCTCAGCCTGGTCAAACTCAAGCACCCTCGGCTCAACCACCTCATGCTCTTCCAGAGCCTCATTCTTCCCAATCTCATCAACACACACAACCTCAACAACAAAGCTTTTTCACCCCAACTGCTGTTGACTGGAGTAGTCTACCAGAAGAGCTATCTGGTCAGGAACCACTACTCCAAGGTGCTGGTCAACATGGTGGTGACCAACCTTTTGGAAATCTTGCTCTGATGGCCCTTGATTCTGCTGAAGGGTCATCATCTAATGCCTCATCTCAGGTATCCACTGAGGCAAAAGCCAAGCTTTGTTCAGAGTCATGCATAGCAGCATTTGCTTCTATTAGAGAAGCAAATGTAGCTTTAATAAATAAAAATCTTGAGCTTGAGCACACTATTTCCAAAAGAAAAGCTGATTTTGAGGTTGTTTTAAAAGATAAAAATGATGAGATTTACAAGCTTAACTGCCAAATCAAAGATGCTAAAGCTAGGGAAGATGTACTTCTTGAGAAGTACAAAGATCTCAAGGAAACTCTTGCAACCACCCAAGTTGAGTGTGATCGATGGGTGCAATCATGCAAGGGTTTTGAAATGCTTCTTAGCAAGCAAACTGCTTCCAATGTGAAGTTTGGCATTGGTTACAATCACACTGCTCCACCCACAGACTTCATTTCAAGAGCAGAAGTTGAATCTGATGGGGAGAGCAGTAACCAATCCTTCTCATCATGTGACTTACTATCCTCTAAATCAGCATCATCAGAGATAGACTGTCACATGACCAAAAGGCTGATCAACTCAGAAGTTGTCACTAGAAGTACTGAAGGTACTGGAGAGCAAGTGACAACATCTGAAGTTCAAACCTCAAATACTGTTAGCACTAAAGAGAAGAAAACTAACAGTAGGAAAGGTTTGAAGACAGCTAAAGAGGATACCAGGAAAGCAGGCACTAGGAAGAAAACTGCTAGTACTGATGACAAACAGCTGAAGAACAAGTCTTCAGCAGTTAAATCCTCTTCAGCTGATGATCAGCATAAGATGAAGAAAAGGCCATGTGAGATATGTGGCTTATTCAATCATCTTACTGATGATTGCTGGTACAAAAGGGGTTCCAAACTCAAGCAGAAGGAGAAAATTTCTGAGAGCATCAATAAAATGAAGAGTGAGTTTGAAACCAAGTTTGTACTGGCAACATCCAAGTCTGAAATCCCTAAGCCCAAAGCTAAATCTAAGGTAAGGATTTCTCAGACAACAGCTGAGGTTGCTCAGAAAAAGATGGTACAACATAGGAACTCATCATCAGTAAACTCCAATGTGTCTGAAGAGCTGAAGGCTCTATCACAAAACCAGACACGGTTGGTGATGATGGTTCAGCAACTAGTGGGAAGAGTCAACCACTTAGATGCTCCTATGTTGAAACCACAGAAAAGGAAGTCCAAGCCAAAGCTTCCTCTTCTGTACCATCTTCTTCACCTCAAGCTGTCACACATAACACACCTGTTAGTGCTACTTCTGTAGCTGAGATCAGACCCAAGGCCAAGCAGGTTTGGGTCTCCAAGACTAACTAACACATGGTTGTGTTTGCAGGGTTCTTCAACATGCCAAAGAAGCATCTGGTATGTAGACAGTGGAGGATCCATGCACATGACGGGAAGCAGCTCCCTTCTTAATGACTACTCTCAAGGAAAGAAGGGATCTGTTTCTTTTGGCAACGATGCAAAGGGTTACATCATCGGAAAAGGCTTTGTTTCCAATGGGGAAATAAGGTTTGATGATGTTAACCATGTGGAGAATCTCAAGTATAACCTCTTGAGTGTCAGTCAGATGTGTGACAAAGGCCATGTTGCCCTTTTCACAAGTCAGAACTGTAGGATTCTGTCATCCAAAGTTCTGAGTTTGATTGACAAGCATTGGATGAACACACTCTCCTGAAGGCCAACAGGACAGGAAGAGTGTATGCCTTAGATCTTTCCAAAAAGATGGATCTAAAAGGCCATCCTTGCCTATTCTCCAAGGCATCTCCTCAAGAATCTACACTATGGCATAGAAGGCTGGGTCATGTTAATTTCAAGAACATGAATCAGCTTATAAGCCATGGTTTAGTAAGAGGATTGCCTCTGAAGGAGTTCAAGTGTGAAGATGACTGCACTGCTTGCTTGAAAGGAAACAACACAAAGTTTCATTCCCTTCAATAGAAGAACCTAAGTCCACTGCCTGCTTACAACTTCTGCACATGGATCTCTTTGGTCCTGTCAGAGTAATGAGCATGGCAAAGAAGAAATACTGCCTGGTAATTGTGGATGATTACTCCAGGTTTGTATGGACTTTCTTCTTGCACTCCAAGGATGAAGCAGCAAAGACAATAATGAACTTTGTGTTACAAGTAGAAAAGCAGTATTCCCTACAGGTCAAGTGTGTGAGGAGTGACAATGGAACAGAATTTAGAAACCACACACTTGATGACTTCTACCTGTCCAAGGGAATTAGAAGGCAGTTTAGCATTCCTAGAACTCCTGAACAGAATGGAGTGGTGGAGAGAAAGAACAGGACCCTCATTGAAGCAGCAAGGTCAATGTTGGCTGACTCTGGATTGCCACTGACCTTCTGGGCTGAAGCTGTCAATACAGCTTGCTATGTACAGAATAGAGCCTTAGTAAATAAGAGGTTGATGAAGACTCCCTATGAAGTTCTTCATCATTTGGCTCCTCTTATTTCATTCTTTAGAGCCCTTGGGTGTCCTTGTTTATTCTCAACACTAGCAACCCACTCCATAAGTTTGCTAGTAAGGTGGATGCAGGGTACTTTGTTGGTTATTCATCAACTTGCAAAGCATACAGAGTCTTCAACTGTAGAACCAAAGGGGTTGAAGAAACTTTGCATGTTAAGTTCAATGAATCTCCAAAGGACAAGATTCCACAAAACCCTGTGGAACTGTTTGATCTGGACATACTGCAATATGTTCCTTATCAACCTCCATCTGTTGAGCCTGTCAACAGATCTCCACCTGGTGGTACTGAAGATGATGAAGTCAGTAATCACCTCTTCAGGTTCAGTGACAACCTGCCTAATTCCACTGAACCTGATGCTCCTGTAGCCTCAGCAGCTCCATCCACTACAAATGCTGATGAGATTTCTGCTTGCTCTACTTCATTTGAGCTGCCATCCTCTACATGGTTTCAGGAATCTTCATCACCATCTGTTGCTGCTGATGGGTCTACAAACACTTGCACAGATATCATAGTTTATCAAGAGCTCAAGAATCACCCCACGTCACAAATCATTGGTGATATTCATGCTGGAGTTTCAACCAGGAATCAATTGTCCAACTTCTGCTTCTATGCTCTCTTCATCAGTCAGCAAGAGCCAAAGAACTATCATGTTGCTTTAAGAGACAATGGATGGGTGGAAGCTATGCAGCTTGAGCTACTTCAATTCAAGAAACAGCAAGTGTGGGAGCTTGTTCCATTACCCAAAGGTAAGTGTGCTATAGGCACCAAGTGGGTATTCAGGAACAAAACAGATGAGAAGGGCCAAATTGTCAAGAACAAGGCCAGACTGGTTGTTCAAGGTTTTGCACAGGAGGAAGGCATCGATTATGATGAGACCTTTGCACCTGTGGCCAGACTAGAAGCAATTAGACTGTTCTTAGCTTATGCTGCCTTTCACAGTCTCAAGGTTTATCAAATGGATGTCAAAAGTGCCTTCCTATATGGAAAAATCAAAGAAGAGGTTTATGTGTGTCAACCACCAGGCTTTGAGGACAATAAACATCCTGATTGGGTATACAAGCTTGATAAGGCTCTTTATGGGCTGAAGCAAGCACCTAGAGCCTGGTATGAGACACTCTCAACCTTTCTTCTAGAGAACAAGTTCTCTAGAGGCACCATTGATAAAACCTTATTCATCAAGACTGTGGGACAACATAAGCTCCTTGTTCAGATCTATGTTGATGATATCATCTTTGCATCCTCTGATCCAAAGTTGTGTGATGAATTTACAAAGCTTATGAAGCTGAGATTTGAAATGAGTGCTATGGGAGAATTACAGTACTTTCTGGGCTTGCAAATCAAACAACTGGATGATGGAATCTTCATCCATCAGTCCAAGTATACCAAAGAGTTGCTGAATAAGTTTGATTTACAATCCTGTAAGCCCTGTTCTACTCCCATGAGCAGCATCACACAACTAGATGTTGATCAGAAAGGTAAAGCGGTTGATGAAACCCTTTACAGATGTATGATTGGGTCCTTGATGTACCTTACAGCTTCTAGACCAGACATCATGTTTTCAACATGTGCTTGTGCTAGATTTCAGGCTGCACCTAAAGAATTCCATTTGATTGCAGTCAAAAGGATCTTTAGATATCTACAAGGTACCCAATCACTAGGACTTTGGTATTCAGCTGGGCATTCATGCAAATTAGTTGCTTTCTCTGATAGTGACTATGCAGGATGCAAAGTCACCAGAAAATCCACTTCTGGTGGTTGCCAATTCCTAGGCAATTGTTTAGTTTCTTGGCAGAGTAAGAAACAAACATCCATTGCTACATCCACTGCTGAAGCTGAGTATATTGCTGCTGCAAGCTGTACTTCTCAAATACTCTGGCTTCAGAACCAACTTCTGGATTATGGCATTACTGAGACTAAGACTCCATTATTAATGGATAGTGCTTCAGCTCTTTGTATTGTTAAGAATCCAGTCCAGCACTCTAGGACCAAACATATTGAAATCAGACATCATTTTATCAGGGATTGCTATGAGAAAGGTCTGATTGATCCTAAGTTTGTGCCTAGTGCTGATGAGCTTGCAGACATTTTTACTAAGCCTTTAGATAGTGCCACATTCCAAAATTTGGTACTAAGGCTTGGTATGCTGCAGTTGAATGATTTGACCTATGCTGGGATTCTTAGTTACATCTACTGAAAAGCAAAGGTCAAATACAAGTACTGATGAGTAATTTAGTCTTCAGCTCTTTCATAACTACTGAAGACTAAAATAACTCAAAGTACTGATGTACATTTATTGTAAACAACTGATGTAGTGAGGTGGATTACAACTACTGATGTATGATTTTCAATAAATAAGTACTGAAGAACAAATTTTGCTCACAAGTACTGATGTGTAATCTTACACAAGTACTGCAAAATTTGTTCACCAGCTTGGAAGACTTTCATCAGCACTTGTGAACATGTGATCACAAGAGCTGAAGGCAAATATTCCCAAGAGCTGAAGGGTCAATGAAACATCTGAAAGTCAGCCAAAGAGCTGATGAGTAAATGTGGAGGCTAGTATGAAACAACTGATTTGACGGAAACAACTGATGAGTAATTTCTCATCAGCTGCTAACAACAGCTGATGTTTCATACACAAACAACTGAAAGACAAAACCATGTCTTCAGTAGTTCACAACTACTGATCTCAGTAGTTCACAACTACGGAAGGCTAACACCAAGTCTTCAGTTGTTACAACGTCTGAAGAAGACTACTAGGTTACCAGTAGTTTATAACTACTGAAGATAGTAATTCTTCCGACGTTTACAACTTCCGAAGGACAAAACCAAGGTCTCAGTAGTTTCAACTACTGAAGACTAATACCAAGTCCTCGGAAGTTACAAACACTGAGGGTTAAAACCACGTCATCAGGTGTCATAACAATGATGACTAACACCAAAACCTTCAGTAATTTTATCTCACCCTTTAGCCTACCCTATAAATATCTTACTTTCAGAGCATTTACTTCACTTGCCCTAATCTTACCAAACCCTCTGAAAATCCACCATTAATGGCGTCCTTGCACATAAAGCCTAGACACAACTGTGTCGCACATCTCACTAAATCGCCATTATGGCCAAAGTTTCACAATGCCGTCGATCTCATGCACGACTCCCCATACAAAACGGCATTTCTCATCAACCCCACCATATACACCGACTCCTTGACGGAGTTTTGGACAAATGTGACCGTCCACACTGGAGAGGATGATGGCGAGGTCTCTCTCCGGTCCTCCGTCAACGGCAAACCGGTGGTTATCACTCCAGCTACTCTACGCCAATCCCTAGAGCTGGATGATGCCACTCACCCAACCTCCTATCCCAAAGGTACCCTTGATCTCTCCTTCACATCTCATGACTATCAGGGTAACCTATCAGCCTCTACCTTGTTGAAGAAACATTTCCCTGACCCTCAACGATTGATCTTCCACATGGTAAATGTTTGTCTGGCTCCCAAAACCTCTTCGTGGGACCAGATGTCAACAAGGTGGCAACAGGTATTGTATTCTATCCTTGAAAAACAACCACTAAATTTTACTGATATTTTATTTTTGGAACTCAAGGACATGGCCACAAAATCTTTTTCTAACCGCTGGAACTTGTATCCACGGTTCATAATGGCCATGATAGAATACCAGCTTCAGGCTGAGGGACTAGTTGGCACTGGGGTCCCTGCCATGGCTGTTCAAGCTGAGGTATACTCCAGGCACAACACTGACCCCACACTCAAACAGGCTGGCCGGCTGCGAAAACCCACGCAGCTGGAACCCACAGCCTCCACCTCCAAATCCAAAGTCCCCACCAAGCCAAAAGCCAAAAAGAAGCCCAAAAAGGCTACTCAGGGAGATGAGTCCCCTGAGGATGCCCCTGCCACACAAAGGCAGGATGTGCCTGCTGGTTCGATTCTCCCAGCAGGTACCACGACTCCACCCACCACAACTGCACAGGCTTCCTCTCAACAGGAGCCTGATGTAACCAATTTTGGGGCAACCACATTACTGGGGTCTTCCTCACTTGAGGAGGCTGCCATTGAAGAGCACAATCCTCCCCATGTGCATACTGCTTCTAGCCCACATACAGAGGAGACCGCCCCACTAAGCCCAACACTGGTAATAGCCAGAGTGCTGACTGATCTGAGCACTCCACCCTCTCCCCAGAAACCTATTACAACTGGGGAGACTCCAACCGAAGAGGGGGTGGGCACAAGTGCTGATCAGAGCCCACAGCACAGAGAATCAGTTCACTCTCCCAGTGTGGCTAGGGAGAAAGAACAATCTGGTGAGGCTGCCACTTCCCCTGCATCAACATCTGAGCAGGGTGAAGCTGGTAACATCTCTAAGACCTCACCAGAGGCAATGGCCGATGATGGATCCAATCCGGAGGCCAGAAGTCCCCAGTACCATGAACAAGGGGCACATGTCATTACTGAGCCACACTCAGGACATGTTCATCCTGACAATGTCAGGAGGTCAGGTGATTCAGCTCATGCTGATGATGACCTGAACTTCTTCTTTGATGTAGTTGCTCAAAACACTATCCTTGAGGATGAGATAAGCAGACTCAAAGAGCTGCTTGCTCAGATGACTCAGGATAGAAGTCCATCTGCCACCACTACCCAACAGATGGCACCTTCACCCGAAGGTCTCACAAACACTGAGCCAACCCCACAAACTCGGCCACCAGCCCCTGCTTCTGGCACTAGCTCTCAGGGTCAGAACCCCCCTGAGCAGCTGGATGCTATCTTCCAGAAATCCCTACCTCTCATCACACCCATACTTCAAAATATAGTAATTCAGACCCTTGATGAGAGGCTTCCCACATACATACAACCCTTGGTGGAGGTTGCTGTTTCTAGGGCGCTTGCTGATAGTCAAACCCCAACCAATGCACCCAAAAAGGGGGAGACATCAGTGCAAGCCAAGAGGAAGAGGGGTGAGGAAGAGGGAGAGGCAGAGAAAGAGGTGGTGGTTGAGAGGGAGTTGGTTGAGGAGACTGGGAAGGTGAGGGAGAAGGGGAAGAGGAAAGAGAGGGAGGTAGAGCCAATAAAAGTGACTGACATCCAAAAGGATTTCAGTGTCACTGATAAGAGTAAGGGAAAGGGAAAGAAGGTGGCTGATCCTGATCTAGCAGTCCTTGTCAAGGAGGCTGATGCTGAACATACCCGTTCAATGAACAAAGTCATTGAACAGCTGTTCAGGCAAGGCTTTGACAAGGACACTGCCTTGCTAGATCAAGAGATCAGGAATATGGAGAAGAAGGAAATTAGTACCGATGGACTACTCTTAGCCAAGAGGAAAGACAAAAACTTGAGGCTATGAGTAGGTTCACTTCGAAGTACCTGGGCAGACCAGTCCTTGATGTTAAGGCATGGACCAGGGACAAACTCTTGGCAATAACCACCAAGATTTGTTCAGCTGGTGATTTTACAAAGGGACTGGTCGCAGAGGCCCTGTCTGAAGCCGGTGCTGGGAACAGGACACTGCTAGTCAAGCTGACTAAACCAGCCCTTATCTCTAGGCTGCTAGCAGTGCCTGCCAACATTCCCACACCAACAACCAAACCACAACCCACAAAACCAACTCCTTTACCACCAAAACCCGCAGCCAATGATCCACCCTTGAAGAAGAAGAGAAGGGTGCTGAGGCTGCAAGATGAAGAAGAGGATGATGAGGAGGATAGTCTGCCACTCTCAGCAGTCATACCTTTACCCAAAGCCAAATCACAAACCATCACTCCCACCTCACAGCAGGACACTGTGAGGGCTAAGTTAGAAGAGGAGGAGCAGCAAAAGCGACATGATGAGGAAATGCTGAAAAGCATTGACAAATGTTATGCTGCTTCGACCTCTATAATAAATATGCAGAGAGAAGCTCTGAGATTATTCACCCTCAGCCAAACCTTTCAATATAAAAGGGAGAGGGTGAGAACTTGGCCTGACCCAAGGGTGGCTCACAGGATAGTCAAGAAGAACATGCCTGTGAGATACAAAAGCCAACTAAAGAGAATCGTAGATGAAGAGGTCTCTGTGGCTATTGTAATAACACCCTGGGAAATAGTAGATGAATTCGAGAAAGCTTATAGAGCCGGCCAACCACCCTTTTCAATGCTAGATAATAGGGTGGTTAGGAAGGGTCTGGTCTATAAGAAGCTTGAGAATTTTCATCGGAATGAGCTCACTTTGTTGTTAGAGGGTTTACACCCTGATGAGTTTGCATATAGGCAAATCACAACACTTGAGCTCAAAAATGGAAAACATGTCAAGTATCTCTCAGAGGTGTACGGTCGGGAGGGGTTATTCGAAGGTGAGCCTGAAGACATGTCCAAAGAAGAACAAATGATCTTTCTTCAGGCCTACACCCGAGAATCCTCCGGCTTATACATGGGGTGTAGATCTCATGGATGGGGTAACAGCTTTGTGTCCAATTCCCCAAGACAAAGCTCCCATCCATACTTAGCCAAACAAACACTTGAGACTACATCTCCAGCCAGTGCTTATCTGGGTCAACTCCTAATCTGATCTAGGAGGAAATAGACCAATCTTTATGCCACCAATAAGTGGGACATCCAATAATTAGAGGTTTTGGCTGCATTGGTTCAGGGGGAGTTTGTTGGACCAAAAGAACCAATGAGCCAAGGTCAGGAAAACCTCTAAGTCCCACATGCCACTACAACAACAGGTGAAGACTCTCATCAGCTATTGTGTTCTCT
This sequence comes from Flaveria linearis, assembly GCA_024085815.1. Lineage (NCBI taxonomy): Eukaryota > Viridiplantae > Streptophyta > Magnoliopsida > Asterales > Asteraceae > Flaveria > Flaveria linearis. The sequence continues at coordinate 15,001,635 of CM044018.1, forward strand.
TACCGGAAGGTCAGAGAGGAACTGAGGACTCTCATCAGCTATTGTGTTCTCTTGCTTGAATGTCAGGCTTGAGAGCATCTTAGTGCCAGCTCTCTGCTGAGATGATGAAGTCTGAAGAACTGAAGATCCAAAGAACTGAAGATCTTCCGAAGCACAAATTCTGAACAAAAGAACTGAAGATCATCAGCTGAAGATATCAAAAGGCTGAAGATCCAAAGAACTGAAGATCTTCCGAAGCACAAAGTCTGAAGACAAAGACTGAAGACAACAACTGATGATATCTACTGAGATCATCAGTTGTTACATCTTCCGAAGCTGTTCTATCTTCCGAAGCAAAGTCTGAAGAAAAAGACTGAAGACAACAACTGATGATATCTACTGAAGTCATCAGTTGTTACATCTTCCGAAGTAACATCTTCCGAAGTTTCATCTTCCGAAGCCAAGTCTGAAGACCAAGTACTGAAGACAGAGTTTGTCTCAACAACTGAAGAAGTCCTCTTCAGTTGTTGTGGTGGTTTTTCCTTTTCCGAAGTTTATTTTGTGTCAGTAGTTGTACAACAGCTGAAGAGAATGTTCTTCAGCTGTTATAGTTTCAGTAGTTTACTTTTGTCAGTACTTAGGAACTTTTGTAAGAAGTTGTCAGTTGTTGACATCTTCAGTAGTTTTATGTTTTGTCAGTTGTAATTTGAATATTCAGTGATGTCAGAAAAAGGACATCATGCCCATCCTTTTGCCGCCTATAAAAAGATGGGCAACCATACTGTTTTAATGGCCGAAACGTGCGAACCAATAGAACATTTATTGTTTTGCAGAAACTCTTCTCTCTATGTTCATGCTTTAATTTGAAATATCTTTTATGTTCTTGCGTGAATTGCTAATTAATGAACTAAATCCGCTGCAAACATAATCTAATTGATCAACGAGAGAGGCTGAGATCCTGACATAGTGGCCAGTTGTGATTAGCCACTTACTTTACCCTTCATAAACCGAGCATTACCTATCCTGACTACATCAATATCTAAATCTACAAGCTGCACATAAACCATATAACATGCGCACATAATACCGGTTAACATTATGAAAATACCTGATGGCACGCAGCTACTCAGACTTGCATCCCTTCCCCTTCTATCCATTTTTAGTTTAAGTTAAGGTTTATTTTGAAAATTTACCCGTTTCACTTAAACTTTGGCTCTGATACCAACTTGTAAGGCCCCGTTCCCAGGACGCTTACAGCTGGTCGATCGTCGTACATAAAACATACATTCTCATTTATCTTAAGTAAACATTGCAGCGGAAACATTCAAAAATGACATTTAATTTCATTATAATGGCTTTTGTAAAATAATACATCATTAATCAGTTACAAAATACATTGTTGTATTACATCACAAAAGCATTATATGAATGGATGCCATCCAAAAGAGCTAAGTAGCCGCACCGTGCCATCCTCAGCAACATTACCTGCCAACTGGAAACACATAAAAAGTCAGGGTTGCTGAGTGAGTTCTAGTTTTAAAATAAAACATACTTTACTTTTGATTAAAAACCGTATTTTACATTCTTACGCGATCAAGCATCGTACGTACGATAATATCATTATTATCTTCATCATTCATTCGTTAACTTTCGTTCATTCAACGTACATCATTACAATTCACATTCATTCATAAATTCTTACTTTCATTCATACGTTCATTACTTTCGATGACATGTACAATACCCCAAACATTGTGCACAAAGCTGGTTACTGGGACTGAGGTCTTTCGTAGACCTTGAACATTGTGCACGAGGCTGACTGCAGTACCTAAGGCAAGCGGCAAGGATCCCATACATATGGTCAATCACAAGGATTGGACCCCAGTGTGCATCCTTCTGGGGTATCTAACCCGGACACAGTTGAGCTAACACCCTTCATTGGGTGTGAACCTCCATACAATTGCTTGCAAGCCTTTCTTACTTTCATTCATTCATTCATTAATGCATGCATTTTTCATTACGTTCCTCTTATCATTATCTTCCACTTTACGTTACATAATGCTTTTCATTCATTCATTAACATAACACGTAAAGCCACTGGAAAGATAAACATACATCATAATAAAGAACATCATCATACATAGATACCATCATCATATAGGGCAACAACATACGTACATAACATACTTCATGCATAATGATGCAACATCATCATCATCATGCTCAACATAACCACTAAGGCCTCTACAGTCATCTTACATGAACTTACGGGAACTTCCATGTCAAAACTTACATCTGCACTTCCCCCGAAAGTCAGTAATTAAACTACGCTTTTCCTCGGGTACACAAGCCCTACATGGGCGTATGGGCACCCTTCAGTCGCAGGGCCTCCTATGCGACTGAACCCTATGCGAATGAACATCAGGCGATTGAGCCTCGTGCGGATGGACATCCATGTGAATGAACACTATACGAATGGACCTCATGCGGATGAACATTATGCGAATGAGTACTTATGCGAATAGGACCTCAGTCGTATGACTCCCCATGTGACTGGCCCCCCAATCATGCGAATGAACCTCAATCGTGCGAATGAACCCCAATCGCACCGAATGATTCGGCCGTATGGCCTCCATTTGGTCGCCTAGCCCTAGCTGATGCAGAATGCAGTTCATCCCGAACCCAATCTACCATTTTCGACCTCCAAGCTCATCCAAACCCATTCTAAGCCCAAATCAACCATCCTAAACCTTAGGAATGCATACCACAACACCATTCAAGCACATACAAGCTTGGAAACAAACTCCAAAAGCATTACACACAAACACATACAAATGGGTCAAACACACACATACATAAAACATGTTTTACTATGTGTTCCAGCCCCAAATCAGTTGAAAACATGTAAAAGAGGGGTCCTAAAACTCACACAAACAACACCGTCGAGTAGAGCTTCAATCTAACCTACTTGGCTTCGACTCTTGCACCTCGATTCGCAAGAAAACCCGGAGTTTTGGCTATATTCTCCTCTCTTCTCTCTTTGGCTGAATTTTCACAAGTGTGGGGAGGGTGGGGCTGCCATCCCCTCTTAATCCCCCACTCTTCCAAACTTTCTCCCGTTTTGGCAAGTTTGGTCCCCCGACTTTAGACTTTATTTCTTTTTCTTTTTTCGTCGGCTTCAAGGAAATATCCGGGTGTTACAGAGTTAATGTGAGGTATTAATGACATGCAAATATGAAGAGGTCATTGGTTCAAGTCTCACTTTGAATGAAATACTCAGAATTAAGCTAGTTTTTTTTTAGTAATAAGTTTCCTCTTAAGGGAGTTGAGGGGGCAGTCCCGGCTGAGAACCAAATAGGTGGGCACGATTAAGATAACAATTATTCTTCGAAACAGTGTCATACATTTGCCGTTCAAAAAAAATTTAATATCAATCAGAATAAAATACATGAAGTAATACCTCTCAAGGGCGAGGAAATCATCTCATTTTTCTACCCTTTTTCCAGATGACACATTAGTACTCAGTAAGTTTTTTTTTTTCATATTCCTTAGGTTTCACTAATCTTTTTTGTTTCTAGGTGTCATTCGAGTTTTTCCTCGGTTTTCCCATTTTTATTATATAAATTACTTTTAAATGTCGTATTTAAATTTTATATTGTATTATTAAAGTAAATAAAATATGTAACTAAAGTAAACATTCATTCATTTTAATTTAAATTCATATTTAAAAAAATATATTTCATATTTCATATATTTTATTTGTAGTTCTTCAACTTTTACTATTATTTATATCTGATCTCGTTTTATTTATGTGTGTGCATCTATTAAGTTAGGATTAGTATGCAAACTATTGATTTCGTAGCACTAAACTTGTCAAATGCTCATATTCATATGCATAACAATAAGATTTTTCACTTTAATGTCACACATACATATATGCTAAATCCATAAAATTCACTGATTTTGTTGTTCTTTAAAGGATCCGATAGATGAATAGGTCTTCTAATTCATATGCTAGCATCACCAATGATGTAATAAAACAACTTATAATGAACCCCAAGCCCACTAATATTAGTTGTAGAAACAACATTAGAATTGATTAACAATGTGGAAGGCTCATATTAATGATGGAGCTATTGTTGAGGATTTTGTACCTCCAGCAAAGAAACTTAGAAACTTTGTGAGGTGGAATAATATTGGTACCGTTGAATTTTACGTTTTTCTCAAGTGCGTTAGTTGTGGTTTTTAATATAAGCTGATGTCCAAAAAATAAAAAAAACTAAACTAATAAAAACCAAAAAGGGGTAAGAGTTGGGTTATTATGTCGTACGTATTGAAGTAACATGATGATGTTTCATCTAAGGTTAAGATATCGAGCCCCCGTACCAACGATTGATGAATTATGTTGTAGATTAGAAATAGATTAGATCGTTAAGTGAGTTGTTTATTAAAAGAAATCTGTAAAAAATAAAATTAAAAGTAAACTCTTGTTTGGTAACTGTTATTTTTATATCCATAATTTCAATTTTACTTCCTACGATTTGACTAAAGTAATTATTTTTCTCTAATATATTAAAAATATTAATTTACCTTCAAAAGTTTTATATGTTGTTTCAGTTTTACTCCAAAAGCTTCATCATCTTGGATAAAGTTGAAACAAACAATGAAACTTTTGGATTAAATTGAAACAAGTTATAACATTTTGGATAAAGTTGAAACAAATAATAAAACTTTTGGATTGAAATTGAAAAAGTTATAAAACTTTTGTAGATAAAATGATATTTTTAACCTTTTATAGGTAAATAGTTACTTTTAACTATTAATAGTCTCTGCTTTATTCACTAGACGATGACTTTTCTTCCTTCCTTTTCGTCCATGCATTTTTGGTTGTGAATATGGACAATGAGTGTTAGGTTAGCATACTTTTCTTTCATACATTCACATGATTATCCACGTTACTATTTTGAATTCCAGAAAAGATAATGTTTTTTTTTTGAACGGTGACTTTCTTATAAGTGACCCAATGTCACATCGCTCCACCGGGCGACCCTAGCCAAGATCTGCCCCAGACTATGTTGTGAACCGGGTCCACGCTGGATTGTCAGACTTGGATACGGCGTTCCCCCGAAAACCGTACTGCCTCCACAAGGGTTACCCCTCTGGAGAAACAGCCGGATGAAAACCGGGTTCGAGCTCTGAGAATCGGCCTCCGCAGCATTGGCTTAAAGGATAATTCTCTTCATTGCTCTAAATGTCTCCACACCGGTGCCAAAGAGGTTCGAACCCTCGACCTCCACATTGGGAGGAGGAGCCCTTACCACTTGGACCAAATATGAAGGACTCCATAAAAGATAATGTGGGACCAAATATTTATTTCTTTATAGAAAACTTGAATCGTATAATAATTATTGTTCATTTAAAGTCTGTAAGGCCCCATTCCCGGGTACCTCACAGTTGGACAATCATCGCATCATTACATTTATGCATTACATAATTCATAAAAATATGTAGCGGAAATTAATTTAACAAAAACCATTCATTATCATTATAACTACTGTTGTTAAGCAATACAACGTTTTTCATCAGATACAAAAGAATTGTTTAATTTCATTACAAAACAACAATAGCATCAAAATACGAATGGATGTCAGTCTTGTCCCGCCAAGTAGCTTCTCCCTCGTGCCATCGTCAGCAATTTACCTGCCAACTGAAAATGCATAAAAGTCAGTGTTGCTGAGTGAGTTCTAGTTTTATACGTATCAAAATACCTTGTGTTTTATGTACAAAATATACCTTTCCATAAAATATTTTTACATTCGTATATGAACACACATCATACGTACATTCAATCAATATACATTGTTTATTTCATTCTTTTATATTTTCCTATTATCTTTCATCATCGTATACATACTCTCAGTTCATTCTTTTTATTAACATTCTCTTTCGTATACATACTTTCGTTTCGTACTTTTCACTATCTCTTACTTTCATTCTCATACTTTCGTATTGTACTTTACATCATTCTTTACTTTCTTACTATCGTTTCATACGTTACGTCATTCTTTTACTTTCGTACAACGGTTCGTAGAGGGGAGGTCGAACTAGTAGGAATTGAACCTGCGAATTCGCCAATTTTTATTTGTAAAAAAAATAAAAGATCGATGAATAATACCCCAAACATTGTGCACGAAGCTGATATTGGGCCTTGGTCTATATTTAGACCACGAACATTGTGCACGAAGCTGACCCAGTCACGTAGGGAAAGTCCTCTCCCCCTTTCATCCGGACCAATGTACAATACCTCGAACATTATGCACAATGCTGATGCTGGGCCTGTGGTAATTAAATCATGAATATTGTGCACGAAGCTGACCCATTCACCTAGGGTATGCCACAAAGGCCTCGTCAATCTCAATGACTGACCCTGTATGTATCCTTCGGGTTATTTAAACCGCACACAGTTGAGCTAACGACAACATGGTCGTTTAACTTTTCGTCTTTATTCTCTTTTATTCCGTTACATTATACTTTACGTTCTTTCATACATTCGTCATACTACGTAAAGTAATAACATAATACTTAACGTATTTTATAATATAATATAAATACATGTTTAAAACCACTAAAAGATAACACATCATACACATATGCATATCATACATACTACAACCATAGATCATTACATAATCATGCTTAAAATAGGTAAACATAGCCCATAGGTCAAACTAGGGTCAAACCCTAAAATTCTACTTTTCCCAAAAATCTAGAAAATTTTCTAAGTGTTTGGATGCATGGACACTATTTAGGCGTATGGACACTATTTGGGTGCATGAAGGCTGTTTGGGCATTTTTCCACTATCTAGGCGCATGGGCCTACATTTAACCGTTTCAACACTTGGGCGCATGAGCCCTTGGGCACATAGGCACTATTCAGGCGCATTACCAATCATAGAAATTTCTAAGGCATTCTAGGCGCATGGGTTACTGTTTAGGTGCATCATCACATACTTAAAAATTAAGCTTAGTTTTCAGGCGTATAGGCCCTGTTTGGGCGCATGACCTTACTCAAAAATTTTCTAAGGCAAAATAGTGGGCGCATGGGTCCTGTTTGGGCGCAGCAACCTCTTCTTATCTGTTTCTAACTTATTCTTCAGTCCCAAACATCTTCTTAGCATGTTATAAGTCATAACTACCATTTTAGACCTTATTCTAATATGTACAACCATAGCGCATTAACATACATATATTTCAAACATATTTTCATACGGTCATACACACAACACTTTTATAAAAATCATTTGTATGCATTTTCAGCCCCGAAAAGTTGTAAATAAGTAAAACATGGGGTCTAGAGACTCACCTTAGCTGCTCTCAAGCCTCAACTCTCGGACTTGAACTTTCCAAAGAATTCGAACACCTAGATGTGTCTAAACACACAAAAACTGAGAACACATATACATAAGAACATGTGAAATTCGGCTACATGGCCAAAATCCATAAAACTGAACCGATTATACAAGAATTGACTTACCAAGACCAAAATCAGTTACTTCTCTCTCTGGAACCGAAGAACTTAGCTTCCTTCTTCTTCTTCTCTTTTTTTCTACGGAAATCAGTTGGTGAAAAGGTGATAGTGGGGGGCCATGCCCCTTTTAAACATAAAATAATAATGTTTTGTCCTGTTTACACTTATGCCCCCTCCACTTTGGCTGCTTTTCACTTCTTTCAAAATACTTTTCTTTTCTTTTATTTGACAAAATTTTCCGGGTATTACAAGTCCACCCCCTTAAAGAGGTTTCGTCCCCAAACCCCGTCATTCCTTGAATAACCATGGGTAATGCTGTCTCATCTCTTTCTCAGTCTCCCACGTAGACTCCGAACCCTTTTTGGTGTTTCCACTGCACACGTACCAGTGGAACCACTTTATTCCTCAACCTCTTCTCCTTTCGATCAATGATTGCCACTGGTTGCTCTACGTAGTTGAGCCGTTCATGCACTTTGATATCATCCAGTGGTACAATCATATCTTCATCAGCTAAGCACTTCCTCAGATGAGATACATGGAATGTGGGGTGAATTCCACTTAACTCATCTGGCAATTCTAACCTATAGGCCACCTCTCCTACTCGTGCAATGATTCGGAAAGGTCCTATATACCTTGGGCTTAGCTTACCTCGCTTCCTGAACCGGATAATCCCTTTCCAAGGTAAGACCTTCAACATAACTCGGTCGCCCACCTTGAATTCGATCGGTCTAATCTCTTGTCGACATACAACTTTTGTTGATCCTTTGCCGCTTTCATGAAGGATTTGATCCTTTCTAACTTCTCAGTGGTAGCCTCGATCACCTCAAGGCTCCTCAACTCTTTTTGTCCGATATCACCCTAACATATGGGTGTCCTACACCTCTTACAGTATAGCATCTCGTAAGGTGGCATACCAATGCTGGCACGATAACTATTGTTGGACGAGAATTCTGCTAACGGTAAGTGATCATTCCAACTTCCTCCAAAATCAATCACGCATGCTCAAAGCATATCCTCAAGCGTCTGGATCGCCCTTTTAGACTGACCATCTGTTTGAGGATGATAAGCCGTGCTAATGTAGCCTCATCCCTATCATATCATGAAATCTATTCTAAAACTTGGATGTAAACCGAGTGTCACGATTAGACACAATAGACACCGGCACACCGTGACGAGCTACAATCTCTTTAATGAACAGATCCGCTAATCTCTCGGATGAATACATCTCGCTGATCGGTAAGAAGTAAGAACTTTTGGTTAGACAATCAACAATCACATAGATGGTATCGTACCCCCTCGCCGTACGAGGTAGCTTAGTAATAAAATCCATGGTGATGTGCTCCCACTTCCACTCGGGTGTATCTAATGGTAGGATCTTCCCGTATGGTTTCTGATGTTCTACCTTCACTTGCAAGCAAGTAAGGCACTTACTCACATACTCCACCACGTCATGTTTCATACCCGACCACCAATAGTCCTTCTTAATATCTTGATACATCTTTGTGGAACCAGGATGATAGAGTGTCGAGTCTTATGAGCTTCATCCATAATTTGTCCCCTTAGATCTCCGTATCGGGGAATCCACATTCGCCCAAAGCGGGTTCTAACCCCATGGGTATTTTCTCCTAGTTCCACGACTAGACCTCTCATTCGTTGAGAGTTGAGGTGATCTTCTTTCAATGCCTCATTATGAAACTCTCTGACTTGCATCATCACGTCCGATGTCATCACTAACTGATATGCCTTCACCCGAATCGGCTTGGGTCTCTCCTTTCGGCTGAGGGCATCGGCCACAACGTTGGCCTTACTCGGATGGTAATGGATCTCACAGTCATCGTCCTTGATAAGCTCTAACCTTCTCCTCTGTCTCATGTTGAGATCCTTTTGCTCAAAGAAATACTTCAAGCTCTTGTGGTTCGTGAAGATGGTGCACTTCATCCCGTATAAGTAGTGCCTCTAAATCTTCAATGCGAAGACCACCGCTGCAAGCTCTAAGTCTTGAGTAGGGTAGTTAACTTCGTGGGTTTTCAGCTGTCGGGATGCATAGGCAATTACTCTTCCATGTTGCATCAACATGCAACCTAGTCCCGAATAAGAGGCATCCTAATACACGATTAAGTCTTCATTCCCCTCGGGTAATGTCAAGACAGGAGCTCGAGTAAATCTCATCTTTAACTCCTCGAAAGCAGTCTCCTGTTCCTGACCCCACACAAATCAATCTAAAAAGGTGCCTTGGCAACGGGTTGAGCAACGGGAATCAGATCAATCTGAAACTCAATCTCACGATCCGGTGGCACTCCTGGAAAATCCTCTCGGAACACATCCGGAAAGTTGCATACCACTGGTACGTCAGACAGTTGTGGTGCTAATACATCCAAATCCTTTATGTAGGCCAGATAAGCACTACATCCACGTCTTATGCACTTTCTGCCACCGCCATAGAAATCACCTTCGGAACCGTAGTGACGCGATTACCATAGACAGTCATCGAACTTCCATCAGGCGCAACTAATTGAATCATCTTATTGCCACACGATGTTTGCTTCATAGGTTGCTAACCAATCCATCCCTAGTACTACATCAAATCCGCCTAAGGGCATCACATGCAATTTAGCAGAAAACCTATGACCTTCTAATCCTATGGCAAATCTATCATATCAGTAATTCTAGTGGACTTACCAATAGTGGTTTCTACATCAAATAGCTCACTAATACTTCTACTACTAACAGATAGCTTATCATAGAAAGCAGTAGAAATAAAACTCGTACTAGCACCAACATCAAATAATACAGAGGCACAAATTCAATTTACTAGATGCATACCTAACACGACATCGAGATCTATTCTAGCCTCCTCCCATGTCATCGTGAATGCTCCAGCCGTTGCCCTCTTCCCTGCATCTTCCGTCCCCTTCTTTGCTCCGAAACTCTCAGCTCTTGGCCTCTTACGCTCTCGACTCAGGTGGCCGACTTCACCACAGTTGTAGCACCTTGCCACCCTACAATCGCTTGAGATGTGGCCAGGCTTCCCGCACTTGAAGAAAACATTTAGCCCTAGCCTACACTCACCCGCGTGCTCTTTCCCACACTTACCACACTTCTTTGTTCCCGAGCCTGTTGCAACAGCTTGTCGATCATCATCCCTTATCTTCTTGTTATTTAGGTTGAAACCGCCACGCCCAAACCTTTTCCTATTCCAGTTCCTGTCACAACCACCTATCCTCTTCACCTCAGCCACTGTCACCTCCCTCTCATCATACAATCTACCCGCCAGGTCCACCAGCGATCAAAAAGTACCCGGCCGGGCAGCGATCAAAAAGTACCCTGCCGGGCAGCGATCAAATGCCTACAAATGTCGACTGGCAACCCCTAAATGTACTTCTTGATCTTCCTCGTCACCGGTGTCACCTGATCCGGCACTAGTCTCGCCATTTCGTTGAACTTGGTGGTGTATTGCCGGTGGGTCATGGTGCCTACCTCCAGTTGTTGGAACTCCCTCTCTATTTTGTCGAGTTCCAGGTGAGCACAAAATTTCTCGATCACCAGTTTCTTCTGCTCTGGCCACCTCATCTTTCTAATGGCCCTGCTACCCTTAGCCTGGACAATGTTATCGCACCAACATAAGACCGAATCCACAAACGAGTGCGTAGCAAACTTCACCTTCTGGTTTTCTTAGTACTCGCTGATATCAAGTACCGCCTCCATCTCTCTCACCCACAGTGAGCAGCAGCAGCATTGCCATTTCCATCGAAAGCCGGGGGCTTGCATCTTTGAAATGCCCCGTAGTTACATCATCGTGCAGTTTCCTACACTGCTTCTTCCGCTTCCATCTCACTTGAGACCACCGTCTCAGTCTCTGGCTGTTCTCCTCCATCTCTCCCAGTACTCCTCCTCTTTTCCTTCTTCCTTTACAGCCTTAATCACCTCCATCACCACAGACGGTAGAATCGTCTGCATGACCTGATGTGCCTCTTCTACAACTTCCTCTTTACTGAGGCCCTTAGATTTATGCTCTTATCGGAGCCATCATTCTGATGAACCTCAGGATCAGCAGGGGTCGTCTCATCAGCTCTAGCCTTATTCCTTGAGACACGCGGCTCAGTACCACATCCACCACATGCTCCACCCCTAAAAGCCTTAGAAGATCTACCTCCAGCCATCTATAAACACTATAAGATTCAAACACTAACACGGTCATTCAAAGTAATAGCTTAGTTTATGTTAAGTATAGTAAGTCTCTAATTACAGTGGCCAGTTATGATTAGTCACTTACTTTACTCTTCCTACCTCAAGCATTTCCTATCCTGACTTAATCAATATCTGTTGGACTAAAAGAACCAATGAGCCTGATCAGAAAAACCTTTAAGTCCCACAAGACATCATAAGTACTGAAGAAGGATTCATCAGCTGAAGTCATTAGCTGAAGACATGTACTGAAGACTAAGTCTGAAGTTCAAGTACTGAAGACAATGTCTGTAGATAAAGAACTGAAGACAAAGTCTGAAAGTATCTACTGAAGACAAAGTCTGAAGTTCATCTACTGAAGACCAAGTCTGAAGTTCAAGTCTTTAGAGGTTGTCACAATAGCTGAAGTAGTTCTCTTCAGTAGTTGTGATGGTTTTGTTTCAGTAGTTTTCTTTCAGTAGTTTAGTTAATGTAAAACGTCTGAAGAGCTTGTCCTTCAGACGTTGTAGCTTCAGTAGTTATAGTTTCAGTAGTTATAGTAGCAGTACACTTAGCTTTTATTGTAAGAAGATGTCAGCTGTTGTAGACATCTTCAGTAGTTTTGTTTACTTTCAGTTGTTATTTGTAAAACGGTTAGATGTCCCTATCAAGTGACATCTGCTGACGTCACATTCCTTATAAAAGGGAAGTTGACCTACTTTTGTAATTGCCGAAACGTGTGTTGAATAAAAACATTCCTTTTGCAGAAATACCTTCTCTCTCTATAGCCGTACTGTTTAATTAAAATATCGTGTGTGTTCTTGCTTGAATTCTTATACTATTCCGCTGCGAATCAAATCTAATTGATCAAACTAGATCTGAGATCCATTCAAATGGTATCAGAGCTGGTTAATCATTGATCGATTTAACAATTGATTATTGAAACTGCTTTTTTGATATCTACGTTTGATCGAATTAGCAAATTTGCAAGAATTGGTTATAGAGTTTGAGTTTCTGCTGCTTCTGGTCAATTAATTTGAGGTTTTACGTGTTTTTGAGCTAGATTCGTTGAAATTACTTTGAATTTGCCTGAACTTGTGAAATGGCGACACCAACCAATGATCCTCACAATACTGGCTCCTCAACAAAGCCTCCGATGCTTGTTAGGAGTGAGTATAACATATGGCAACGACGTATGCTCCATCACCTGTCTATCAACAGCGCAGGATGTTGGAAATCTGTGGTGCATGGACCATACAAGCCTATGGTGAGTCTTCCGGAAACAAATGAGAGACTTCTGAAGAAACCTGATCAGTATTCGGATGAAGATCTAAGCTGTTCAAAATTGATGCTAAAGCTCATGGAATTCTGGCCATGGCACTGCCTAATGAAATCTATTCAGGGCTTATGCATCATGAAACTGCACATGAGCTCTGGGTTGCTCTGAAGGAACAATTTGGAGGAACTGATGAGGTGTTGGCAAACATTAGGGAAATTCTTGCCCAACAATATGAGACATTCTCTCATAGGAAAGGTGAGTCTCTGACTCAACAGTTTGAGCGATTTTCCTGTTTGATCTCTGAGTTGAAAATGGTCAAACAAGAATATTCAAACAGCTAGATGAACAACTGATTCCTCAGATCCCTGCCTGAGAGATGGGACACATACACTATTGTCCTACGCTCCATTGCAAATCTGGATACTCTATCTCTCACCCAACTTCATGGGAAACTGCTGACATTTGAAAGAGAAATAGAACAGAAAAGGAAGTTGTCCTCATCTGGAAAGCTCACTGATGACTTTATACCAGGCAATACTGCACTGGTGGTCAGGAGTCAGAGTATGCTGCATCAGAAGGTTCATATGATGAGCATATTGATTTCTCTACAAACATAGGAGAACATGCTTTTGTTGGTGTGGATTGTAATTCAGGTGGTAACAGTGATAATTTGTGCTTTTTGATGGAGGATTTGAAGGGAATTCCAGATGATGATCTGGTAGAGATGGATATTTTGAGCCAAATGGCAATGATCAATATAAGATCTCAAAAGTTCTACAAAAAACTGGTAGGAAATTCCCAGGTCTCTCTCGCAAAACCAAAGTAGGTTTTGATAAGAGCAAGTTGAAGTGTCACAAGTGCCATAGGCTTGGACACTTCGCAAGAGAGTGTAGATCATCTGGATCTAACTCATCTACACCCTTTGTGACCTTCCCAAGCAATAGCTCACAAAACAAAGGGAAACATTCCACCAGTTCTGGTCATCCATCACAAGCTCAATCATCACCTGCATATTTTGTCCCTCAAGGTCCTATGCCATATTCTTACCCCTGCTTTTACATGCCTCAGACAAGCCAGGTTCAAGCACCAATAGCTCAACAACCACATGCCCTTCCTGAGCCTCAACCATCTCAATCTCATCAACAATCTCAACCACAACATAGCTTTTTCACCCTGGAGTTGTTGATTGGAGCAGTTTACCAGATGACATTTCTGGTCATCATGAACAACTATTTCCTGGTGCTGGTCAACATGGTGGTGACAATCCTTTTGGAAATCTTGTTCTTATGGCCCTGGAGTCTACTGATGGTTCATCCTCAAGTGTTTCAACTTCACAGATATCACAGGTATCTTCAGAGGCCAAGGCCAAGTTATGTTCTGAATCATGCCAAGGCCAAGTTATGTTCTGAATCATGGATAGCGATATTTGCATCTATTAGAGAAGCAATGTAGCTTTAATCAATAAAAATCTTGAGCTAGAGAAAGTTCTTTCCAAAAGAAAAGCTGAGTTTGAGTCTGTGCCAAATGAAAAGAATGATGAGATTTACAAATTAAAATGCCAAATCACTGATGACAAGGCAAAGGAAGAGGTACTTTTAGAGAAGTATAAGGACCTCAAAGAAACTCTTGCATCTACCCAGGTAGAGTGTGAACGCTGGGTAACATCATGCAAGGGTTTTGAAACGCTTCTCAGCAAACAAACAGATTCCAATGTGAAGTTTGGAATTGGTTATAATCACACTGCTCCTCTTACAGATTTTACTCCTAGGTTAGAAGTAGAATCTGAAGGAGAAAGCAATAACCAATCCACCTCATCATGTGATTCATCCTCTGATAATGCACCAAAATTAGAGGATGAAGTCAACATTCATCCCTCTAAAAACCAATCAGCTGATAATGAAACAGTTGATGGTTCCAATGCTGACAGTCACATGATCAGAAAAGAGTTGATCACTTCAGGTGTTGTCTCACAAAGTACTCAATGTACTGAAGAGCAAGTCACAACACTTGAAGAGCAAACCCAAACTACTGAAAGTAAAAAAGGTTTGAAAACTGCTGAAGAATCTATCAGGAAGTCTGAATGTACTGATAGCAAACTGCTGAAGAACAAATCTTCAGTAGTTAAGAATCCTTCAGTACTTAACACAAGTACTAAAAGGAAGAAAGTAGTGAAGAACAAATCTTCAGTAGTTTCATCTTCTTTAGCAGTTGATCAACTGAAGATGAAGAAAAAGCCATGTGAAATATGTGGCTTATTCAATCATCTCACCAATGACTGCTGGCACAGAAAGGGTTCAAAACTCAATAAAGACAAGAACATTAAAAAGAAAATTAACAAAATGAAAGTTGAGTTTGAAACCAAGTTTGTTCCAGCAGCATCTCAACCTGAAACCCCAAAATCCTTAAAGGAATCCAAAAAGAAGGAAGGGGTTAATCAGGAAACAGCTAAAGGTGTTCACAGGAAGATGGTGCAACACAGGAATCCATCAAAATCATGCACTGATATGACTGATGAGCTGAAGGCTTTAGCAAACAATCAGACACAACTTGTTATGATGATTCAACATATATTGGGGAGAGTCAACCAAATAGATATTCTTGTGATTAAACCACAGAAAAGGAAACCCGAGCCTAAAACAAAGGAACCCTTTTCTACACCATCTCGATCACCACAGGCTGCAATTCATGACAAACCAGTTAGTGTAAAATCTGTTGATGAGAACAGACCCAAAACCAAAATAGTTTAGGTCTCAAAAACTAACTAATTTCTTGTGATGAATGCAGGGTTCTTTAGCATGCCAAAGAAGCATCTGGTATGTGGACAGTGGAGGATCCATGCATATGACAGAGAGCAGCTCTCTTCTTAATGACTACTCTCAAGGAAAGAAGGGGTTTGTTTGTTTTGGTAATGATGCTAAGGGCTACATCATTGGCAAAGGCTTTGTTTCCAATGGTAAAATAAGGTTTGATGATGTCAACCATGTGAAGAATCTTAAGTATAATCTCTTGAGTGTCAGTAAAATGTGTGATAAAGGTCATGTTGCCCTTTTCATCAATCAGAACTATAGGATTCTGTCTTCCAAAGTTCTGAGTTTAATTGACAAGGTATTGGATGATCATACTCTCCTGAAGGCCAACAGACAGGCAGAGTATATGCCTTGGACTTGTCAAAGAAAATCGATCTAAAAGGCCATCATTGCCTACTCTCCAAGGCTTCTCCTCAGGAATCTACTCTATGGCATAGAAGGCTTGGTCATGTGAATCTCAAAAACATGAACCAGCTGATTCTCATGGTTTAGTAAGAGGATTGCCAATGAAGGAGTTCAAATGTGATGACAACTGCTCTGCTTTCTTAAAAGGGAAGCAACATAAAGTATCATTCCCTCCAATAGAAGAGCCAAAGTCCACGACCTGCTTATAATTATTACATATGGATCTTTTTGGTCCTGTAAGAGTGATGAGCATGGCAAAGAAGAAATACTGTCTAGTAATTGTGGATGATTACTCCAGATTTGTATGGACTTTCTTCTTGCACTCCAAAGATGAAGCTGCATAAGCTATTATGAACTTTGTGTTGTATGTTGAGAAACAGTATTCCCTTCTAGTCAAGTGTGTAAGGAGTGATAATGGCATAGAATTTAGAAATCACACACTTGATGAATTCTACTTGTCAAAGGGAATCAAGCGGCAGTTCAGCATTCCAAGAACTCCTGAACAAAATGGAGTGGTGGAGAGAAAGAACAGGACACTTGTTGAAGCTGCCAGGTCAAGGTTGGCTGATTCTGGTTTGCCACTGACCTTTTGGGCTGAAGCCATCAACATAGCTTGCTATGTGCAAAATAGAGTATTAGTAAATCAGAGGTTAATGAAGACTCCTTATGAAGTGCTACATCATTTGACCCCTTTGATTTCATTTTTTAGAGCATTTGGGTGTCCCTGTTATATTCTCAACACAAAGAATTCACTTCAAAAGTTTGAATCAAAGGAGGATGCAGGGTACTTTGTTGGTTATTCATCTAATTGCAAGGCATACAGAGTTTTCAACTGCAGAACAAAGATGGTTGAAAAGACTTGCATGTGAAGTTTAATGAATCTCCAAAGGATAAAATTCCACAAAACCTTGTGGAGCTATTTGATTTGGACATACTGCAATATGTTCCTTATCAGTCTCCAGCTATTGTAGTTCCTGATAATCCCTCACCAACTACAAAAAATTCTCCACCTGGTGGTACTGATGATGATGCTGACAGTACTCACCTTTTCAGGTTTAGTGATCAACTGCCTGAGTCATCTAAACCTGATACTCCTGTAGCTTCAGTAGCTCCATCCACAACAAATGCTGATGAGATTTCTGAATCATCTACTTCATTTGAGTTGCCATATCCTATATGGTTTCAAGAATCTGCATTAACATCTGTTGGTGCTGAATCTCCTACAACACTTGCATAGATCTCATTGTTTATCAAGAGCTGAAGAATCACCCAATGTCTCAATTATTGGTGATATCAATGCTAGAGTCTCAACCAGAAGTCAATTGTCCAATTTTTGCTTCTATGCTCTCTTCATCAGTCAGCAAGAGCCAAAGAACTATCATGTTGCATTAAGAGATAATGTATGGGTTGAAGCCATGCAACTTGAGCTTTTCAGTTCAAAAAGCAGCAAGTGTGGGAGCTAGATCCTTTACCCTAAGGTAAGTGTGCAATAGGAACTAAATGGGTGTTTAGGAATAAAACTGATGAAAAGGGTCAAATTGTTAAGAACAAGGCCAGACTGGTAGTACAGGGGTTTGCACAAGAAGAAGGTATTGATTATGATGAAACCTTTGCCCCTGTAGCCAGACTGGAGGCAATCAGATTGTTCTTAGCTTATGCTGCTTTCCACAATCTTAAAGTTTTTCAAATGGATGTCAAAAGTGCCTTTTTATATGGTAAATAAAAGAAGAGGTTTATGTGTGTCAACCACCAGGTTTTGAGGACAATAAACATCCAGATTGGGTGTATAAGCTTGATAAGGCTCTATATGGGTTGAAACAAGCTCCTAGAGCCTGGTATGAAACATTATCAAATTTTCTTCTTCAAAGTAATTTCACTAGAGGCTCCATAGATAAAACTTTATTCATAAAGAAAGTGGGATAGCATAAGCTACTTGTTCAAATTTATGTAGATGATATTATTTTTGCATCCTCTGATCCACAGTTGTGTGATGAATTTACAAAGTTAATGCAACAAAAGTTTGAAATGAGTGCCATGGGAGAATTACAGTTCTTTCTGGGTTTGCAAATCAAACAAAGAAATGATGGAACTTTCATTCATCAGTCCAAATATACAAAGGATCTTTTCAAAAAGTTTGATTTACAAAACTGTAAGCCATGTTCTACTCCCATGAGCAGCACCACACAACTGGATGTTGATCAGAAAGGTAAAACGGTTGATGAAACCCTTTACAGATGTATGATTGGTTCCTTGATGTACCTTACAGCTTCTAGACAAGACATTATGTTTGCAACTTGTGTCTGTGCTAGATTTCAGGATGCACCTAAAGAATCCCATTTGATTGTAGTTAAAAGGATCTTTAGATACTTGCAAGGAACTCAATCTCTAGGTCTTTGGTATTCTACTAGGCACTCTTGCAAATTAGTTGCTTTCTCTGATAGTGACTATGCAGGATGCAAAGTCACCAGAAAATCAACTTCTGGTGGATGCCAATTTCTAGGCAATTGTTTAGTTTCTTGGCAGAGTAAGAAACAAACTTCAATTGCTATATCAACTGCTGAAGCAGAGTACATTGCTGTTGCAAGTTGTACATCTCAGGTACTCTGGCTTCAGAATCAATTATTGGACTATGGCATTACAGAGACTAAGACTCCATTACTAATAGACAGTGCTTCAGCTCTTTGTATTGTTAAGAATCTAGTCCAGCATTCTAGGACCAAACATATTGAGATCAGACATCATTTATTAGGGACTGTTATGAAAAATTAGGGATTGTTATGAAAAAGTTCTGATTGATCCAAAGTTTGTTCCTAGTGCCGATGTGCTTGCAGATATATTTACTAAGCCTTTAACAGTGCTACTTTTCAAAATCTGGTGCTAAGGCTTGGTTCGCTGCAGCTGGAATAATTGACTAATACTGATGCTCTCAGATCACAAGTACTGATGAGCATTAGTATACAAAAGTCAAACATAAGTACTGGTGAGTTATTTTGTCTTCAGCATTTTTCATAACTACTGAAGTGTTATAAAGACTGAAGACTAAAATACTTAAAAGTACTGAAGTACATTATTGTTGAAAAGAACTGATAAAGTTACAACTACTGATGTGGTTATAACTCCTGATGCCTATTTCTAACAAATAAGTACTGGAGAATAAATTTTGTCCAAAGTACTGATGTATAATCTTACACATAAGTACTGAAGACAATATTTGTTCACAAGTTCTGAAGAATAATTATTTCATCAGATCTTCTGAACATTGGTTCAGAAGAGCTGAAGAATAAATATTCAAAAGAGTTGATGACCAATGAAACGTCTGAAAATCAGACAAAGTCTGATGAGTAAATGTTGAGGTCAGAATGAAATACCTAAAGCCTATGAATTGACGACAACAGCTGATGAGTAAATTTACTCTTCAGCTGATTCAAACAACTGTTGTTTCATGTCCAAACAACTAAAGCCAAAACCATGTTTTTAGTAGTATCAACTACTGATGACTAACACCAAGTCCTTAGTTGTTTACAACCTCTGAAGGACTAAACCATGTTTTTAGTAGTTTCAACTACTGATAACTAACACCAACTCCTCAGACATTTACAAACTCTAAAGGTTAAAACCATGTCTTCAGTCGTTTCAAACACCTGATGACTAACACCAAAACCTTCAGATGTTTTCTATCAGCCGTTTCATAACCTTACCCTATAAATACCTAACCCTAACTTCAGAGTTTTTCATTCTCACAAACCCTATTATTCAAAAACTCTGAACTTCCCTCCTGCATTAATGGCGACCATGCAACTCAAACCACGACACAACAGTGTAGCCTACCTCACTAAATCAGCCTTCTGGAACAAGTTCGATGACGCCATCGATCTGATGGTTGAATCTCCATACAAAACGGCCTTTCTTCTGAATCCTATCATCCACGCCGAATCCCTCAACCAATTCTAGATAAACGTCATTCTCACAACTGGGGAGAATGATGCCGAGGTCACTCTCTAGTCGTTTGTCAACCAAAAGAAGGTGGTCATCACTTCTAACATCATTCGACAAACCCTGAATCTGAATGATGCCACCTTCATCACTGAATATCCTAAGGGCACAACCGACTTATCTTTCGCCCATTATGGATATGAAGGCGACCTCAGTGCTACCACAATCATGAAGAAGCACTTCCGTGATGCTGAACACCTAATATTTCACATGGTAAATGTCTGCCTTGCCCCCAAATCATCTTCATGGGATCAAATGTCATCAAGGTGGCAGCAGGTATTGTATTCTATCCTTGAATAACAAAATCTAAATTTTTCTGAAATTATCTTTTTGGAATTAAAAGATATGGATTTGAAACCTGTGGCTAACAGATGGATACTATATCCAAGGTTTCTTATGTCCATAATTAAGAATCAATTAAAAGATGAGGGCCTTGTTGGCCTAGGAGTCCTTGCTGTGGCTGTCTTGCCTGAAGTATACTCCAGGCACAACTCAGACACACACCTAAAAGAGGCTGCCAAGCTGCTAAAACCCAAACAGCGGGAACCCACATCCTCATCCTCCAAACCTAAAGTCCCCACCAAGCCAAAAACTACAAAGCCCAAAAAGGCTACTCAGGGAGTTGAGTCCCCTTAGGATGCCCCTGCAACACAAAAGCAGGAAGCAACCACTGGTAGTAATCCACTAGTAGTTCTAACGACTCCACCTACCATAGCCGCTCAGGAATCCTCTCAAAAGGATCCTGAAGTAACTATTTCAGGGGAAGCCACATTTCTGGAACCTCTCTCATTTGAGAAGGTTGCCATTAAAGAGCACCATTCTCCCCAGGTGCAAACTGCTTCACACTTATCTCCCACTGCAACCGCCCCACAAAGTCCAACATTTATAATTGCAGAAGTGCTGACTCAGCTTAACACTCCACCCTCTCCCCAGGCACCTATTACTACTGGGAAAACCTCAATCATTAAGAGGGAGGATTCAAGTGTTGCTGATAGCCCACAGCACATGGATTACAATGTTCTATCTCCACGTCTAGAGGAGGAGATAAGAACTTCTGGTGAGGCTGCCACTTCTCCTGCTTCAACACATGAACAGGCTGATGTTGGTACCATCTCTAAGACCTTTCCAGAGGCAACTGCTGATGAAGGACAAAATCCTGAGGCAGGAAATCCCCAGTTCCAAGACAAAGGGGCACATGTGAATACTGATCTACACTCAGCACATGTTCATCCTGATATAATCAGGAGGTCAGATGATTCAACAAACACTGATGATGACCTGGGCTTCTTCTATGACGTCTTAGCCCAAAACACTATTCTTGAGGATGAGGTAAGTAGACTACAAGAGATACTTGCCAAAATTTCTCAAGAATTAAGTCCATCTGCCCACATTCACCCACAGATGGCACCTTCTTCTAAAGGTCCCCCATACACAGAGCCACTCCCATCTACTAAGCCACCAGTCTCTGTTTCTGGCACCATTTCTCAGGGTCCCTCTGAGCAAATGGTTGCTATCTTTAAAACTTCCCTGCCTCTCATCACTCCTATAATCACTGATATTGTGCATTAAGCCCTTGATGAGAGGCTTTCCATAAGTATACAAACCCTGTTTGATGATGCAGTTACTAAGAGGCTTTCTGACATTCAAACCCCTGAATCCAATGCAACCAAAAAGGGGGAGTCTAAGTCAGTGAAAGCAATCAAAAGGAAGAGAGCTGAAGAAGAAAAGGAAAAAGAGGTGGAGAAGGAAATGGAGATGGAAAAGGAGATTGAAAAGGAGAAGGAGAGTGCGAAGGGGAAAGAAAGCGAAAAAGACTTTCATGTAACATATAAGAAGGGGAAGGGTGAAAATGAGAAGTCTCCTCTTGAAAAGAAGCTAGCAGACATGGTCAAGGAAGCTGATGACCAACACAAAGATCAATTGATAAAATCATTGATCGGCTCTTTGGGCAAGGCTTTGACACTGCTAAGCTTGATTCTGAGGTAAGGAAGTTGGAGATTCAGGAGATTGAACACCGATGGTCTGGCTATAGTGAGAAGGAGAAGGAAAGACTTGAAGCTATGGCCAGATTCATTTCAAAGTATCTAGGGAGATCAGTCCTTGAGGTCAAATCTTGGTCCAGGGACAGCATCATGGAGATAACCAACAAGATCTGTTCATCTGAGGTATTCACTAAGGGGTTGATCATAGAAACCCTAGATGAAGCTGGTGCTGGAGCAGGAATGCTCTAGCAAAATGGTCTAAAGCCTCTCTTACAACAAAAATGCTAGAACAGCCTGCACAATCTCCCACACCAAAACAACTAACATCACAACCCACAAAACTAACTCCCTTACCCAAGAAACCAACAGCCGATGATGCACCCAGAAGAGGAGAGATAAGGGTGTTTAGGCTTGAAGAAGAAGAAGATGATGATGATGTTGAGGACAGGCTACCCATTTAGCTGTTATTCAATTGCCTAAGGCCAAGAGTCAACCAACAACAATCACCCCTGCCATCCAAATGCAAACTGTGAAAGTCAAACTTAAAGAAGAAGAGTTACATAAACAACATGATGAGCAGTTGTTGAGTCTGGTTGACAAAGATTTCCCTCAAACTTCATCTATTCTATCAATGAAGAAAAATGCTCAGAAGTTATATGCTCTTAGTTTACTTTTCAATATCAGGAGAAGAGAGTAAGGATTTGGCCTGATCCCAGGGTGAGTCATAGAATTCATAAGAAAAACATTCCTCAAAGATACAATGGCAACTGAAAAAGATTGTAGATGCGGTGATCATGCTAGCCATTATAGTATCACCCTGGGAGATCCTAGAAGACTTCATGAAAGCCTATAAAGCCAATCTTCCCCCACAAAAGTTGTTAGAGAACAAAATGGCGAAAAAGGGGTTAATATACAAGAGGCTTGAGGAAGTCAGACATAATGAACTCCAGTTGTTGCTAGAGGGTAATCACCCTGATGAATTTGCTTACAGAGAAATAACAACTGTGGAGTTAAGAAATAGGAAACAGGTCAGATACCTATCTGAGTATTATGGGCCTGAGTTCTTCTTTGAAGGAGGAGCTGAAGAACTCACCCAAGAAGAACAAATTGTCTTCTTGGAGGCCTATGTGAGAGAGTCTTACAGACTCATAGTAGGGAAGTAGGTTTCATGGATGGGGTAACAGCTCTGTGTCCAGTTCCCCAAGACAGAGTTCCCATCCATCCTTTGCCAATCAGATCTTTGAAACCTCTTCCCTGGCCTGTGCTTATAGTGGTCATTTCTGAGCTGATCCAGAAGAAAAAGACAACTTTTCTGCCAAATAAGTGGGACTCAAATAAACTTAAAGGTTTTAGCTGCATTGGTTCAGGGAGAGTTTGTTGGACCAAAAGAACCAATGAGCCTGATCGGAAAAACCTTTAAGTCCCACAAGACATCATAAGTACTGAAGAAGGATTCATCAGCTGAAGACATGTACGGAAGACTAAGTCTGAAGTTCAAGTGCTGAAGACAAAGTTTGAAGAACAAGAACTGAAGACAAAGTCTAAAAGTATCTACTGAAGACAAAGTCTGAAGTTCATCTACTGAAGACAAAGTCTGAAGTTCAAGTCTTCAGAGGTTGTCACAACAGCTGAAGTAGTTCTCTTCAGTTGTTGTGATGGTTTTATTTCAGTAGTTTTCTTTCAGTAGTTTAGTTAATGTAAAACGTCTGAAGAGCTTGTTCTTCAGACGTTGTAGCTTCAGTAGTTATAGTTTCAGTAGTTATAGTAGCAGTACACTTAGCTTTTGTTGTAAGAAGATGTCAGCTGTTGTACATCTTCAGTAGTTTTGTTTACTTTCAGTTGTTATTTGTAAAACGGTTAGATGTCACTATCAAGTGACATCTGCTGACGTCACCTTCCTTATAAAAGGGAAGTTGACCTACTTTTGTAATTGCTAAAGCGTGTGTTGAATGAAAACATTCCTTTTGCAAAAATACTTTCTCTCTCTATAGCCGTACTGTTTCATTGAAATATCATGTGTGTTCTTGCTTGAATTGAATCTAATTCTTATACTATTCCACTGCGAATCAAATCTAATTGATCAAACTAGATCTGATATCCTTTCAAACTAAATCTACTAAGAGCACATAATTCAGACAGTACAGGCATATAATACTATTTATTGTTAGAAAAGAAATATCCGATGACACGTAGCTACTCGGGCTGGCATCCCTACCTTCCTCCCATTCTCAGTTTAAGTTACGGTTTTGAAAATATTTACCCAATACATTTAAACTTTTTCTCTGATACCAACTTGTAAGGCTCCATTCCGGGTACCTCACAGTTGGACAATGATCGCATCATTAAATTTATGCATTACATAATTCATAAAAATATGCAGCGGAAATTCATTTAACAAAAACCATTCATTATCATTATAACTTCTATTGTTAAGCATAGAATGTTTTTCATCAGTTACAAAAGAATTGTTTAATTGCATTACAAAACAACAATAACATCAAAATACGAATGGATGTCAGTCTTGTCCTGCCAGTAGCTTCTCCCTCGTGTCATCCTCAGCAATTTACCTGTCAACTGAAAATACATAAAAGTCAGTGTTGCTGAGTGAGTTCTAGTTTTGTACGTATCAAAATACCTCGTGTTTTATGTACAAAATGTACCTTTCCATAAAATACTTTTACCTTCGTATACGAACACACATCATACATACATTCAATCAATATACATTGTTTATTTCATTCTTTTTGTATTTTCTTCTTATCTTTCATCATCGTATACATACTCTCAGTTCATTCTTTTTATTAACATTCCCTTTCGTATACATACTTTCGTTTCTTACTTTTCACTATCTCTTACTTTCATTCTCATACTTTCGTATGGTACTTTACATCATTCTTTTACTTTCATACTATCGTTTTGTACGTTACGTCATTCTTTTACTATCATACGGATCGATGAACAATACCTCGAACATTGTGCACGAAGTTGATGCTAGGCCTGTGGTCTACATTTAGACCACGAACATTGTGCACGAAGCTGACCTAGTCACCTAGGGCAAGTCATATCCCCATTTTATTCGGACCAATGTGCAATGCCCCGAACATGTGCACGAAGCTTAAGTTGGGCCTGTGGTAATTAAATCACGAACATCGTGCACGAAGCTGACCCAGTCACCTAGGGTATGCCACAAGGGCCCCGTCAATCTGAATGATTAACCCTGTATGCATCCTTCGGGTTATTTAAATCACACATAGTTGAGATAATGACACCATGGTTGTGCACCTCCTTTCTATTTGCTTGCAAGCCATTCTTTCTTTCATTACATTTCACTTTTCATCTTTGTTATTTTTTATTCCGTTACGTTATACTTTATGTTCTTTCATACATTCGTCATACTACGTAAAGTAATAACATAACACTTAACGTATTTTTAATTAATATAAATACGTGTTTAAAACCATTAAAGGATAACACATCATACATATATGCATATCATAAATCATCATACATACTATAACCATAGATCATTACATAATCATGCTTAAAATAGGTAAACATAGCCCATAGGTCAAACTAGGGTCAAACCCTAAAATTCTGCTTTTCCTAAAAATCCAGAAAATTTCTAAGTGTTTGGGCGCATGGACACTATTTAGGCACATGGACACTATTTGGGCGCATGAAGACTGTTTGGGCGGTTTTTCCACTATACAGGCGCATGGGCCTATACTTAACCTATTCAACACTGGGCGCATGAGCCCTTGGGCGCATGAGCCCTTGGGCGCCTGGGCACTATTCAGGCGCATCACTAATCACAGAAATCTCTAAGGCATTCTAGGCGCATGGGTTACTGTTTAGGCACACATACACATAAGAACATGTGAAATTCGGTTACATGGCCAAAAATCCATAAAACCGAACCGATTATACAAGAATTCACTTACCAAGACCAAATCGGTTACTTCTCTCTCTAGAACCGAAGAACGCAGCTTCCTTCTTCTTCTTCTCTTCTTTTCTGCCGAAAGCAGTTGGTGAAAAGGTGATAGTGGGCGGCCATGCCCCTTTTAAAACATAAAATAATAATGTTTTGCCCTTTTTACACTTATACCTCCTCCACTTTGGCTGTTTTTCACTTCTTTTAAAATACTTTTCTTTTTCTTTTATTTGACAAAATTTTCCAGGTGTTACAAAGTCCCACAACAAACATAGTCGCTTGCAAATACGCCCGATTGAATAGACAAATTTAATTAGATGTTGATTACCAATGATCTTTAGACCAGCGAGTTAATGTGAGGTACTAATGACATGCAAATATGGAGAGGTTATGGATTCAACTCTCACTTTGAGCAAAATACTTAAAATTAAGCTAGGGTGTTTTTAGTAATGAGTTTCTCCTGAGGGGTTGAGGGAGCAGTCCCGACTGAGAAATAAATAGGTGTGTCCCGATTAAGATAATAATTATTCTCCAAAACGGGGTCATACATTTGCGTTAAAAAAATTAAATATCGATCAGGGTAAAATACATCAAGTCATACCTCTCAAGGGCGAGTAAATCGTCTCATTTTTCTAGCCTTTTTCCAGATGACACATTAGTACTCAATAAGCATTTTTCATATTCCTTAGGTTTCACTAGAGCTTTTGTATCTTTTAGGTGTCATTCTAGTTTTTCCTTGGTTTCCCATTTTTATTATATAAATTACCTTTAAATTGTCGTATTTATATTTTATATTGTATTATTAAATTAATTAAAATATGTAACTAACCGTAAACATTCACTCATTTTAATTTAAATTCTTATCTTTAATATATATATATATATATATATATATATATATATATATATATAATTCATATTCGTCACTCGAATCAGAGTCCTCACAACGAAAGTATTGAAAATTATTGAGTATGGTTGTGAATGTGTTATGACCAGGGCCGGCTCAACCGAATTGGAGGCCCCAAAACAAACTAAAATTTTGGGGCCCTTCTTGTGTATTTTTTTTCGTTTTAGAAACACCGCATTCCCACTTTTGATTTTGCTTTAGCATTTATAATACTATTTAAAGGTTATCACACAAGGTAGGTGTAAAACAAATATGAGTAATTAATTCAGAATAATCAAACAAGTAAGTATGAAATAGTATACTAGTAAGTAAAGAATTAAATCTAAAAAGTATACTAAAAATATAAATGAGTTGATGCTTAAGAAGTTCTCAAACTTCTAAATTCTATATTATAATTGATAACTTATTTAACATTCTGTCATTTGAAAGATTGATTAAACTGTTGAACTATTGCAGTGAAAGAAATGAGTCAAATCTTAAGAACTTAACTATTTAAATATGGCCCTAAATCAATGTTGTAAAAACTACAGAAATCCTAAAGGAAGACAAAATCAATATTGCAACCTAATTCTTAAATCAATAATTAATCCATAAAAACTAAGATTAAAACAAGATGACAAAATAAAGATTACAAAGTCAAACACAAACTAATATTAATATATTTTTGACTTGAATTCTCATGACCCATGTTCCTACAAGAAGAAGTCAATGTAATGTCTAAGACAAGCCCGTGTAATGTCTAAGAAAAGCCCAAATATATGCATACATATGTATATAAATTATTAAAATAGGGACCTTAAATTTTGGGGGCCTCAAGCCTCTTGCTTCACTTGGGCTTGAGTTGGGCCAGCCCTGGTTATGACATCGGAAGGCATGCATATTAGTTGTGTTAAGGTGATGGTTGGAAATTTGAATAATATCTTGACTTGTCAAGTGGGTTCACTTGTTGAGAATAAAAGTAATGTGTTTTTTGATCAATTGAGGAATTGCGGATAATATCTCAGGGGTGTCAGATGTGTTTAATAGTATGACATAGTTTTTTGGTAAGTCTTTACTCTTTGGAATCAGTTTGTCTTTTGACAGAGCAAAATGATGGTTCCATTATTCTTCGGGAGTATATAGTTTAGAGAGTAGAAGTAATGTATTAAAATATATATATTTTGATGGTCTTTTTATATGTCTCACATAATTAAAAAGTATTAACATTCATAAAATTGTACAAAGTTAAAACAAATAATAAAATGGAGTGAACGTAGATGAAAGGAAACTTTAAGTGACCCCATAGTCTGATTTAGGGATTGGGGACTTACCCATTCAATGACTTTGGCACTGGACATTCCTCAAAAGACATTTCAAATACCACACATGCATTTTCGAAGATAATTATAAGTACGAGTGAGACTCATTGGATAGTTGACATTTAATAAACATGGTTGCGAACACTATTAAACACTTGACGCTTCTTACGGAGTTATTATGGTTACTAACAGTGGCGGAACTTGAATTAAATCATGGGGGGGTATTCTATATATTAAAAATTTACACTACTGGGTCGAAAATTTACAGTACCGAACCAAAAATTAACACTGCTGACAAAAAAGAGGGGTCGGGCGCCCTGGCCTCACTAAGCATCGCCTATGGTTACTAACTCTCTTAGAAAACATGACTCTTCAAGACGAACTCATGGCTCCTCCGTGATAGTCATTGCCGACGAGAATATGTCGATGATGCTCCTACACGGGCACATTCTATTAGGAATCATATATCTATTAAGAACCACAACTAAACGCTTTTTTTCATTATTATATAAATTGATTTAAATTCTTGTAATTTTTGTACTTTTACTATATATTTATGTAAGGCCCCTGATCCCTGGAAGCCTTACGGTTGATCATTCACAGCAAAAAGATATATTTAAAACATTCATTTAAATAAACATTGCAGCGGAAAAGTATATTAACTTTCAATCCATTACAACATAATAAAACATTAACATTGTCTTAAGTACATCAAACAAGTTTTAAAAGAAGAATCTAACAATCTGCTGAATCAGGGATGCCAGTTTTCGGTTTCCAAGAAGCTTTAAATCCATGCTCCCATCCCTCTAAGCCTTATAGCTCACCTGTCAGATTAATATGCATAAAAAGTCAGCTTCACTTAGTGAATTCTAGGTTTACTTTATTAAACAACTTTTTGTAAGATATATTAGCTTTATCATTCAAAAGTAATCATAACATATCAGAACATTAGTATACACAAATTATCGCTTTATCAATGATTTGTCATAATACTTTCTCTTAATTATTAACTATTACGCTTCTTTATCCTTGAATTCCCAGTTACTATCGGTGCCTATGATAAACACAGGACTTTACCAACATGCCAATCCAGGCCTTACTGTCGTACCCAAACAAGCCATTATTTTAATGCCAATCCAGGCCTTACTGACCTGCCTGTTCGAGCCTTACTGTCATCAGGGCACAATAAATGCAACCCTCATCTATCATTTGCTTACAATGCTTTACTTTATCAAGGTACACGTTATGAGCCCAATAACATTTCTTTAAGTTTCACTTACATTTTTAGTTGTATATATACTTATATATGATAAGAAATAACTCTTATCTATACATTCACATTTCATCAACAATGAGAAATAAACCATATAACCGATCCTCCGCGGGACAGCGGGGTTCGGGGATGGCAACCCCTGACAGCAAGGTTCTAGGGTGGTAGCCCCTAATGGGGTCCAAGGGGCAACGCCCCTGGCTGGGGCCGGACTGCCAGGTCAGCGCGCAAAATTATATTTTAAGGACTTTATACAACATATTTTG
>CM044018.1:15036443-15193943 GCA_024085815.1 Flaveria linearis
AAGATGCATACTAAAAATTATTGTTACGAATGAATTCTAGTTTTTGTTAATAACCATATTTAGTCCTTAATTCTTTGAAAACTTTAATCAATGATTATAGCAAAGTAAAATAATCCATGACACATTATACCAATAAACATTTATAATTTGCAAACATTTATAAAGATCATCTTTGTGTAACATGCTTGTATCGGAGTACAAGACTATAATGACCATGCTATACATACAAGTAAATCAATCAATTACAAGCATAAAACAAGCTACTATATATAACACCGGAATATCTTTAAAAAACAAATGAAATAAAGAGGATGTTTAAATAATAAAAGGGTTAAAAGTGGGCAAAAGCAAAACAATGTCCATATGTGGTATGAAAGGAGGAGCTACCCCCCCCCCACTCCCATGCACCCTTACACTCCTATTTTAGAGAGAGAAAGCTCCTATAAGTTCTAGAGAGAGATTTAGGAATTCACTAAAGGTATGATTTTTATGGTGCTTACTCTTAGATTAAGCTAGATCTAAGCTCCTAAGTCGATTCCATGCAATGCTATATGTAAAGTTTGAATCTTTACGTGTGCATGTATGTAGATATCAGGTTCTACCTTTGGTTCTAAGGTTTTTACTTAAGGGCTTGATAAGTGAGTTCTAGATCCTTGTATTTACATGTTTTACACTCTTTTGGGGCTGATATGCATTTAAAAGATGATTTTTATAAACTTATGTTCTATGAAAACAATTACATTTTTATGTAAAAATGTATGATTTAACAAATCAATGATGATGTCTGATGCATGATGTGTCTAGTTATGAACCAAGCTAAATGAGGACTAGATCTATGGGTTAGGGTCATGCATTATTGATTATGTCATAAAATACCTATTTTGAGAGTGGACATAGCCAAGTACTGTTACCCACATTTGTTCACTATTACCCGCATTAGCTCCTATTACTCGCAATTATTAGGACCAGATGCATAAGCCAGTAGCACTACCTACACTGGTTCACTGTTACCCACATTAGTTCACTATTATCCGTATTAGTCTACTCTATTACTCGTATTAGATTACACTTAGGTCATTCATTAGTTAATGTTATAATTATGTTTTGAGGTCTTTTATGTGGTTATTATATGAATAATATTTAATATTCCATGCTATGTGATGATAATGAAAGAATAACTTATGAGGTATTACCTATGATTAAAGTGGACCATAATTGAAAAAAAGAAATGATAGTGAAACCTAATAAAATGTTACGCGGGACCTAATGATGATAAAAGTCTTGCAAGTAAAATGAACAGAGGTGCACAACCATTTATTTTTAGTCAACTGATGTGTTGCTGATTCAGCTCATGAGGATGTACATCAGGGCTTAATCGGAGAATGGTGCTCGTAGCGGTTGACATTCGTTGGGTCAACTGCTAGAGTGTTGACCGTGGAATGGAATGGACCCTATTCATGACTAGGTACATGCCTTGCAGTCTGGTCAACCGCTAAAGGTTTACCTAACTAGAGAATGGTGTTGACAGGGTTCACATTCGTTGTCAACCATATGTTTTAGGCTCTTGTTTTGTGCAAACCTACTTATGAAAGAAAGAAAGACAATGAACATGATAAAAAATGTTATGAAAGTCAATTGACTGTTATGTATTATGAACGAGTGTTTATTAAGGGACTTTCAAGTATATTTTCAATATTATTGTAAATCTAGAACTCACTTAGCAATACTGACTTTGTATGCATATTTGTTGACAAGTAATAGTGGTTGCTGAGGATGGCATAGATGAGGAAGCTACTTGGCAATGGGACACTGGCATCCATATGTTTAAACTGATGTTTTAATTCATAAAGAGCAATGTTAATGTTTTCAATCCTAAAATAACATATAACTTGACAACTTATTTTTGAACATGATGAAGGACTTAAAGTATTTTGATGCAATGTTTTCACATGTCAACATATTATTTTTGTTTTGTGTTATGAGTAACCAACTGTGATACTCGGGAATGGAGCCTTACATATAACCATGCAATGCACTAAGTAAGGTACTCAAATACTTGCATAATGCAAGCTACAATAACCATGCGATGCACTAGCAAGGCAATCATATGCTAGCACAAAACAAGCTACTATAACCATGCATTGCACTAAGCAAGGGTAATAAAATGTCTGTACAAGGCCAATACTATAATGATGCATGTAGTAAGCAAGGCAATCAAATGCTAGCACAAAGAAAGACTTGGGCAAAGGTAAAGAACAACAAAAATCCATATTGACTTTGTAATGCCCCGAAATAATGAAGAAACCACTTCGTAATAACGGGGTCAAGTCGGGAATTAATGTATGTATGTATGTATGTATGTATGTATGTATGTATGTATGTATGTATGTATGTATGTATGTTTATAAACATATATATTATATATATATATATATATATATATATATATATATTATTATATATATATTATATATATATATATATTATATATATATATAAATATATATATATATATATATATATATATATATATATAGGGTTAGGATCATTACAGATGAACTTTTATTTTCAGAACTATAGAACCGTTGATTTACATAAATATATATTAAGTCTGGTAATACTTGAGCTATTTTACATATGTGTATATCAAACATGAATAATAAACTATATAAAACAACTAAATATAACCAGTTTAACTTACATCCATGTAAATCAATGGTTTAAATTTACATTTATGTAAATCAATGTTTCTTTTGATTCTGAAAATAAAAAATGGTTCTGTAATGATCCTGATCCTATAATATATATATATATATATATATATTATATATATATGGGATGATCAAATGAAAACCATGTTTATAATTGAAAACCGTGAAAACCACCACTCTAATCACATAATTTATAATTGATTTAATTTTTTAATTGTTTAAAGTATATGTGAGTAAACTTTAACCTTATCTTTTGAGGCATTATTTATTTTTTAATTTAAACTCCAAGGTTGACGATGAAACAAATCGAGTTACGTATAGTAACTTGTATGAGTTAGATGTACGTAACTCTTAGTTGTACACTTGGCAACACATACTTACAATACATAACCCTTACATATATGTAACTATTAGTTATACACTTTGTAATACGTACTTACATATATGTAACCCGTAGTTTTCACGATTTTCAATTATAAACATGGTTTTCATTTGATCCTCCTATATATATATATATATATATAATATATATATATATATAAATATGGACCCATTGGAGCCATGGGTGATGACCTGTCGTTGGTGTCATGCAAAAACCTAATAACCTAGGTAGCTAGGGTAAGTAGTATCGTATCCACATGGAACATGTGCTTAGTGTTACACGATTTGTTTGATTATTTAACTAACATAATTTAGAAATCTTATAGTCATGATTAGTTTGTTATTCCTGTTGAAACGTGATTACTAACTAGATAACGGGTTATTAAATTGCATAGAAAACTAACTAATGTCAAACCTAGTTAATTATTAATAAACATCAATATAAGATAATGTAATAATAAATAATTCAATGATTAATAATTCTAAGATTAATAATTTGATGAACGTTTTACCAAACAATTATCCAAATTGGATTAATCAATGAGAACAAACAAACACATAAACAATGAGAGATGATCAAACAATCAAAGTTTAAGTTTTATATAGATAAATCAAGATAACACAATTCTATACTACCCTATACCCGGAGAATGATCACGGGGTGAACTAGCCGCTAATACTTATGATCAGATCTTCTAATCATGGACGCGGTTGAACGCGGTGTACCAAGTACCGGCAGCCAAAGTTCACGTCCAACTCTCTTAATTGCAGCTGTGCTCAGCCGTCATCTCATATGTTTCTTTTATTCTTTTCCTCTTGAGCATCTTTCCATGGGCTCTCTCTATTTCTCTATTGGGCTTTATAAGAACCAACGAATCGATTGAGCAATAACTGATGGCCCATTGTTCTATTTATTTGTGATGCCTTGTACTTTTATAGTCATTGTGTCATCATGTAATTGGAGTTTATTGAAGATTCCACCAATAATAATAAGTCATATCTCCACGTGGAATTGCATATTCGCTTCAATTTCATCATGATCACTACAACATACAAACAATTATTTCTTTAATATATAAATCATTTAAATCAATCAATCATTTCGTAAATTTTATCTAAATTTTATGACACTTTGTATCTCAAGTCTCATTTTTATTCACATGTTTTAACCATTCGTAGTTTTTTTCAGTAATATATCAATTTAGCTTATGGTCTCTTGAAATATTTACTCTAAATATGAAACAATTAGATATAAATTAAGAGTTGAAAGAACATAACTATATATCACTAGTACGTGCAAGTCACCCGTCCATTACATTCACCAACTTGAACCTTTTCGTCCAGAAAAAATGCAATAAGATCATAACCGGTATGTTAATCTTATAACACTTCATTTCAACTAGGAACATAATAATACATTAACCGTGATTGTCAATATGTTTTGTTCATTTTAAACTCAAAAGCCGTTAATCCCAACTAATGTCTCGGATTTTTAATATTATACAAATTATCATAATGGTTTTACCGTTCCCACACCCAATGCCTTTAGCAAAAGCCTACCAATCTCAAGATTTATTGAATATTCTCTGAGCACAACCTTGAGAAACCATAGTACGCTATTATGACATATTATTTTTTTCTTTTATCATTATGTTTTCTCTTTTTTTTTCTCTGGGTCGGGACTTTTTCTCCCTTATTTGCATTTTTTTCAAATAACTATATATACATTTTTTTTTCTTTTTTTTCTTTTTTTTAACTTTTTCTCTCTATTTTTTTTATATTAACTAATATGTCATGCTAACATAGATATGGCGTGTGACAAAGCAATAAATTCTCAATCTGTTTTTGTCAGGACTTAGCTTTTAACTATTGCATGAGGATGAGAAACATTAACACATATCTATTTATTAGCTTTCAACATGGCATTAGTGTTCTTAATTTTTGGTCGATCCTATCAACATATCACAAGTTATATGTATTTTCCATCCTACAGCTTCATTTCATGCATAAATATCAACATACTAGTTTTTTATCATCTCTCATAAATGCATAAATCTATTTCAAGGGACATTATCATTATTTTTATCAAGGATATCGACACAATCGTTTTTTAGTTTAATATGCAAATGCAAATATGTACATATGATCTAACATGCAAACTGTAAATTAATTATTTTCATAGAATTCTCAAAAGAACAAGTTCACCTGATTATTTCGTTGTGGGGAGATCTTAGTGATTAGTAATGATCTTCAAGCCTTATTCAACACCCTGCAAAACTTTAAAAAATCGTGTAGAAGCGAACTTCTCACGTTGTCGTTAACATAAATTTTTAAAAATTTTGCATTTTTTTTATTTAATCCTAAAACGCAATTCCAAAACAATGATGTACCACTTCCCCAACTTAAATGTTGCAATGACTTAAAGTATTGCATTGTCCCTATTGCAACATTTAAGTTAAAAATTCTATAAGAATAACAAATTAAAAAAAGAAATTATAAAAAATAAGAAATAAGTCCTAAACTCACTTTTGTAGGAATCACGATTGCATTTAGCCTATGCAACAAGCCTTTTAAACCCTCTCGGTAGGCCTAGTGGATGAGTGAAGTCCCGTGAGGGTTCTCTAGTGAACATACCCCTAAAGTTCTTCAAGTTGCCTCCCGGAAAGCGCTAAGCTTTAGGTCTTCAGCCAGACCGTACCATATAGTTATGGTGGTTTATGTGAAGATTTGCCTACCGAATTCCAACAAATACTCGGTAGTTGACATGCGAATTCAATAACAATTTTCAGTAACTAGCAAGTAAGTAAGATCATAGCCGCGGACCACTTCTTGAAAACTATTCCAATGTCTATAATGCCACTTTTTTCATTTTTGTCTTCAATCTTCTTCCCCAACTTTGATGGTTGGAGTAATAAGCATAGGAGAAGGGTCGGGATAAACTGAATCTATATTAGGCTTCAGCTCTTCTAGAGGTGTTACAACTCCATTTAACCTGTAACATCCCATGTCATGCTCTGAACAACCTATATCATCCTCCACCATATCAACATCATCCACAGTACCATAATGTAACTCACCTTGCTCTCGTTTAAGTTGGGCTACATTCTCAGCGAGTTGTCCAACCTGCCTAACCAAAGCTTCGAATGATTTCTCTCTTAGCTTGTCTTCCTTCTTCAATTCCACCATCATGTTCATGATTACATCAAGCTTAGAGTTCATTGAAGCTTGAAGATCCTCGTATGTCGGCTGATGGTATTCATGGTAAATGTTGGGTCTGATAAGGCTGGTGCAACTAAAACAAACACATATACTTGATTTTGGTACAATGTATAAAGGACTTCTGAAGACAAAGCTGTATTTCCAAAGACAAGTCCACCACCTTCCGAAGCCAAGAGTAGAAGAACTTCTGAAGAGAAACTTAGTCTTCCGAGACTAAGCTTACTCTTCCAAAGTATAAAGAACATAAAGACTGGATGCAGCTGATTCGATGAAGTTGTTCATTCCGAAGCCAAAGTACCTTCGGAAGACTTTGTGTCTTCGGAAGTTTACTTACCTTCGGAAGTAACAACTGTGAAAGATGGATAAAGTAAGGTGTCTGTCAGTCAACTGCTACACTGACGGACTGTATGGAACTTCACCATGCGGGTATGTTTGACCTTACTTTATCCACTGCTCATCCGTCATAGATTAGTACAGTTACCAACTTTAGTCGGTGATAAAAAGTAAGTCATGGGCTTGTCATGACTACCTAATATTATGATAATACTTTATCTTAGTTTACATACTTCTAGCATCTGTAGTATTTTGTCTAGTTGTATTTTCTAGCTGTTTTTCCAAGTATAACCGGTTGTAGATCGTAGTATATAGAGTTCTCATTGTAAGCTCATAAGAGCATACTTGTAAGAGTCTTGTAATCTTTGAGTTGAGAATTATATATACAAGTATCTTGAAAACTTATTCTTGTGTCTTGTTTACTTAATTTATTACTATCAACTCTTAGAGGATTTGGCTTCATCATTTGAGTTAAACCAAGTGAGTTTAAAAGAGAGCCATTATGTTAAGTGACTTGTAACGATCTTGCAATTAGTACAGAGCATCCATGTTGTTGATTGTGAGATGTTACCATCCCAAATCACTTGACTTTTCACCTCATACACTCACCTCACTCAAAATGGCCACGGACCAGAATCACCAGAATTTGAAATGGGAACGATGACTAAAGCTCCTATCATCACTCCTAAAATTCAGATCCTGGAGGATGTGGATTGAAGGCTTCATCAAGTATTAAGACATCCAAATATGGAGATCTATCATTATGGTCCTTACAAGCTAAAAGTGGCATCACCTGATGGCAAAGGTTCCATGATAGAAAAGTGTTGAAGATTACTCAGATGAACATCATAAGAAGATGGACATCTATAAAAAGCCATGACTGTACTACTTACAGCCATATGATTTGATCACAATATAACAAGTAATAAGGAACACAAGAATAATTTTCAAGGTACTTTTATATATTGCTTCTCAACTCAAGTATTACAAGACTCTTACAAGCTGTATTGAATGAGTTACAATGAGAACCTATATATAATACTACCTACAGCCGGATATACTTTGATACCAGCTGGATCCTATAACTAAAGCCTATACTACAAGACTATAGTTTAAGGTATCTCGGATAAAGTCTTATCTAAGATATGATAGTCAGGACATGTCCCTGACTTACTTTTGTCACCAACTAAAGTTGGTAACATGTACTATCGTAAAAGGTAAACAGTGGAATAAGGTATGGTTAATGGCTCTTTAGGAAGAAGCCATGCTGTATCTGCAGCGGAGTGTCAGAGACCATACTTGTGTCCACTGGTTCATAGCAGTGTCTTCCGAAGGTTAAATGGCTTCGGAAGAACAAGTACTTCGAAGCCACTTATACTTCGAAGAGACTGCTTCTTTTGAGACTTGGAAACTTCTTCTTTTCTTAACTTCAGAAGTAGAGTTCTGTCTTCGGAAGTTGATCTTTCGGTTTGTCCTAGGAAGAACTCTATAAGCTTCGGAAGTTCCATCCTAAGCTTCGGAAGCCTTTGTATGTAGTACCAAAAATTATCTAAGTGAATTGGTTTTGGTTGCACCAGCCTTTTTCTTGATCCAACAAACTCCCCCTAGGCTGATGCTACCAAAACTTCACTTATCTCTTCTTCTCAAAACTTTCAGCACCAAGGAGAGTAGATATTTGTCTGTTTCCTTGTTCTTCCCTGATGTGGTGCTGAGAAGTTTGTACAAATCCTTGGTAGATAGGAAGTCCAGTCTGTTACCTTGGATGATATGTACCCTCTGTTGTTGCCCTCTGAAAAGAGTTA
This sequence comes from Flaveria linearis, assembly GCA_024085815.1. NCBI lineage: Eukaryota > Viridiplantae > Streptophyta > Magnoliopsida > Asterales > Asteraceae > Flaveria > Flaveria linearis. The sequence continues at coordinate 15,044,890 of CM044018.1, forward strand.
GTTGATGGGAACTATAATCATATTCCCATCTAACTACAGGTTCCAATTCTGGACCCTCCACCATCTGTAGAAAGGCAGCGCCCTTGGTGGAAGATCTTTCTTTGTCTTCCTGTCTTCTCAACTTCAACTCTTCTTCAATCTTGGCTTTTGCTGCTAGTTCGACTAGATGAAGACTGCTGAGATGATTTCTGATGAGTGCAGTAGTTTAGAGTTAGAGGGGTTGGAGAATGGCTTCCCTGCTAACTCAGCAATATAAAACCTGTTGTAGTGTAGCAAAGAGGTTGCATTAAGTCTATTGACTTCGCCATTCTCCCTTTCCACAATAAAGTTGTGAGAAGTTTCATCGAACCTCCACTGGATTATTTTCTTTCTAGGCATAAGAGACTGACTGGAATCTTGTCCTCTTTCCTTGTATCCAGCAGAGTCACTAGTTTCCTTCTAAGTTTCTTTGCTTCATTATTTAATGAATCTGAGTTGAGGCATAGAAGTCTAGCAGCCTGGTCCAATGTTCCTCTAGGAAATTAAGGAATTGATTTCTTGTGAGGGAACATGAAGATCCATCAACATAGGTGATGTTGACAGAGTCTTCTTCACATGAGACTTATCTCAAGGTTGTGCAGTTTATAGCTTGGTCTTGATTGCCTTGAACTCCTCAAGAGAGAGATGTTGAGAAGGCTGAGGGGATGGTTTGGATGGTAGTTGGGTAGGTTGTGGTTCAGAGGTTCTGGGAAGTGTTTTAGGTTGAAGGATGGGAAGTTTAGGTGGTTGGGGTGATGAAGTGGATGTGGGTAAAGATGTGGGTTCATGGGTGAAAGGTTCGGTTTTGATGGTGAAAGGTAGGGGTGAGGGTTCAGGTTGTGGTTAAGAGGTTGCAGTGAAGGTCATTCCCTTTGCCTTTCTGTACATCTCTTTTCTCTTTCCCATACGGATGTCAGCCTTGATTTCACTGACAATTCGTTGGAGTGTCTTCTCTGACATGGGACCCACCTGCCTTCCAGAGAAGCCATGGGCCCGAAGATAGTCTTTCATCCAGGCCTTTTCACTTAGCTTCCTGTTGCGGTGACCCTAGCTTCTTCCTCTTCTTCTTCTTTCTCCTTTGTCTTTTCTCTAGCAGCCTTTCTTCTTTCTTTCTCCATTTGATCCTCTTCTTTGTTGTACAGCCAGAGGATCATCTCATCATTGTGTGGAGAGAGTTCTTGAAGATTAAAGCCTCTGGAAAGTAGGAATTTTATCCTGTCTTTCCTTAGCTGCAAGTCAGCTTCCTTCTGTTCTTCTTTCTCTTTCTCTAAGGCCAACCTGGCTTCTTCTTCCTGTTTCAGCGGGTTGCCTTCTTCAGATTCACCAACTCTTCTAGTGGTAGCAGGGTATTTCTTCATTGGAAGCTCCTAATTTGATAAGCTCGTCAATGATCTCTTCTCTCTTCTTGTTGTTGATATCCCCTGATTGGCTGCAGCTGCTTTTGTACTAGCAACTAGCAATTTTCAGTAGGAAGTCTTCCTTTCTTCTTTAGTTTCTCAATCTTCTCCTCTTCCTGAAGCTCTTCCGCAGTCATCTTTCTTTTCCCTTTATCTTTGAAGAGCTTGACTGTGGTGGTTCTTGGAGAGTGGATTCTGATTGTGAGAGAGGTAGAGAGGGTGTCTGGGAAGGAGGTAGATCCAGAAAGTCCTTGCTGTTCACTTCAGATGCCATTTCAAGTATTGCATCTGTGATGATCAGTTCTTCGGACAAGTTGAACAGTCCTTCTGCAGCTTCCATTTCAGCTGCGGAAGATTCAACTTGTTCTTCCGAGACTTTAACTTCAGCTTTGGAAGTTTCAGCTTGTTCTTTAGAGGCTTTAACTTCAGCTTCAGAAGTTGGAGGAGATGCAAATTCTGCCCCAACTGCTTCAGTTGCGGGCCATCAGTCCCCATTTCCCCTTCGAATTGAATCTTAGGTTCCATGTGGACCTTAGGTTGACCAACTTTTCCATAGTGGTAGAAGGTGCAGTAAGCCTTTGAAGCTCTTTAGCTCCGAAGTAAATCATTGCAGCATAAGGGCTTGGCTGATCAGAGAAGGATCTCAACACAAACTTGGTGAAAAGTCTGTAGAGATCGCTGAGCATCTTTGAGTCAATCTGAAGGATAACTTGAGATGACTCAGACACAGTGATGATAGAAGATTGTTGAAGTTGAAGATTGGCTCTGTGGTTCTTCAGATGTTTGTCTCTGAACATTCTCCCCCTTTTTGGTAGCATCATCTTAGAGCTAGATGAGCTGGAGGAAGAAGTCAATGAGACTTGAATAGGTACAATGCTAACAGATCTCTTGGTCTGCTTCTCAGCTAGTTTAGCCTTGAGATTGTCAATCTCAAGTTGCTGAGTGGCGGACCTGTTCTCTAAGATCCTAACCTTAGATTCTAGGTTTGAGATCTTAGAGATCAAGTACTGAATTGTGAGTTGCAGACTTCCCTCATCTTCAGGTGAAGAATCATGGGAGATGAGACAACATACCTAGTATGTCCAGCCTCACCACCAGATGTGGTTTCTTGGCACCCTAGTTTCCCGTGCTTAATGATGTCCCTTTCAGAGTCATCAAAAGGCTCGGTTGCTGTAGATTCAGTCTTAGATATGTTACCACTGTCCATAAGGTCTATTGAGGCACCTTTTGTAGTGGCAGCTGAATCTGCATGAGTGCCCTCCACATCAGTGGGACTCACCTCAGTTATAGGTTGCTGATGAGGGCTAGAGATAAGGGATTTCTCTGGGCTCTGTTGATCTTGGAGAGGGTGTTGGAGATCAACTTCATTGCCATGGGGAGATGTTATCTCTTCATCAGTTTTGAATAGAAGGTCAGTAAAAGATAGGGAGGTTAGACCTACTGACCCGGGATCTTGGTCAATGTCTACAGGCATTGAGCCTTTGGTGGGGTTGTCCCTAATTGCTGCTCAAAAGAGTGTAAATACTCATCCTGAGGGCTGAAGGTTTGGGTGTCGGGCTCCTGGGTTTGAGACTGAGGAGACTCAAAACCCATAGTAAGGTCAAAAGAGAAGGATGGAGAGACCTCAGACTGAGTGGGAGTCCATGTTTCCACTCTAGTCTTTTTGGATTGAATAGGAGGGGCTTGTTCACTCATAGTAGATTGAACAAGGGTTCGTTTGGGGTGTCTTTGGTATGTGATGGTGATGGTGGAGAAGGCAGTGTTAGCATTGTGGTGAAGATTGCTGGTGTGGGTTCATCACCTGTGGGGTGAACAGGGATGTCACCAGGAGCTATGCGCTCAATCATACCTGGATGTAGAGTAGTATACCTTCCAGTGAAGTTGGTGGACACCTTCTTCAAAGTCTTGAAGATGGTAGGCTGCAAGTGAGGGACAGTCAGAGCAGCTGGACAGACAAGCTGACTCTGGTCCAGTTCACAGTTGATGATGTGCTGAAGGAATCTAGGATACATAAAGAATGTTTCCCTCTAAAGATTCCCAATGAGATTAGTCAACACAAATCTTGAGTAGTTGAAGCGCAGGCCTCACCAATCCATGAACTAGGCATCCTAGTTCATATGGGGTTTGGTCCCATCCCCCAGATTTGTTTAATAGACAGCGAAGGACAATGTGCAGGAGGAACTTCCAGTTGTAGGAGAAGTTGAATTTGTAGACTGTCGATTGCTCATGTCTCCACCATATCCCATGAGGATGTAAGTGCTGTCCAAATCAGGTTTGGGGAATTCTATAGGAGCTCCCTCATCATGAAGCTCGAGATGCTCCCTGATGAGTTGTTCAGTAATTACCAACTCTTTCCACAAATGCGGGACCGTATCACACGAACTCCGTTTAGGGTTTCGACTTGACTGTTTTCCTAAAATTCAGCCATTTGATTGGAGTAAACAGTGGTATTCATAGTTAAGGCTGTGTAATAGGATGATTGGGTTAGAAAGGAGATGATTTAGAGATCAACATCTCTTGAAGAATCGAGAAATGCGACTTGATTGTGCTGAGGGTTGAGTGCTATTTGGGAAAGGTGAAAATGGATAAATTTGAGCTTGGTGAAAAAGGCTTTTAGGTCAGTAAATTGGTAAAAGAAGATGAAATTGAATAGTCAGGATTGTTTAAATGGGAGAGGAATGGCGGTAATGGGGGTAAGGATAAGGGAGGTTATGAAACGACAGTGGCGGTAAGGGTTAAATTTTAGTTAAATAATTCGACATCATTAGCAAAATCTTTACCTTTTACAGAGTGGGGCCAAAAAGATATCCATTACACAGTAAAATCTCTCTTTCCGAGCGTAAAATATTTCCGAAGGTAGTTTCTCTTCCGAAGGCAATTCTTTCTTCCGAAGCAATACTTTGCTTTTGAAGGTAAGGATTGCTTTCCGAATAGAGAGTTTTATAAGCTTCGGAAGTAGATCTGATATGAAACCAATCGCTTCTTCCGAGACTAGAAACCCTTCCGAAAAGAAAATTTTCTAGGGAGGAATTGGCTTCGGAAGATTTTGAAGAATATCTTCGAGAGTTAATTCCTCTTCGGAAGAAATTTACACTTAGAATATTTGAAAGAGATCTTTTGTAACAGGGCTTAGATTGTATAGACACAAGACATTACACATTAGAAAGTTTTCAAAAGAGGTAGTTTAATCAATGTTTATCATCCTAATAGCTGATATGAGATATTTAAACCTTTGTTCATCAAAAACTTTAGTGAATAAATCAGCATATTGTTCATTTGAGTCAACTTTGATTAGCTTAATCAGATTATTCTCATAAATATCTCTAATGAAATGATACCTTATATCAATGTGCTTTGTCTTGGAGTGCTTTACTGGATTTTCAGTGATGGAGATAGCATTGTTGTTGTTAATATGGATAGGAGTACTCATAAAGTTGAATCCATAGTCTAATATCTGGTTCTAATCCACAGAAGCTGAGCACAGTAGCTAGCAGCAGCAATGTATTCAGGTTCAGCAGTTGATGTAGACACACAGGATTGTTTCTTGCATTGCCATGAGATGATCCTTCCACTAAAAAATTGACATCCTCCTGATATTGATTTCTTGTCAATGTTGCAACCACCATAGTCCCTGTCAGAGTATATATAGAGATTTAAATCACTATTTCTTGGGTACCAGAGACCTAATTTAGGTGCTCCTTTAGGTATCTAAGGATTCTCTTTGCAGCAGCTAGGTGAGACACCTTTGGAGCAGCCTGATATCTTGCACAAATGCAAGTAGCAAACATGATATCAGGTCTAGTAGCAGTAAGATACATCAGAGAACCAATGATTGCTCTATACTGATGTTGATCAGTATCCTCCCCTCAAGGTCAGGACAAAGATTATGGTTTCTGGGTGTGGGTGTCTTCGCTGGTTTACAGTCCTTCATTCCAAATCTCTCTAAGATGTCATTGACATACTTGGATTGATTGATGAAGAACCCTTCCTTTAATTGCTTCACCTGAATTCCAAGGAAAAAGTCCATTTTTCCCATGGAACTCATCTTAAACTTCTTCTTCATAATGCTCTTAAAGTCTTTGCACATTTGGTCATTTGAAGAACCAAATATGATGTCATCAACATAGACTTGAACAAGCAGGATATCCTTTCCAGACTTCTTTGTAAAAAGAGTCCTATCAAGGTATCTCTGGTGTAACCATTTTTTAGAAGAAATTTAGACAAAGTCCCATACCACAGCCTAGGTGCTTGGTGCAGCCCATATAGAGCTTTATCTAATTTGCACATATAGTTGGGGTGCTGTGGGTCGTCAAATCCTGGAGGTTGACATACATAGACTTCCGTATCTATATCCCCATATAGAAAGGCACACTTGACATCAAGTTGATGGACAGTGAAGTCCTTAGATGCAGCATAAGCAAGGAAGATCCTAACTTCCTCAAGTCTTGCAACAGGTGCAAAGACATCAGCATAATCAATTCCTTCTTCTTGTGTGTATCCTTGAACTACAAGTCTTTCTTTATCCTTGATGATCAAGCCTCTATCATCTCTCTTGTTTCTGAACACCCATTTAGTGCCTATTGGTACTTGACCGGATGGTAGCTGACATAGGTTCCATACCTTCTATCTCTTGAATTGAAGCAGCTCCTCTTGCATTGATTCAAGCTAGCTACTATCTTTCAAGGCATCTTCTACCTTCTTGGGTTCCATCTGGGATAGAAAGCATGAGTATAAGCAGACATTCCCATGATGTGTCTGTCCTCTTGTTCTCACACCTTCAGAGACATCCCCTTGATGTTCTCAGCTGGATGAGTGTTATGAATCCTAAGATGAGGAATCATTTCCAGTTGCAGAGATAGATCCAGGTTGGACATATTCTCCTCAGGAACTGGAACACTCTGTCCAGCTGTTGTTTCAAAGTCATTCAATGAGGTCTGATTGAATGAATGAGAAACATCATCAATGGTTGGATGTGAAGTAGTATTAACAGTTTCCTGTACCTTCAAAATACTACTGCCTTCAGCCTGGTGTTGTGGTGGATCACCTGATGAGTTTTGAGGCTCAGCAAGTGATTCACTTGTTGAAGCTTCACTATTACTTGATATGGTTACACTATCAGATCTATGAATGGTGGAAGCTTGGTGTATTTTAGCACTTGGAGAATTTGGACGAGATCTGGGTAGCTCAAACAGTTGATCAGCATCAGTATCAGCTCATTTTGAGCACCTGTTCCAACTAAAACATTCTCACAAGATGGTTTAGAATAGTTTGAAAACAATTCTAAATCAAATATATGATCAGGGCCATTCCCTCTAACACAAGGAGTGTGATCATTAACAACTATATTAGATGACTCCTCATATGTTAGATTCTTAATGTTATATACCCTATAAGCTTTAGAGCTGGAAGAGTATCCAACAAAGATAACATCATCTGACTTTTCAGCAAATTTGCTAAGTTGTTTTTTATGTTAAGTATGGTACACCTGCTGCCAAAGGACCTTAGAAAGCCAATGAACGGTGGCCTCTTGTTCCATAGCTCATAAGGGGTTTTTCCATGGGGCTTAACTACAAGAACTCTGTTCTGCACATAGCATGCAGTGCTGACTGCCTCTGCCCAGAATGTTAGAGGTAGTTTGGAATTAGCTAACATAGTTCAAGCAGCCTCAATAAGTGTCCCGTTCCTCCTCTCAGCAACACCATTTTGTTGAGGAGTTCGGGGAGCACTATATTGTCTGGCAATCCCTTTTGAGTTACAGAATGAGTCAAGAATGGAGTTCTTAAACTCAGTCCCTTGATCGCTTCTAATAATTTTAACCTTGTGATCAATTTGATTTTCTATTTTAAGAATAAAAGATTTTAAAGTTTCAGCAGTTTCATCTTTAGTTCTTAAAAAGAATACCTATATGAATCTTGTAAAATCATCAATATCACAAGGCAGTATGGTTTCCTTCCAATGCTCATTATACTTGTGGGACCAAAAGATCCAAGTGCAATAAGTGTAATGGAGTAGTGATAGAGTTAAGACATTTGGATTTGTGAGATGTCCTGTGTTGTTTTCCTTTCAGGCAAGCAACACAGTTATCTTTGCAAGAAAACTCCTTTTTAGGCAAACCATGTACCAAGTTATTTTTAGCTAATTTATTCATTGTTTAAAATTTACATGACACATACGTTTATGCCATAGTGTTGACTCATCATCAGCTTTGGAGAGAAAGCATGATACTTCACCCATAGGAGAAGCATTGTTCATATTCAGCTTGTACATATCCCCTTTCCTGGGAGATCTAAGAAGCACCAATTCTGGAGGAATTGTCATCCCTGGTTTGAGGATATTCACTCATGTTTTGTGAAAAGCATTTGGTGCTTTTGATCACAGAATTGAGAAACACTTAACAGATTGTGTTCAAGCTATTTACAAAGTGAACTTTTTCAACTTTTAATTACCATTGGATATACTCCCTCTACCAGAAATATATCCTCCGGCCTCACCTCCAAATTGGATAGGTCCTCTATCATAGTTCTGGAACTGTTGAAGGAGAGATCTATTCCCTATCATGTGCCTAGAGCATCCACTGTCTACAATCCAGACATTGTTGTTCTTGTCATATGGATGTCCCTACACATAAGATGAGATTTTAGTTTTGTTTGGAAGCCCAAGCCTTGCTGGTCTTGGGTTCTTCCAATGTTAATGACATAATTGAACCAAAAGATATGCATTAGGGTTCAATAGGGGTCTTTGAAGAAGAGTTTGGGCTGTAACATCTTCCTTGATCTTCCAGTTAACCCTTTGGTTGATCTTGGAGGATGAGCTTGTTGAAGCTTTTGTAGCATGGTCTTCTTCCGAAGCATCTTTCTTTTTGGAAGAAGCCTTCACCACCTTTTCTTCCGAAGCAGTCTTCTTCTGGGATGGTTTCATGGAAATTTTCTTGTTCTTCCAAACCTTAGTAACTTTTGCTTTCGAAGCCATTTTCCCTTCGGAAGAAAAATTTTCTTCCGAAAGCAACCTTGCTTCCGAAACTAGCTTTCCCTTCTTCATCACTTGAACTGTTTGAAAAGGTCCAAATATGAAACCTTCCCTGACTCTTCTTTTCTAACATTATTTGCATAATATGTGCTTGCAGGATTGTAGTAATAATCTTTTGCCATGTGGTTTTGCAACCACACATTATGCATGCAATGTTAGTCTTTTGGGAATGTGAGGGTTGCTGTTTCTTGGGCTTCTTCTCTGCATCAGCAACTTTTCCCTTCAACTTTTCCTTCAATTTTTGATCCTTTGGCATGACAGGAGTGCTGGTATTACACTCCTTTCCTGAATCGGAAGTACCTAACACTTGGAATCCAACTGAGATGAAGACACCTTTCTGCCTTGGGTCAATCTTCAGCTTGGACTCAGCCACTTTTTTAGCAGTTCTTCTAGCAGCTTTAGCTCTGCTTCTTCTGGCCTGAGTAGTTAGGATTTGGTCTTCACAGGAGGAGATGAGTACATCTTCTTGTTCCTTCCCTGTGATGGCCACTATTGTTGTTTCATCCTTTAATTCTAGTGAGGAAGGGTCAGCAGTTAAAACCTCTTGCTCCTCAGTACCACATCTAGGTTGTCTAATAGACTCATAGGAGTGTGGTGGAGCAATTTCATTGGTTCCCAACCCTCCTTTGTTCTGATAACAGAGTTTGGAATGGGAGGATGATGCAAGAATAGCTTGGAAGTTTTGCTCAGAAATAGCATGCTTCCTGGCCTGAGCCTCAGCAGTGACAAGCTGGGCTTGAGCCTCAGACAATTTGTATATCAGATCCTTGATTTGAGTCTTGTTGTTGGTGTGTTCATGTTTTAAAAGAGATACAGTTTTCTCAAACTCCTCAATTTTCTTTTGGTAGTCAGATTCAGCTCTCTTAAAATCAATTTTAAGATATTTAAAGACTTAATGTCAGATCTGATTTCCATATTTTAGTCCTGATATAAGTTTAACTTTAGCTATATAGGCTGGAGTACAAAGATGTTCATATACCTGGGCATCGTCTGTTCCGGCCATGAGAGCTTAAGCAGGAGTCACATCCTGTACCATGAAGCTCCAGTCAACATCTTGAGCTATTACAGCTGTTTCAGTTACTTTTCATCTGGCTTTGAGGTTGAGGGATGTGTGGAGGCCTGTGGGGTTCCCGGATTGTTTTTGAGAGCCTTGCATTCCCTTGCAAAATGACCGAGTTGGTTACAGTTGTAACACTTTGCCTTGGTCTTGTCATACCCAAACTTGCTGGTAGTTGGGTTTTGAGGGAATTGCCTTCCAGTTCTCTTAAAGAACTTCTTAGCTCTATAAGTTAAAAGAGCCATCTGTTGGACAATGTCCACATACTCTACATTGTTTGGACTGAAACACTCAAGATCATCAAAGCAGTATTGAAAATCACCAGAGTGTCCACTTCCTGAGACAAACGCACAACTTTCCTGAAAGGAATTGTGTTGAGCCTGTTGAGACTTGGAGTCTCAAGTAAAGTGACGTATGGTCTAGAAGAGTAGGATGGCTGCTGGTAGGTCAGGTAATGCTAAGGTTGTGGGGTTAATGAGCCTTCAGCGACCATTAAAGCGTTGCTAGTAGGAAGACTCATGGGTCTGCTTGTTTGGTGGCCCTTCTTACTCTCCATCACTATGCGATATCCATCGAGGATGCCATAGAGTTCAGTCATGGTAAGAGTGTTCAAGTTTTCTGTTCTCTTGATAGAGACAGTATAATGTCCACTCCTTTGGAAGAGCACTCATGAACTTTCTAGTAAGATCTCTAAGTTCGGGAGTGATCTTTACAGACTGAAGAGAAGAGATAAGATCCATGTACCTGAAGTACTGCTGGCTGAGGGTCTCTCCAGCAATGTGAGTGAAGTTCTTAAATTGCTGCTTCAGTGAGTCCTTCTTTGAGTCGTTGGAGTTTGAATACATCTGAGTAAGTGCATCAAACAATTCTTTGGCAGTCTTGCAATGCTCGAACCCCACCATAATGGGGTTCGGTATTGCAGTCATAAGAATGGTCATAGCATTGCTGTCGATGTCCATCTTCTTTTTGTCTTCATCAGAGTAATCCTCAACAACCTTCTCGATCATGGCACCGTTTCCACCAGATGCTGCCACCTTTGGCTTATACGGGCCATTGACAATGGAGTTCCACATTTTGCTGTCTGGGTATCTGATGAAGCCTTCCATTCTTCTGCTCCAAGACCTGAAATTTTCAGGAGTAATGATGGGAGCTTTTGTCATATTTCCCATCTCTATTTCGGATTTGTTAAGGGCCATTTTGAGTGAGTGAGTTGTAGGGAGGAGTGAAAAACAGGTTGATTTGGATGGTTAGATCACACAATCAAGAGCCTAAAGAGCTCTGATACCAATTGCAGGAGCTGTTGGGGTCACTTAACACTTAGTTTTTTCTCTCAAACTCACCTTGAACAACACTCGGGTAAAGATAGAGTCAATAAGAGCTGATCACAATATAATAAGTAATAAGGAACACAAGAAGTAATTTTCAAGGTACTTTTATATATTGCTTCTCAACTCAAGTATTACAAGACTCTTACAAGCTGTATTGAATGAGTTACAATGAGAACCTATATATAATACTACCTACAGCCGGATATACTTTGATACCAGCTGGGATCCTATAACTAAAGCCTATACTACAAGACTATAGTTTTAGGTATCTCGGATAAAGTCTTATCTGAGATATGGTAGTCAGGACATGTCCCTGACTTACCTTTTGTCACCAACTAAAGTTGGTAACATGTACTATCATAAAAGGTAAACAGTGGAATAAGGTATGGTCAACTACATGGCTCTTTAGGAAGAAGCCATGCCGTATCTGCAGCGGAGTGTCAGAGACCATACTTGTGTCCACTGGGTCATATCAGTGTCTTCCAAAGGTTAAATGGCTTCAGAAGAACAAGTACTTCCAAAGCCACTTATACTTCGGAAGTTGCTTCTTCTGAGACTTGAAATTTCTTCTTTTCTTAACTTTGGAAGTAGAGTTCTGTCTTCGGAAGTTGATATTTCACTTTGTCTTTAGAAGAACTCTACAACCTTCAGAAGTTACATCCTAAGCTTCGGAAGCCTTTGTATTTAGTACCAAAAATTGGTTTTGGTTGCACCAGCCTTCTTCTTGATCCAACAATCCAGACATCCAAATATGGAGATCTATCATTAATGGTGCTTACAAGCCAAAGGTGGCATCACCTAATGGCAAAGGTGCCATGATAGAAAAGGATGTTGAAGATTACTCAGATGAACATCATAAGAAGATGGACATCTATAGCAAAGCCATGACTGTACTACTTAGAGCCATACCAAACTCCATAATGGTAGGCTTTGAGCACTGCAAGACAGCCAAAGAACTCTTTGATGCTTTGTCTCAGATGTACTATGGTTTTAATGACTCCAAGAAAGACTCCATGAAGTAGCAGTTTGAAAACTTTACCTATATTACTAGGGAGACTCTTAGCCAGCAATATTTCAGGTTCATGGATCTTATCTTATCACTTCAGTAAGTTGGAGTTTCTCTTGAGAAAAGAGACCTAACAAGGAATTTCATGAGTGCACTTCCTCAAGAGTAGACTTTCTACTGTCTCTATCAAGAGAACAGAGAACTTGAACACTCTCATAATGACTAAACTATTCGGTATTCTTGATGGATACCGTGTAGAGATGGAGACTCAGAAAGGCTATCAGATGAATAGAATTTCTGGTCCTTCCACTAGCAATGCTCTAGTTGTTGCTCAAGGATCAAGAAACCCCAGTCCCAACAGTATCTAACTTACTCCCAGCAGCAACCAAGTCTTCTAGTCCATACATCACTTTTCCTGAAACACCGAAGTCTCAACAGGCTCAATCAAGTCCCTTCCCGAACAATTGTGCCTTTGTTTCAGTAATAGAACATTCTAATGATTTTTAGTTCTGCTTTGAAGATCTAGAATGCTTCAGTCATGATGATGTTGAATACATGGACATAGTCCAACAAATGGCTCTGCTAAATTATAAAGCAAAGAAGTTCTTTAAAAGAACTTGAAGGAAGTTCCCTCAAAACCCAACCAAGCAAATCTAGGTTCGACAAAAGCAAGGCCAAGTGTTACAACTGTATTTAGCTTGGTCACTTTGCTAGGGAATGCCGAGCTCCAAAATCCAACCCAGGAGCCACTCAAGCCTCCATATCTTCTACCACACATAAAGCTGCATCAACTAAACAACAAACTATTGCTATTGCTTAAGAAGTTGACTGAAGCTTCATGGTGCAAGAAGTAAATCCTACTCAAGCACTCATGGCTGGAACAGATGATAGCAAGGTATATGAACATCTTTGCACTCTAGCTTGTATTGCTAAAGTTAAACTGTATCAGGACTATAATATGGAAACCAAATATGATATTGAGTCCTTAAACATTTTAAAAGCTGACTTTAAAAGGGCTGAATCTAACTATAAAATAAAAATTGAAGAGTTAGAAAGAACTGTGTCCTCTTTAAAGCATGAACAAACCAATTACAAGACTCAAATCAAAGATTTAATTTCTAAGTTAACTGAGGCTCAAGCCCAGCTAGTCATAGCTGAGGCTAAAGCAAAGAAGTATGCTATTGAAGAGCATAACTTCCAAACCATCCTTGCATCATCCTCCCACTCAAAATTATGTTATCAAAACATAGGAGGGTTGGGAACTAATGAAATTGTTCCACCATATTCTTATGAGTCTATAAGATAACTAAGATGTGGTACTAAAGAGCTAGAGGTTCCATCTGCTAACCCCTTATCTTATGAGAGGAAGCATGATGCAAGTATGGAGACCAATACAGGAAAGGATCAGATAGAAAACTCGATCCTCACCCTTGACCACCAAAGCCAAAAGAAACAAAGCCAAGGCAGCCAGGAAAACTGCCAAGAAAGTAGCTGAATCCAAGCTGAAGATAGACCCAAAGCAACAGGGTGTGTTTATCTCAGCAGGATTCCAGGTGGTGGGAAAGTCTGATCCAGGGAAGGAATGCAGTACCAACACTCTTATCCAGCTGAAGGATCAGAAACTAAAAGGGAAGACTGTTGAGAAGTGCAAGAAACAACAGTCTGCACACCCCTTGAATAGCAACATTGCATGCATAATGTGTGGTCAGCATAACCATATGGCTAAAGATTGTTACTACAATCCTACAAGCACACATTATGCAAATAATGTTAAGAAAGAAGAAGTCAAGGAAGGTTTTACATTTGCACCTTATCACATGGTTCAAATGACGAGAAAAGGAAAACGTATTTCCGAAGCCAAATTACTTTCGGAAGAAAATTATTCTTCCGAAGGAAAAATATCTTTGGAAGTAAAGACAAAGAAAATTCCAAAGAACAAGAGAATTCCTTTGAAACCTTCCAAAGTAAAGACTACTTCGGAAGAACAGGTTTTGAAAACTTCTTTCGAAAAGTAAGAAGCTTCGGAAGAAAGCTCTGCTGCTCAAGCTTAATCAAGCTCATCTTTGCTGATTAACCAAAGGATGCAATGGAAGATCAAAGAAGATGTTGCAGCCCCAACCTCTTCTTCCAAAACCACAATTGAACCCCCCATGTCTACATTTTGGTTCAATTCTATCATCCACATTGGAAGAACCCAAGACCAACAAGGCTTGGGTCTCCAATTGCATCTAACTTTTTCACCTTATGTGCAGAGACATCCACTTGACAAAAATGAAAATATCTTGATTGTGCATAGTGGATGCTCAAGGCACATGACAGGGAACAGATCTATTCTTCAACAATTTCAACATTTTGATGGAGGAGTTGTTCAGTTTGGAGGTGAAACTGGAGGATACATTTCTGGTAGGGGAAGTGTATCCAATGGTAAGTTAAAATTGACAAGGTAAACTTTGTCAAACAGCTTAAACACAACCTGTTAAGTGTTTCTGAATTCTGTGACCAAAAGCACCACATGCTTTTCACATAACTTGAGTGCATTATCCTCAAACCTGGGATGACAAGTTCTTAGGAATTAGTGCTTCTTAGATCTCCTAGATAAGGGGATATGTAAAAGCTTGATATGAATAATGCTTTCCCACTGGGTGAAGTATCATGCTTTCTTTCTAAAGCAAATGGTGATGAGTCAACTCTATTGCGTAAGAGAATGTGCCATGTTAATTTTAAGACCATGAACAAGCTGGTCAAAAATAACTCGATACATAGAGTACCTAAAAAGGAATTTATTTGCAAGGATAATTGTGTTGCTTGCCTAAAAGATAAACAACACAAGGTGTCTCATGAATCCAAAGAAGTGAACTCTATCACCACTCCATTACACTTGTTACACATGAATCTCTTTGGTCCTACAAGTATAATGAGCATCGGAAGGAAATCATACTGCCTTGTGATTGTTGATGACTTTACTAGATATACATGGGTTTTCTTTTTAAGAACTAAGGATGAAACTACTAAAATTTAAAAATCTTTTATTCTTAAAATTGAGAACCAGATAGATCATAAGGTAAAAATTTTAAGAAGTGACCAAGGGATTGAGTTCAAGAATCAAGTTCTTGACTCATTCTGTGACTTTAAGGGGATCACCAGAGAATATAGTGCTCCCATAACTCCTTAACAGAATGGTGTTGTGGAAAGGTGAAATAGGACACTTATTAAGACAACTAGGACTATGTTGGCTGATTCAAAGCTGCCTCTAACATTCCGGGTAGAGGCAGTCAGCACTGCATGCTATGTGCAGAATATAGTTCTTATAGTTAAGCCCTATGGAAAAACCCCTTATGAGCTGTGGAACAAGAGACCACTATTCATTGGTCTTCCTAGGTCCTTTGGTAGCAGCTGTACCATACTTGACACATAGGACAATTAACAAAATTTGCTAAAACATCGGATAATGCTATCTTTATTGGATACTCTTCAAGATCCAAAGCTTATAGAGTATATAGCATTAAGAACTAACAATTTAAGGAGTCATACAATATTGTTATTAATGAGAACACTCCTTATGTTAACGGGAATGGCTCTGAATATATCTTCAACTTATAATTGTTTCCCAACTATTCTAAACCTTCTTATGAGATTGTTTCAGCTGGAACAGGTAGACAAACAGATTCTTATGAAAATCAAATGTTTGAGTTGCCAAGGCCTCTTCCAAGATCTCTAAGAAGACATGAAGATCAAACTCCCATAGCTGGTAATCCAGAGTGTCTCACCATCTCTAGAACCAATGGAACATCAACAAGTTGTCATCCAAATGAGCCCCAATCTATACCATTGAATGAGTTTCAGACAGCAGGTGGTGGTGGTGTTCACAATCCTGAGCAAAACATCTCTAACTTGGATCTATCTATGCAACTAGATATGATTCCTAGGCTCAGGATCCACAACACCCATCCAACTAAGAACATCATTGGGGATGTCTCAGAGGGAGTAAAGACAAGGAGTCAAACCCTTCAAGGTAATGTGTCCTTGTATTCATGCTTCCTCTCTGAAATTGAGCCCAAGAAAGTGGAAGAAGCCTTAAATGACAGTAATTAGGTTAAAGCAATGCAAGAGGAGTTGCTTCAATTCAAAAGGAATAAGGTGTGGAACTTATGTCCTCTATCAAAAGGCCAAGTCCCTATTGGTACCAAATGGGTGTTCAGGAATAAGAAGGATGAGAGAGGTTTGACCATCAAGAACAAGGCCATACTTGTTTTTCAAGGGTATACACAACAGGAAGGAATTGACTACACAGATGTCTTTGCACTGTCTACCTACTTGATGTGAAATGTGCCTTCCTGTATAGGGATATAGACAGGGAAATCTATGTGTGCCAGCCATCTGGATTTGAAGATCCACAGCATCCGAACTATGTGTGCAAATTGGACAAGGCACTCTATGGCCTACACCAAGCACCTAGGCTGTGGTATGAGACTTTGTCTTAGTTTGTACTGAAGAATGGCTATACCAGAGGCACCATAGACATGACATTGTTCATAAAGAGATCTAGAAAGGACATGTTGCTTGTACAAGTCTATGTGGATGATATCATATTTGGTTCTTTAAATGACCAAATATGTAAGGACTTTGAGAGCACCATGAGGAAGAAGTTCGAGATGAGTTCTATAGGCAAGATGAACTTCTTCCTTGTAATTCAAGTTAAGTAGATGAAGGAAGGGTTTTTCATTAGTCAATCTAAGTATGACAAGGACATCTTAGAAAGATTTGATATGAAGGATTGTAAGCAAGACAAGACACCTATAGCCAGGAACCATAATCTTTGTCCTGACTCTGGGGGGAGGATACTGATCAGAAATAGTACAGGGCAATTAGTGGATCTCTGATGTATCTAACTACGAGCAGACCTGATATCACGTTTGCTACTTGCGTTTGTGCAAGATATCAGGCTGCTCCTAAGGTGTCTCACCTGGTTGCTATCAAAAGGATTCTTAGATACCTTAAGGGAGCTCCTAAACTAGGACTCTGGTATTCGAAGAACAAGGACTTCAACCTCTATGCTTACAGTGATAGTGACTATGGTGGTTGTAGCATCAATAAGAAATCAACATCAGGAGGATGTCAATTTCTTGGTAGAAGGATTATTTCATGGCAATGCAAGAAACAATGCTGTGTCTCTACATCAACTATTGAAGCTGAATACATTGCTACTGCCAGCTGTTGTGCTCAACTGCTATGGATTCAGAATCAGATGATAGAATATGGATTCAACTTCATGGGAAACTCCTATCCATATAGACAACAAGAGTGCCATTTCTATCATAGAGAATCCAGTGAAGCACTCAAAGACCAAGCATATTGACATCAGGTATCACTTCATCCAAGATATTCATGAGAAGCAACTCATAAAATTAGTTAAGGTTGATTCAAATGAACAATGCTAACTTGTTCACAAGGCATTTGATTAAAAAAGATGTAAATATTTAATTACAACTATTAGGATGATCAACCTTAACCAGATCTCTTTTGAAATATGCCATAGCCTTTTGTTTAACAATTACAATCTAAGCCCAGTTACAAAAATTTTCTTCAAAACTCTCTAAGTAAGAATTCTTCCGAAGAGATTTACCTACGAAAGAAGATTTTCTCATTCTTCCGAAGGTAAATTACTCTAAGTGTTTCTTCTTCCGTAGAAGATTTTGAGCCTCTGAAGAATTTTTGATCAAGTAACAAAAACAGCTTCTGAAGCTTGTTAACTTCTTGCACTTGAACAACAATCTTACTCACGAAAGCAAATTTGCTATCGGAAGTAAAATTTGCTTCAGAAGAATCACTTAAAGGGGAACACAAGTGTTACCCTTCGGAAGACATTTAACCTTCGAAAGAAAGTTAACTGTAACGGATATCTTTTGGGCCCCACTCTGTAAAAAGGTAAAATATTTTGTCAGTAAAAGAGGATGTCATTAAATTATTTATATGGATTTATCTTGTCGCCTAATCTTATCAAAACCTAAGCCATTTGTCAACATCATTACCCCTTATCCGATAAGATTTTACCTCCATTTATACATAACCTCCGACCATCTCTCTCCTTTCTTACCGATATAGAATTTTTTACCACTGATTTACAGAGCTAACTCCCAATTTCCCCCAATTTCATTCATCTTCTTCACAATTCCTCCAATCAACCAGATACTCCGAAACCACGACCCTTAATCCTCAACACAACCAGGTTGCAATCCTTGATTCCACTATGGATGCCGATTATGCCCTAATCATCTAGCTCCTTAACCAATCAACATACTTCACCGTTGTCACCGTGAACCCCCTTGTTTACTCCAACCATATGGCCGATTTCTGGTCACATGCAAGGAGTGAAACCCACAATAACCAGAGGGTTATTTGGTCGATGATATGCGGCCAGGAACTGATCATCAGTGAGACCACCATTCGGGAGCATCTGGAGCTCCATGATGCGGGCGCCCCTATTGACTTCCCTCACTCCGATTTGGCAGAATCCTATCTCCAAATGGGCTATGAAGGAGATATGCACAGGTCTACTGCTTATAAGTACAATTTCTCTTCTAATTGGAAGTTCCTATTACACATTGTTCTCCATTTCCTATCTAACAAATCCAAGGGATGGGATCAAATCCCACACGATTTGGGGTGCCTGGTCCATGGAATGGTGAGGAACTTTCGGTTTAACTACTCATAGTTTGTGATGCTAAACTTGATCAGCAACATCAACCGGGATTCCTTCTATATGTATCCCAGGTACATACAGCTTCAATTTGCCCATACTCTCCAAGTTCCTCAAATGAATCCTACAATCCTCAAAACTTTGAAGAAGGTTTCAACTCATTTCACTGGAAGATTCACTGATCTTCTTCCCAGTATGTTTGAGCCAATGGCTCATGGTAACATCTCTGCAGGCCCAGTAGGTGATGAACCCCCACCAGATTCATCCATTATCCACCGTCCCATACATCTCACTTACCACAGACACCCCAAACGAACCCTTGATCAATCTACTCTGATTGATCAAGCCCCTTTGTTCAACCCAAAAGGACTAGAGTGGAATCTTGGGCTCCCACTCAGTCAGAGGTTCTACCATCCTCCACCATAGACCTCAATGTCATGGTTGAGTCTCCTCAGTCTCAACCAGACAAGCCCACAACCCTAGCCTCAAGCCTCAGGGTGAGTCTCAACATTCCCCTGAGCAGCCAAAAAGGGATAGCCATATCATGGGATCTATTGGTTATACAAAGGAATCCTTAGGTGCTGACTAAGGTCCTGGGTCAATAGATATACAAGCTACATCCTTTCTTGAGCTTGTTACCCATACTGATGAGGATATCATACTCTATATGGGCAGTGAAGTTGATCCATCTCACCACACTCAAGATCAATGGAGCCCATTGGAGCCTCTGATATTCAGCCCCCATCAGGGAGCCAGTACTGAGGTGAGTCCCACAGATGTGGAGGGGACTCATATGGATAAAGCTGCCACTACTGAGAGTGCTTCATTTGTCTCTCAGGGTAGTGGTAACATAAATCACCTTTATCCATGGCAACTTTGCATCTCAGTGTTTTCGAAGGAGACATTGACTTGCAAAGGAACCCTGGTGCTAAGAAACCACGTCAAGTGGTGCGGACGAACATACTCTGTATGTTATCCTATCTCCCTATGATTCCTCACAAGAGGATGAGGGTAGTCTGCAACACACCTTTGAGTATCTACTCTCTAAAATCTTATACCTTGAATCCAAGGTTAAGATTTTGGAAAGTAGATCAGCCACTCCGTAACTTGAGATTAACACTCTTAAGGCCCAACTAGCTGAGACACAAATAGAGAGATCCATTAGGCATGTACACACTCAGATGTCTGCAAGCTCTTCCTCAAGCTCATCTGACTCTCAAGATGATGCTACCAAAAAGGGGGAGAGTTTGCAGGGACAAAGAACTGATAAGGAGACATCTGCTCACTCTTTGGAGCATGCTTTATCCACTGCTCATCCATCATATTAGTACAGTTACCAACCTTAGTTGGTGATAAAAGGTAAGTAATAGGCTTTTCATGACTACCTAATACTAGGATAATACTTTATCTTAGTTTACATACTTCTAGCATCTGTAGTATTTTTTCTAGTTGTATTTTCCAACTGGTTTTCCAGGTATAACTGGCTGTAGATAGTAGTATATATAGTTCTCATTGTAAGCTCATAAGAGCATGCTTGTAAGAGTCTTGTAATCTTTGAGTTGAGAATTAATATATACAAGTATCTTGAAAACTTATGATAGATTCACCTAAATCATATTCAAGTAAGGGACTTGAAGAAGATGATGTTATTGAATGGCACTTCGTCATACGTATTAGGGCTAGTAAACCATTGTTAGGCAGTATTTGCTACTTGCATCAATCTTCTATGTATCTTGTGTAAG
Organism: Flaveria linearis; assembly: GCA_024085815.1. Lineage (NCBI taxonomy): Eukaryota > Viridiplantae > Streptophyta > Magnoliopsida > Asterales > Asteraceae > Flaveria > Flaveria linearis. Next base: position 15,065,161 of record CM044018.1, read on the forward strand.
TGGAAGATTGTTGGATTCGGTGTGCGCAATAATTAAAGTACTTACAAATTGGGTTTCTAAATATTTACACTTGTAAAGTAAATGAGTTATATTGATAATTTATATATATATAGAGAGAGTATTCTACACTGTTATTTAAATGGTTGAATAACAATTTACTGGCTTATAATATGATGCATGTTATATATATTATGTTATCTTACAATTTTATAAAAGTGTGACATAAATAATATGCAAGATATAGAAGAAAAAGAAGTTTAAAAATTAGAGAGAAAAGGGGAGAGGGGGCCGACCCCTTCCTCTTCTTGTCTCTATCTCTTTATTGTTTCTAGAAAATGAATTTGATGTAATGTGTCTTAGGGTTGTGAATCTACATTAAGTGTAGGACACTCCATTCACACACACACTTCACAAGACATAAAATTAGGCTCCAAAACTCTCTCTTCCTCTCTCTCTCTCTTTTCTCGGCCAAAACAAGAAAGAAAAGAGTTCTTTCAAGTGTTTTGAAAAAGAAAGAAAAGAGTTATTTCAAGTATTGTAAAATCCTAGCATCTAAGGCGTTTGTTGGAAGCTTGGAGGGGAGACACGTTTGAGGCCTTCTTCTTTGGAGACTATCATTCATCATTCATCTTCCTCAAGTTTCCAACAAAAGGTTGTTGTTTAAAACACTCTATGTTTGTTTTGTAAGCATGTACTTTCATATATCGATCCATAATAGGTTTTCAACATTCAAAATGATTTATATAAACTTTCTAGAATAAGTTTTAAAACTCTTAATCTCTACTGCATTTTTCATTTTATTTGGATAAAATGACTTTGATAAACTTGTTAAAACCCAACAACTTGCAAATGGTTATACACGGGGTGCAATTGATCAAACTTTATTATTACAAAAGACAGGTGATGATCTTATCTTGGTTCATGTTTATGTCGATGATATTATCTTTGGATCTACCAATGATGATTTGTGCAAGGAATTTGAAGCTGTGATGAAGAAGAATTTAAGATGAGTTCTCTTGAATATATGTCATTTTTCTTGGGCACCCAAGTTAAACAAGATGACAAGAGAATACTGATACATCAAGAAAAATATATTCTCAGTGTCCTAGACAAATACAAATTTCAAGATTCAAAGACAGCTTCTACTCCTATGTCTTCTTGTCCTACTTTAACTCCATATTTCACGGGAGGTGATGTTGATCAGCATATGTATCGATCAATGATCGGATCTCTGATGTATCTCACTGTTAGAAGACCAGACATCATGTTTCCTGTTTGTCGGTGTGCACGTTATCAAAGTAATCCGAAGGAATCTCACATGAAAGTTGTCAAGCGGATTTTTAAATATCTCAAGGGTCAATGTAAGGCCCTGTTCAAGAGACGCTTACAGCTGGTCGATCATCGTACTTAAAACACATAATTATTAACTTTACTAAAATCATGCAGCGGAAACTTTTAAAACAACCGTTTCATTTCCTTTTCATTTCCTTTAAATAAACACTTTTGCAAAATAATACAACATTTGTTACAGAACGTCGTTTGTTCGTATTACAATGCAAAAACGTTAAACAAAAGAATGTCATCCAAAAAGAGCTGAGTAACCGCCCCGTGCCATCCTCAGCAACATTGCCTGCCAACTTGAAACACATAAAAAGTTAGCGTTGCTGAGTGAGTTCTAGTTTTAATAAAACATTTTCTTTCGCTTTAAAACGTTCTTTACTTCCTTTCAAATCATACTATACTTTAGAACGTGATCACACATCGTACGTACACATAGATAATATCATTATTATCTTCTTCATTCGTTCGTTAACTTTCATTCATTCAACGTACATCATTATCATTCATTTCTCATTCGTTCATTTCATACATTCGTTTTTTCATAATTATCTTTCTCATTCATACTTTCGTATATACTTTTCACTGTCTTTTACTTTCTTTTCTCTTACTCTTTTCTCATACTTTAAATTCGTCAGTTGACATACATCATACATACATACCGATAATAATAATTATTATTATCTTCATCATCAGTCGTTCATTCATTTCTTCGCTCATTACTCTTCACTACTCGAATCTTGTCTCATGCAATATCCCCGACTCATGCTCGAAAGCTGATGCTGTGCCAGGGCCTGTACACAAACCCCCGACTCATTTCTGAAGACTGACACAACACCGGGATACGTGACAAAGATCCTATTCGAGTCAATCACATAGATTGAACTCTATCCGAGTCTGTTGCAATACAAGGTCGCTCACCTTATTATCTCGTCTCATGCAATATCCCCGACTCATGTCCAAAGACTGATACTGTGCTGGGGCCTGTAAAACAAACCCCCGACTCATGTTCAAAGACTGACACAGCACCGGGATACGCGACAAGGATCCCTTTCGAGTCTGTCGCGACAACAGGGTCGCTCATCTTATACATTTGCTTGCAATCCTTTCTTACTTTCATTCATTCATTAACGCATGCATTCTTTCATTACGTTCCTCTTTTCATTATCTTCCACTTTACGTTACATAATACATTTCATTCATTCAATAACGTTCATCGCAACCACGGGAAGATAATCATACATAATAATAAGGAACATAACAACATACAACATCAATCACACAACGCAACATCACACACCCATAACATACATCATGCATAGCATACAACATGCACAATCACACAACATCAAACATCACACGAATCACGCGCATTACGTCGTATAAAACCATACGGCATCATACATCATCATACATCGCGTCATCATCATCATCAGCTCATCATCAGAAATCATCTTACATCATCCATGCCCATCACATCATCTACAACCCCAAAGGTCCGAGCCAACGTCCGCACTTTCCCGAAAGTAAGACAATACTATGGTCATTCAGGCGTATGGACCCTATTCGGTCGCATGGTCTTCCATGCGATAAGAACACTCAGGCAAATGGACCTCCAGTCGCATAGCCTCCAATCGCATGCTTCCCATACGAATGAACCTCAGTCGCATGACATCCGGGCGTATAGACCTCAGTCGGATGACCTTCATACGAATGGACCTCAGTCACACACCTTCGTGCATATGAACCTCATTCGCATGACTCACAGGCGTATGGACTCCAGTCGCATGACCTTCAGTCGCATGACCTTCATCCGCATTTCATTTAGTCGCATGACCTTCATCCGCCTCTCATTCAGTCGCATTACTTTTGTACGAGTGAACCTCAGCCGTACTCTTTTCGTGCGTATGGACCCAGTCGCATGCCATTCGGACGCATGGACCTCCAGTTGCATAGCCTAGCTGGGTGCAGAATGCAGTTCATCCCGAACTGCAGCTGCCAAGTTCGACCTCCAAACTCTTCCAAACCTCTTTTCAGCTCAAATCAGCCGTTCTAAACCTTAGGGAAGTATACCACGACAAGCACAACCAAACCCGAAATCAAGACCCAAACGAATCATACACATACACATAGATACACAAACGGGTTTACACCCAAAATACCTAAAAACAATTTTCAGATGTGTTCCAGCCCTAAAATCATTCAAAAACATGTAAAAGAGGGGTCCTAGAACTCAAACAAACAATCCCGTCAAGTAGAGCTTTGATTTGACCTGCTACACTTCGATTTTCATGCTCGAATCCACCCGAACCAAGCTTTTCTCCCTTTTTCTCCTTCTCTTCCCCCTTGGCTATGTTTTTGGCATGAATGGGGAGGGTGTGGGCTGCCCTCCCCCTTTTACACCCCCACTCATACAAATTTCTTCCCGTTTTGGCAAGTTTGGTCCCTCTATTTTGCACTTTATTTCTTTTCTTCTTTCGTCGGCTTCAAAGAAAATAATCGGGCATTACAAGTCCACCCCCTTATATAGGTTTCGTCCTCAAAACCTGTTATTTCTCGAACAGTTACAGGTAATACTGTCTCACCTCTCCTTGATCTCACACGTAGGTTGAGATCCCTTTAGGCTCCACTGCCTCCGCACAAGTGAACCACCATTCTCCTTAACCCTTTTCTTCCCTTCTATCGGAAACAGCCACCAGTTGCCTCTTGTAGTTGAATACTTTATCCATCTCTGTGTCCTCCAGTGGCATGATCACACTTTCATCGATGAAGCACTTTCTTAGACAAGATACATGGAACGTCAGATGACTTCCACTTAACTCATCAGGTAGCTCCCGATGACATGCCACTGTTCCTTCCTGATCAACCATTTGGGATGGTCCCATATACCTCGGTGTTCACTCACCTTGCTTTCTGAATCGAATGATTCTCTTTTCCAATGCGAGGCCTTCATCATTACTCCATCGCCGTAGGTTGGCACCGAACTCTTTTCGGACGTGTTTGATCATGCCTAAGAGAGTTTTAACCTTCGGAAGATATTTCAGCAATTTTTTCTGAAGGCAAATGTTACTTAGACAGTTTTTTGTCTTGAAGGTATAATTTTCTTCCGAAGATAAAATTATATCTTCCGAAGGATCAAGATTTGTCAAAAATCTAAGAAAACTCTTCAAAATTTTTTTATCCATTGAAAACATGAGCTTACGAAGGTGATAAACTAGACAACTTAGGACACATAGATTTTAAGAAATAAAATGAATTAGTTTTAAGAAAAAGCTATTCAAAGTTAGTCATCCCAATAGCTGATATAAGATACTTAAATCTCTATTCATCAAAGGTTTTTGTAAACAGATTAGCATATTGTTTATTTGTGTTAACTTTAACTAGTTAAATAATCCCTTTCCAAAGTTATCTCTAATTAAATGATACCTGATATTTATGTGTTTTGTTCTTAAGTGCTGCACAAGATTCTCTGTGATAGAGATAGCACTATTATTGTCTATGTGAATGGGAGTCTCCTTGAAGTTTAAACCATAGTCAAGCATCTGATTCTGAATCCAAAGCACTTGAGCACAGCAGCTTGCAGTAGCAATGTATTCAGCTTTAGCAGTTGAGGCAGAGACATAGGATTGTTTCTTGTATTGCCATGAGACAACCCTTCCACCAAGGAACTGACAACTTCCAGATGTAGACATTGCAGTCATATTGCAACCACCATAATCACTATCTATATACGTATACAGATTGAAGTCAGAATTCTTGGGATACCAAAGACCAAGTGTTGAGGCACCTTTGAGGCATCTTAGAATTCTCTTGACAGTGATGAGGTGTGAAATCTTAGGGTTGGCTTGATATCTTGCACAAATACATGTGGCAAATATGATATCAGGCCTGCTAGATATAAGATACATAAGAGACCTCTAGCCTCCTCTTGGTCATGGCAAAAGTTCTAGCCTTCACCCTCTGTTCTCCTTCCTCGTACTAGAGTTTCCTGCCCTTGACTACTTACAATCCCTGCTCAGGTTTCCAGTCTCGCCACAGTCATAGCACTTAGCCATGCGGCAATCCCTCGCTCTGTGGCCTTCCTTCCCACACTGGAAGCAGACGTTCAGTCCCCACTTGCACTCCCCCTCATGGCCTTTACCATACCTCTTGCATACCTCTCCTCTCCTTTCTATTCTCTTCAGATCATCATCCCTTAATGATTTACCTTCAGACACAAATCCACCATCATTGTCTCGCCGTCCTTTCCCATTCTTAACATAGGCTCGCTCCTCCTCTTCGTCTGTTATCGCCATCGCCACCCGCTCATCGTACAACCTTCCCGCTAAGTCGACCGCCGACCTAAACGTGCCTGGTCGAGCAGCGATCAGATTTCTCCGAATATCTATCGGCAGACCTTGAGTGTACCTCTTGATCTTTCGTGACACAGGCGTCACTTGGTCTGGCACCAGCCTTGCCATCTCATTGAACTTTGTCGTGTACTCCTGGTTTGTCAATGTTCCAGCCTCCAGCTGCAGAAACTCTCTCTCAACCTTATCCATCTCCGGTGGGGGGAAAATTCCTCAATCACCAGCTTCTTAAGCTCTGACCATTTCATCCTTCCGATAGCTCGACTACCCTCAGCTTGGACTATGTTGTCCCACCAGCACAAAGCTGAGTCCACGAAAGAGTGGGCAGCAAAATTTACCTTCTAGTCTTCCCGGCACTTGCTGATATTTAGAACAACTTCCATTTCCCTCACCCATTGGTGAGTAGAAGCAGCAGTGCCATTACCATCAAAAGTTGGGGGCTTGCATCGTTGAAACGCCCCATAGTTACAGCCTCGTGCCGCCTCTGGCGCAGGCTCATCTTCTTCCTCTTCTTCATCATCGGAGAGAACCGTCTCCGTCTCCTGTTGCTCCCGTCCTCTCGGGGACCGGTTCCTCTCTCTTCTTTCTCCATCCCGTACGACCTTTATCACTTCGGTCACCACAGGTGGTAAGATCGTCTGCATGACCTGGTGCACTTCCTCCACAACGGCCTCTTTCATTGAGGCTCTCAAGTTAGCACTCTCGACACCAGCCTCCGGATGAGGGGTCTCGGGCTCTTCATCAGCCGCCTCTTCAGCTCAAGGCCTTCCTCTTGTGACCCGCGGTTCAGCACCACGTCCACAACGACCTCCACCGCGTGAAGCCTTCGATGATCTACCACCGGCCATCCTCTAACACACACTGAAAGATTCAAACACCAACACGGTCATTCAAGGGAATAACTCAGTTTATGTCAAGTATAGTAAGTCTCTAATTACAGTGGCCAGTTTTGATTAGCCACTTACTTTACTCTTCATACCCCAAGCATTACCTATCCTAACTACATCAGTATTTAAATCTACAAACAGCACTTAACCACATACCATGCGCACAAAATACCGGTTAAAATTTAAGAAAATACCTGATGGCACGCAGCTACTCAGATTGGCATCCCTTCCCTTTCCATCCCATTCTTAGTTTAAGTTAAGGTTTATTTTGAAAATTTACCCATTTCACTTAAACTTTAGCTCTGATACCAACTTGTAAGGCCCCGTTCCCGGGACGCTTACAGCTGGTCGATCATTGCACTTAAAACACATAATTATATAATTTTACTAAAATCACGCAGCGGAAACTTTTAAAACAACCATTTTAATTCCTTTAAATAAACACTTTTGCAAAATAATACAATGTTCATTACAAAACATCGTTCGTTCGTATTACAATGCAAAAACGTTAAACAAAAGAATGACATCCAAAAAGAGCTGAGTAGCCGCCCCGTGCCATCCTCAGCAACATTACCTGCCAACTTGAAAAACATAAAAAGTCAGCGTTGCTGAGTGAGTTCTAGTTTTAATAAAACATACTTTTCTTTCGATTTAAAACGTTCTTTACTTCCTTTTAAATCATACTATACTTTAGAACGTGATCACACATCGTTCGTACACATAGATAATATCATTATTATCTTCGTCATTCGTTCATTAACTTTCATTCATTCAACGTACATCATTATCATTCATTTCTCATTCGTTCATTTCATACATTCGTTCTTTCATAATTATCTTTCTCATTCATAGTTTCGTATATACTTTTCACTATCTTTTACTTTCTTATCTCTTACTCTTTTCTTGTACTTTACATTCGTCAGTTGACATGCATCATACATACATAGTGATAATAATTATTATTATTATCTTCATCATCATTCGTTCATTCATTCATTTCTTCACTCATTACTCTTCATTACTCGAATGTTGTCTCATGCAATATCCCCGACTCATGCTCGAAAGCTGATGCTGTGCCGGAGCCTGTACACAAACCCCCGACTCATGTCCGAAGACTAACACAACACCAGGATACGTAACAAAGATCCCATTCGAGTCAATCACATGGATTGAACTCTATCTGAGTCAGTTGCAACACAAGGTCGCTCACCTTATTATCTCGTCTCATGCAATATCCCCAACTCATGTCTGAAGACTGATACTATGCCGGGGCCTGATAAACAAACCCCCGACTCATGTCCGAAGACTGACACAACACCGGGATACACGACAAGGATCCCTTTTCAGTCTGTTGCGACAACAAGGTTGCTCACCTCATACATTTGCTTGCAAGCCTTTCTTACATTCATTCATTCATTAACGCATGCATTCTTTCATTATGTTCCTTTTTTCATTATCTTCCACTTTACGTTACATAATACATTTCATTCATTCATTAACGTTCATCACAACCATGGGAAGATAATCATACGTAATAGTAAGTAACATAACACATACAACATCAATCACACAAGGCAACATCACACACCCATAGCGTACATCATGCATAACATACAGCACGCACAATCACACAACATCAAACATCACATGAATCACGCAAATCACGTCGTATAAAACCATACGACATCACACATCATCATACATAGCATCATTATCATCATCATCATCATCAACAGCTCATCATCATAAATCATCTTACATCATCCATGCCCATCACATCATCTACAACCCCAAAGGTCTAAGCATACGTCCACACTTTCCCGAAAGTCAGACAATGCTATGGTCATTCGGGCGTATGGACCCTATTCAGTCGCATGGTCTTCCATGCGTATGAGAACACTCTGGCGAATGGACCTCCAGTCATATAGCCTCCAATCGCATGCTTCCCATGCGATTGAACCTCAGTCGCATGACATCCGGGTGTATGGACTTCGGTCGCATGACCTTCATGTGAATGGCCCTCAGTCACACACCTTTCATGCGTATGAGCCTCAATCGCACGAGTCACAGGCATATGGACTCCAGTCGCATGACCTTCAGTCGCATGACCTTCATCCGCATTTCATTTAGTCGCATGACCTTCATCCGCCTCTTATTCAATCACATTACTTTCGTGCGAATGAACCTCAACCGCACTCCTTTCATGCGTATGGACCCAATCACATGCCATTCGAATGTATGGACCTCCAGTCGCATAGCCCTAGCTGGGTGCAGAATGCAGTTCATCCCGAACTGCAGCTGCCAAGTTCGACCTCCAAACTCTTCCAAACCTCTTTTAAGCTCAAATCAGCCATTCTACACCATAGGGAAGCATACCACAACACCATTCAAGCATAACCAAGCCCGAAATCAAGACCCAAACGAATCATACACATACACATACATACACAAACGGGTTTACACCCAAAATACCCAAAAATGATTTTCAGATGTGTTCCAGCCCCAAAATCATTCAAAAATATGTAAAAGAGGGGTCCTAGAACTCTCACAAACAATCCTGTAGAGTCGAGCTTCGATTTGACCCGCTACACTTTGATTTTCACGCTCGAATCCACCCGAACCAAGCTTTTCTCCCTTTTCTACTTCTCTTCCCCCTTGGCTGAGTTTTTGGCAAGAATGGGGAGGGTGTGGGCTGCCCTCCCCCTTTTATACCCCCACTCATCCAAATTTCTTCTCGTTTTAGCAAGTTTGGTCCCTCGACTTTGGACTTTATTTCTTTTCTTCTTTCGTTGGCTTCAAAGAAAATATTCGGGCGTTACAGTCAACCAACACTCGGCCTTTGGTATTCAAAAATTTCTGATTTTAGTTTATATGCTTATACTGACAGTGATTATGTAGGATGTAATTTGGACAGAAAATCAACCATAGGTGGCTATTAATTTCAGGGTAACAGATTATTCTCTTTGGAATGCAAAAAGTAGCAGATGGTATCCACATCCACTGTAGAGGCTGAATATTAGGCTGCATCAAGTTGTTGTTTATAGATTGTTTGTATTCAATAATAACTTCTTGATTATGGTCTTAATCTTTATGACACCAAAATTTTGTGTGACAATACTGTAGTGTTAAACATAGTGAAGAATCTGATTCAATATTCAAAGATAAAAACATCAACATCCGCATGCACTTTATTCATGACTATTTTGAACGCAAACTTATCCATTTGGAATCAGTTTCATTAGATGAAAACATGGCCGATTTGTTTACTAAGGCATTTGATCATTCTAGATTTGACTTGTTAGTCTAATCTCTGGTAATTAGTAACTTTGGTTAACGGTTATCCATAGACCCTTTACAAAGATTGTTTTCATTTTTAGTTAAAATTGTTATTTTCTTGCAGATAATCATAATTTTAAGGGGATAAAATTTGAAAAATGTCTTGAGAAAAAGGTTTTTTTTCTTAGGGGAAGTAAAAGAAAATTTACAAAAATAATTTGTTTTACTTTTAAGAAATAAAGTTTCAAGGTATTAGATGAAATGATATTACATCTTCTGTGATTATTGATTCATTAAATGTTAAAAGCTTGAACGAAACTGACTTGGATTATGTTTAATATCTTGATAGGCTTGACTTTCAAGACTGAGAAGCACTAAGATATGTGATACACTGGAAGTAAATTCTTTATGTTTGAAGTGGATTACTCATCAAGGTTTTGTGGTAACTCTGACTCCATGCTAAAACAGAATGAGAGTTATAGTCTAGGCATACTCAAGCCCATTATCTTTTGAATCGATCTCTTTTAGAAAAATATATGTATATATATATATAAATATATATACACACACACACATATATATATATATATGTGTGTGTGTGTGTGTGTTAGTCCCAAACAATACTTGAATCAATGAGATTTGTGAAAATTGTTGGATCAAACACAAAATATAGATGAACAAATGATGAACACCTCAAGAACATAATGAAATCCCTTGTTTGATCTTTAATGATTTTGAATCTAATAATACAAAGTGGAAACCATCAAATCTGGTAGCTCATTCAAGCTACCTACCCTAATTACAACTTATCTATTTATAGTGAATATAATATTCACTAAAGACACATTAAGCCCCTAGACTTAAACTAATTAGGGAAAAATATAAATAAAATATAAAAATGACTAAAACAATATTAAATATATTTTGTTGACACAAAATATATTTATTAACAATAAAACTCCTAGTCAAATATCTTCAACGTCTCGTCTTGGTTCTTCATCTCAAACGCGTTTGTTTGACTTTTCTGATAACTTTGACCGTGATGTTGACTTTTGTTGACCTTGACTGTGTTGATAATATAGACTATCCTTTTCAGACCCAACAATACTCCCCCTTAGTCTATCATTATCAACATCTTGTATCATCTTCGATTCTGATAAGTCAACCATATGATGATCTTCATCTCCCCTTAGATTGATGATCTGTTGCTGATGATCTTTCATCTCACAGGCTCCCTCTTTTTGTATGCTCACTCTCTTCAAATAATCAGGAACAACTTTTCAAACTCTCAATTCCTGAGTGCTTCAGAAGATGTTGAAGGAGACTCCTAGCTTGGTATCTTCTGCAAGCTTGAAGAACATGTTCTCTGGTCTGGTTCATTGCTCAGGTGATGATCGGCCATCACTTGTAGCAAAATCTGCACCATAAACACAAACGTGTTCTATACATTCTTATTAGATCATCTCAACATATAAATAAACCTGTGTTATCCGTGAATGTAAACAAGCAAAACCATGTTCGCTTGTGTGTGCAATTTCCCATGAAATGCATGAAAAATATAATATTGTTTCAATAGCATAATATGAAAGACTTGAAAATAATTTGAAATGAAAAATCTTTTTGGATTTTATTTTATTTTAATTTGTTTTTAATTTTTTTGGATTATTATTATTATTATTATGTTATTATTATTATGATGATTAATATCTTTATTTATATATTTTTATATATTTTTTTAATTACCGAGAACGGAATCGATCATAAGATCACATCCTCAAGATATACTTTAGCACAAAGATGAATTTAATCATCGACAAGTTAGTGAGATCACACTGATGCAGATTCTCATCACAATTTGAAGTTTTTGATAGCCAAAACAGTTCAAAAATGATTATCGATATGTTTATCCAATTTAGACCCATGCCTTATTCTTTTCAGCGAGTGACCTGCAACTGATTTTATCATGTTTTAGGTTCAATTTTGAGAAGCTTAGGTAACTTGGTTCCCACAGACAACTGGCAAAGAACTTATCCTGTCATCAAGCTTTATTAAGTGTAATCATTGATTTTGCTTGAGTAGTTCGAATTGACACAGATGCATGCATATGATAGCATGATCAATTGACGAGTAAATTTAATATACAAACTTTATGATGATATATCCGATCGATTTAGATCTCTGTTTATTCTTATATATTAAATTAAAAAAAGCGAAACTATACTTTCGCTATTTGTTTCACTAGACGAAATTGCAATTTCGCTCAGCATTCTCATCCTGTGCGATGTCATTTTTGATCTGTGTATCGCTTGGCGAAATTGCAGCTTCGCTTGGGAAATCTGTAGATTCGTCTTGCGAAACTATAGTTTCGCCACTTACGAAACTATATGCTATTTAAGTCAGTTTGCGAAATTAATTTCTCACTTTCGCACCATCGAACTGTTAGGCTCTTTAGGGTTGTTCCATGACATCCTCTTATGATTCAGCGATTATGTGATTTTGATATTGATTGTTTGTTGATTCACACTCGCAAGTGAGTTTCGAACTCAGGACTGTCATTTAATCTTGTTTATAATATCACATTGTGAGGTTATTTGATCGAGACTCTTCGGTACCTTCGCTGTTCTTCCAGCGAAATTACCGATAGTCCAGCGAAACTGAACGAAAGTTCTTGAATCCTTAGCGAAACTATAAGGTTATGCTGTCCGAGCGAACGTAACAGTTTCGCTGACTACTTTTCAGTTTCGCTATACCGAAACTATTGTTTCGACTTGTCGAATCTACCTCACTGTTTGGGCGAAACTGGTGTGATCTTGCTGGCGAAACTATACTTTCGCCTGCCGAAATTAAATCTCATCCTGCGAAAGTATAGTTAGGCCAGGGAATTAATTTTCTTTATTTTTTATTTATTATTCTTTTCTTAATTTTTATTTATTATTATTTTATTACTTTATTTTTAATATATTTCATTTGTATTTCAGGTTTAAATGGCTAATCTAAATTCGATGAGAGAAACAACACCACCGCCATTCTGGAAGATTCACATCCTAAAGCAGCAGGGTTTAGAGACTGTTCTCGGTGGCTGCATGTAACACCCCGAAAAGTCAAAACGAGTCATCGAGGATAATGGGCTTAATTGGTGGGTAGTTAATAAAAGAAGAAAATGGATTATGGGCTAATTAGGCTTATGGGCAAGGGTCTAAGTGGATTAGGGCCCATAATTATCCTTCAAACCCACCTAATCAGCCACCATCATCCACACTTGAACCCTAGCCACCAAATTCGTAGAGAGAGAAAGTAGAGAGAGAAAGTGAAGAAAACTCAAGGTTTGGAGCTTCAAAGGTTGAAGGATTGAAGATCTGGGTGTTGGAGCATCAAGCCCTAAGAAAAGAGCAACAAAAGCAGGTAAGAATCGACCTCTAAACCCTTCTGTAGATCAAACCCGGATTCTAGGGTTTGGGTTTTGAAAAGTTTCAAAGAAACACATAAAGGTCAATTTTTTACGTATGAAAACGTGTAAAAAGGTTAGATATGGCTTCATGGATGGTAAACCAAGGATTTGGACGTAAAAATTTAAGATTTTGGGTTAAAAACGGGTTGGTCCTTAGTTTTGTTCGTCCAGCGAAACTGTGCCCCGATTCAGCGAAACTGTGCATTCATCCAGCGAAACTGTGCACTCATCCGGTGAAACTAAGAGAGTTCTAGCGAAACTACAATTTCGCTGGTGCGAAACTACAGTTTCGTTGGTAATTTCGCTAGTGCCCAAGTTGACCTATGGATATTGCGAAACTAGGAGATTCCAACGAAAGTTGGGCGCATTTGACAGCGAAACTGTCATGCGAAACTGCTGGGCGAAACTGGCAGCGAAACTGCCAGCGAAACTGTTTATCTGGCAGCGAAATTAGCAGCGAAATTAGGGAGAAATTAACCCCTTTAAGTGTTAACTTATCTGCAGGCTGTGTAGCGTGATCCTAACCTAGAAGGTTTAGTTTAGAAGTTACTCACGATATCCAGGTGAGTTCTAGACCCCCTTATTTAAACGTTTTTCCATGTTTTTGGGGCTATTATGCATAGTAAACATAAGGTTTTCAAGGTAAGGATTTCAAGGTGATTTAACAAGAAAATACATTTTTCTAAGTAAAATGTGACATTAGCCCGGCCCCAGCCAGGGGCGTTGCCCCTTAGACCCCACTAGGGGCTGCTACCCTAGGACCCCGCTGTCAGGGGCTGCCGCCCCCGAACCCCCGCTATCCCGCGGAGGGTCGGTTACGTGTTACGATGACTAGTACTTTGTATGTTGTGTACTTAATAAGTTACGTATTATATATTAAGTGAAAGATAATATTAATGAGAAGTGGAACTTAACGAATGTTACCCGGGCCCGTTTGATGATGAAAAGTCTTGCAAGCACTATGATAGACTTCACTTGTGTGAGTCTCACGTATGATGATGGATCCGTATTCATGAGCGGGCTATGTGCCTTGCAGTGTGGATCAACTGTCGGGGGTTAGCTACCATGATGATGTGTACCGACGGGGATCGACATTCGTTGTCGATCAACATGGAACTCTTGCTTTGTGAATCTCGCTTATGACGAAGTGAAACGTAATGAAAGAATAAAAGATAATGAACGTGCTTAATATGATACAAGTAATTTTTGTAGTATGATGTATGCGTGTTCATTATATGGAGGATAAAGCTTATATTTTCTTATTTATATAAAACTAGAATTCACTCAGCAAAGCTGACTTTTATGCATAATAGTGGACAGGTAAGCGCTGATGCTGAGGATGGCACCACGAAGCTACTTGGGGAGCTATGGATGGCATTCCTGTTTATGAAATCTTTATTGTAATTTAAGAACAAGTAATATGTTTTGTTTACCATTAAAGGACAAATGTTTGAGAACGATATGGTTTTTAAGTATTAAATGAATGTTTAATTATTTCCGCTGCAATGTTTTGTTACTGAACTGATTTTATGCTATTGTTAACCAACTGTGAGGCTTCCCGGGAACGGGGCCTTACAAGTTGGTATCAGAGCCAAAGTTTAAGAGAAATGGGTAAAACATTTTTTTCAAACCTAAACTTAAACTGAAAATGGGACCACAGGAAGGATGCCAACCCAAGTAGCTACATGCCATCAGGTAAAATATTTCAAGTAAACTGGTATTATGTGCGTGTGCTATTTGTTTTATATGCGTGTACATTTGAATACTGACATGTGTTAGGATAGTGATTGCTTGGGACAGGAGGGTAAGGTAAGTAGTTAATCACACTTGGCCACTGTAATTAAGGACTTACCATGCTTGTAATGATCTGAGCAATTATCTTGAATGACCATTTCGGTGTTCAAATCTTATAGGAATTAGATATGGCGGGCAGGAAATCTGGGAAAGCTACACGTGGACGTCCTCGAGGTGGTCGTACTACTACACCACGTGTTACCCGGAGCGAAGCTAAGGCCCCGAGACTGTTCACGAGGAGTCAGACCTCCATAGTCACCCGGAGGGTGAGGGATCAGCCACCCTTAAATCCACTGTGAAGGAGGCTATCGTCGATGAAGTCTACAATGTCATGCAGAATGTCTTACCCTCGGTGGTGACCGAGGTGATCAAAGCATTCAAGGATGGAGAGAAAACTGATAAAAAGGGGAAGGAAAATGAGAAGAATTCTGGAAGGTCTACTGGGAGGACGGAGGGATCTGAAGAGGAGCCATCAAACCCTAAGGTGGTAGTCCATGATGACGACAGTGATGAGGAGTCTGAGAGAGAGACGACTAGGGGGTGCAACTATGGGGCATTTCAAAGGTGCAAGCCCCCGACCTTTGACGGTAACGGCAATGCTACTGCCGCCCATCGTTGGGTCAGAAAAATGGAAGCGGTACTAGAAATTAGTGAGTGCCGCGAAGATCAGAAAGTTAAGTTTGCCACTCATTCCTTCGTTGACTCAGCATTGTGCTGGTGGGACAATATTGTCCAGGCTGAAGGAAAGCGATCGATAACCAAAATGAAGTGGTCTGAGTTGAAGGAGTTGGTGCTGGAGGAGTATTGTCCCTATCGGGAATTAGACAAGATTGAGAAGGAGTTCTTGTATTTGGAGGCTGGGAACATGACTCATCAAGAGTATACCTCCAAGTTCAATGAACTTGCAAGACTTGTGCTAGACATGGTAACACCTGTATCCAAAAAGATCAAGAGATACATGCAGGGTTTGCCCGTGGATATCAGGAGGCACATGATTACGGCTAGACCGGGCACGTTTAGGTCCGTGGTGGACTTAGCTGGGAGGTTGTACGATGAGAGAGACCCAATGCCGGTACAGAAGAAGGTGGAGTAATGGAGTGGGAACAAGAATGGAAATGGGAAGAGGTTCGGAGGTGATAATTTCAGGAGTGGAGAGAAGAGGATGAGAGTTGAGGATCAGTCAGGGAGACGGGGAAATACAGGTGAAGGAGGTGCTTGTAGAAAATGTGGAAAAAGTCATTCAGGGGAGTGTAGAGTTGGGACTGGAAAATGTTTTAAATGTGGGGGCGAGGGCCACTATGTTAGGGACTGCAAGGCGGTGAAGTGTTACCAGTGTGGGGAGATGGGACATGTGGAGAGGGATTGCAAGAAGGGAAAATCAGGAGGATCAGGAACGGTTAAAGCGGGAGATAAGGGAAAGGGTGACGGTTCGAAGGCAAAGGCGAGGGCATTCAACATAACTCATGAGGAGGCCAGGGCAGATCCAGAAGTAGTTTCAGGTATGTTTCTGGTGGGCCACGAATATGCTTCTGTTCTCTTTGATTCTGGTGCTAGTAGGAGTTTTGTGTCTACTGTCTTTTGTCGTTTATTGCATGATAAGAGTAGAAAGATAGACGAGCCCTTTTATGTAGAAACATCCATTGGTAAGTCCACCAAGGTTACTGAGGTAGTTGAGGGTTGCCTGATAGAGTTGGAGGGTTATAAGTTCCTTGCTAGATTGCATGTTATGGCCTTAGGAGGTTTTGATGTGGTGTTAGGCATGGACTGGTTGGCTGACTATGAAGCGAATATAGTATGTTGTAAAAAATAATTCGTCAAACAGCGCCCAATGGTAGTTCTGTTACGGTGTGTGGGGATAAGGTGTGCTGTGTGCCGAAGGTCATGTCAATGATCACAGCTGAAAAGTACATGAGACGTGAGTGTAGCGCTTACTTGGCCTATGTAAAAGATGTGGATGCGTCAGATCCACAATTATCAGACGTGTCAGTAGTGCGCGAGTTTCCTGACGTCTTTCCTGAAGACCTGACTGGTGTGCCGCCGGACCGCGAGATCGAATTCCAGATTGATTTGCTACCGGGAGCACAGCCCGTCGCTAAAGCACCATATCGATTAGCTCCTTCAGAGATGGTAGAATTGAGGGACCAGTTGCAAGATTTATTGGATAAGGGTTTCATCAGACCGAGTATCTCCCCATGGGGTGCTCCGGTTTTATTCGTCAAGAAGAAAGACGGTAGCATGCGGATGTGCATTGACTATCGCGAGCTCAATAAGCTGACCGTAAAGAATCGGTACCCGTTACCAAGGATTGACAACTTGTTCGATCAACTTCAGTGTGCCAGCTGGTTTTCAAGGATAGACCTGCGGTCTGGTTACCACCAACTGAAGGTGAAAGAACAAGATATTCCTAAGACAGCGTTCCGTACACGTTATGGACACTACGAGTTTCTCGTCATGTCCCTTGGATTAACCAACGCGCCAGCTGCTTTTATGGACCTTATGAATCGGGTATGTCGGCCGATGTTGGATAAATGGTAATAGTGTTCATCGATGACATCTTGATCTATTCAAAAAGTGAAGAAGAACATGCCGATCATATTCGAGAAGTATTGGAGACACTCAGAAGTGAGAAGTTATATGCTAAGTTCTCTAAATGTGCATTTTGGCTTCGGGAAGTTTAATTTCTGGGTCATGTGGTTAATCCCCAGGGGATCAGAGTGGAACCTGCAAAGGTTGAAGCGGTGATGCTATGGGAACCTCCAAAGACGCCATCTGAGATTCGTAGTTTCTTAGGCCTAGCAGGTTACTATAGGAGGTTTATCCAGGATTTCTCCCGGATAGCTTCTCCTTTGACTAAGCTGACCCGGAAGGACGTGAAGTATGAATGGGGCACAGATCAGGAGAATGCCTTCCTAGAACTAAAGATGAGGTTAACTCAAGCCCCTGTCTTGACGTTACCTGAAGGGAATGAGGATCTGGTAGTCTACTCAGATGCCTCGTATGCAGGATTGGGTTGCGTGTTGATGCAACGAGGGAAGGTGATAGCCTATGCTTCTAGACAATTAAAAGTTCACGAGGCAAATTATCCTACCCATGATTTGGAGTTGGCTGCGGTGGTGTTTGCATTAAAGATTTGGAGGCACTACCTGTATGGGGTGAAGTGCACTATCTTCACCGATCATAAAAGTCTGAAGTATTTCTTTGAACAAAAAGAACTCAATATGAGGCAGAGGAGGTGGTTGGAACTGATCAAGGATTATGACTGCGAAATTCATTATCATCCAGGCAAGGCTAAGTCGTTGCTGATGCCCTTAGCCGAAAAGGACAACCCGAACCAATTCGGGTGAGGGCTTGCCAGATAATCATGACGCCTGATGTTATGAAACAAGTGAGGGAGTTCCAGGATGAGGCATTAAGAGAGGACAGAGTCAACTCTGAAAGGATGAAAGGACAATTCCAGATTTAGGGGAAACACCCTAGGTGTTAGAACCCGATCTGGGAGAATGTGGATCCCTCTCTACGGGAATCTGAGGGAGAAGATTATGGACAAGGCTCATAAAACATGATATTCCATTCACCCCAGTGGCACAAAAATGTATCAGGATCTAAAGAAAGATTACTGGTGGCCGGGAATGAAGCAAGATGTGGCTAAGTACGTGAGCAAGTGCCTGACTTGTCTGCAAGTCAAGGCGGAGCACCAAAAGCCATATGGTAAGATCCAGCCTTTGGACATCCCTGAATGGAAATAGGAACACATCACAATGGACTTCATCACGAAGCTACCTCGTACGGCGAGAGGGAGCGACGCGATCTGGGTGATTGTTGACCGTCTAACAAAGAGCGCCCATTTCCTACCAATTCGTGAGACGTATTCCTCTGAGAGGTTGGCAGAGCTATTTATCAAGGAGATCGTGGCTCGTCACAGTGTTCCAGTGTCTATTGTTTCGGATAGGGACACGCGGTTTACGTCCAAGTTCTGGAAGAGGTTTCAAGACTCAATGGGGACTAGACTACATATTAGTATGGCTTACCACCCCAGATGGATGGTCAGTCAGAAAGCACAATTCAGACATTGGAGGACATGCTACGAGCGTGTGTGATTGATTTGGAGGAAGTTGGGATGAGCACTTACCGTTGGCAGAATTCTCATATAATAATAGTTACCATGCCAGCATTGGTATGCCACCTTATGAGATGCTGTACTGTAGGAAGTGCAGAACGCCCGTGTGTTGGGGTGACATAGGGCAAAAGGAATTAGGAGGTCTTGAAGTGATGAAGTCACAACCGAGAAGTTAGATAAGATTAAGGCATTCATGAAAGCCGCAAAGGATCGCCAGAAGTCTTATGCTGATAAGAGGTGTAGACCGATAGAGTTCGAGGTTGGTGACAAGGTTATGCTCAAGGTATCTCCCTGGAAAGGGATCATCAGGTTTTGAAAACGGGGGAAAGTTAAGCCCAAGGTTCATAGGGCCATTCCGTATTGTCGCAAGGGGAGGGGAAGTGGCTTACAGATTAGAATTACCCGATGAGTTGAGTGGAATTCACCCTACGTTCCATGTATCTCATCTTAGGAAATGTCTAGCAGACGATGATGCATTTGTACAATTAGAGGACATTGAAGTCGACGAGCGACTGAACTATGTAGAGCAGCCGGTGGCCATCCTGGATTGGAAAGAGAAGCGCTTACGTAATAAAGTGGTTCCACTGGTACGGGTATAGTGGAGGCACAGGAAAGGATCAGAATCTACCTGGGAGATCGAGGAAGAGATGAGGAAATTTTATCCTCAATTGTTTGAGGACTGAAAGGTTTCGAGGACGAAACCTAAATAAGTGGGGGAGACTTGTAACACCCGAAAAGTCAAAGCGAGTCGTCAAGGATAATGGGCTTAATTGGTGGGTAGTTAATAAAAGAAGAAAATGGATTATGGGCTAATTAGGCTTATGGGCAAGAGTCTAAGTGGATTAGGGCCATAATCAGCCTTCAAACCACCTAATCAGCCACCATCTTCCACACTTGAACCCTAGCCACCAAATTCATAGAGAGCGAAAGTAGAGAGAGAAAGTGAAGAAAACTCAAGGTTTGGAGCTTCAAAGGTTGAAGGATTGAAGATCTGGGTGTTGGAGCATCAAGCCCTAAGAAAAGAGCAACAAAACCAGATAAGAATCGACCTCTAAACCCTTTTGTAGATCAAACCCGGATTCTAGGGTTTTGGGTTTTGAAAAGTTTCAAAGAAACACATAAAGGTCAATTTTTTACGTATGAAAACGTGTAAAAGGTTAGATATGGCTTCATGGATGGTAAACCAAGGATTTGGACGTAAAAATTTAAGATTTTGGGTTAAAAACGGGTTGTTTCTTAGTTTTTTCGTCCAGCGAAACTGTGCCCCGATTCAGCGAAACTGTGCATTCATCCAACGAAACTGTGCACTCATCCAGTGAAACTAAGAGAGTTCCAGCGAAACTACAATTTCGCTGGTGCGAAACTACAGTTTCGTTGGTAATTTCGCTAGTGCCCAAGTTGACCTATGAATATTGCGAAACTAGGAGATTCCAACGAATGTTGGGCGCATTTGACAGCGAAACTGTCATGCGAAACTGCTGGGCGAAACTGGCAGCGAAAATGCTAGCGAAACTGTTATCTGGCAGCGAAATTAGCAGCGAAATTAGGGAGAAATTAACCCCTTTAAGTGTTAACTTATCTGCAGGCTGTGTAGCGTGATCCTAACCTAGAAGGCTTAGTTTAGAAGTTACTCACGATATCCAGGTGAGTTCTAGACCCCTTATTTAAACGTTTTTCCATGTTTTTGGGGCTATTATGCATAGTAAAGATAAGGTTTTCAAGGTAAGGATTTCAAGATGTTTTAACAAGAAAATACATTTTTCTAAAGTAAAATATGACATTTAGCCCGGCCCCAGCCAGGGGCGTTGCCCCTTGGACCCACTAGGGGCTGCTACCCCTAGGACCCCGCTATCAGGGGCTGCCGCCCCGAACCCCCGCTGTCCCGCGGAGGGTCGGTTACGTGTTACGATGACTAGTACTTGGTATGTTGTGTACTTAATAAGTTACGTATTATATATTAAGTGAAAGATAATATTAATGAGAAGTGGAACTTAACGAATGTTACCCCGGGCCCGTTTGATGATGAAAAGTCTTGCAAGCACTATGATAGACTTCACTTGTGTGAGTCTCACGTATGATGATGGATCCGTATTCATGAGCGGGCTATGTGCCTTGCAGTGTAGATCAACTATCGGGGGTTAGCTACCATGATGATGTGTACCGACGGGGATCGACATTCGTTGTCGATCAACATGGAGCTCTTGCTTTATGCAATCTCGCTTATGACGAAGTGAAACGTAATGAAAGAATAAAAGATAATGAACGTGCTTAATATGATACAAGTAATGTTTTGTAGTATGATGTATGCGTGTTCATTATATGGAGGATAAAGCTTATATTTTCTTATTTATATAAAACTAGAATTCACTCAGCAAAGCTGACTTTTATGCATAATAGTGGACAGGTAAGCGCTTATGCTGAGGATGGCACCACGAAGCTACTTGGAGAGCTATGGATGGCATTCCTGTTTATGAAATCTTTATTGTAATTTAAGAACAAGTAATATGTTTTGTTACCATTAAAGGACAAATGTATGAGAACGATATGGTTTTTAAGTATTAAATGAATGTTTAATTATTTCCGCTGCAATGTTTTGTTACTGAACTGATTTTATGCTATGGTTAACCAACTGTGTGGCTTCCGGGAACAGGGCCTTACACTGCAAAGATCCCCTATAGCTTACGCTATCTCTCATTCTACTACCATATATGATCTACACATCAGAGACTTTTGGAAATCTGTTGAGTATGATACGAGAGGGAACACCCAAAGGATCACTGTAAAAGTCTTGGAGAATGAGGTGACTATTACAGCAGAGATAGTTTCAAGGATCCTAAGACTAGAAGAGGATTCAGAAGAAGAGGTTACTATGTCAGATATAGAGGTGTTCGCAGCATTCAGGACTATGGGATATGAGGGGCCAGCTTTTGGTTCCCGAAAGGAGATCAAGAAGTCCTTTCTCTCAAAGGAATGGAGATTCATTCTCCATGTCTTTATATGTGTTTAGATCACCATAAAGGTGGATCAGATGGGCTGAACATAGACTGGGCAAAAGCTATGGTGTTATGCTGCAGAGCGGAAAAGGCAAACATTGCGAGACTGATATTTGCTTGTATGGCAGAGAACGTGATGGCCCTAAAGAAGGATAAGTGGCTCCTGTATCCTATATTTCTTCAGATAATCTTTGATGACCTAATTCCAAATGTGCCAAGACACGGGGAGGTGAAAAGGTTGGTGCAGATGAACCCACGTATTTTTGCAGACTGTTGTGCCATCCAACATGACTTTAGTAGGAAGATCACCCATCTGTGGGAAAACATGTACCCACCTGAAAGATGGAACAATATTAGAAGGGTGGACAAGTCGGAGAATAAACAAGCTGAAGAAACTAGAGCACAACAGACTGATGCAGCTAAGAAGAGAAAGAGATATACAAAAGAGAAGGATTATGATTTCGAAGACGAAGTAAATAAAAGGGCTGAAGAGGTAAGGTTTGAAAAGGAGAAAATATTGAAGAAGAAAGCTGATAAAAGAGAATCAGAGAGGAGAACCAAACACAGACATCAAACCTTTACTAAGCCCACACAAATTAACAAAAGGGCAAGTTTAGATGAGGATGTAATCAGGAACCTCAACACCTCTCTATCCAATGAATTGAGTATGATTAAGACTAAGCTAATTAATCAGGAGATAAGGGAGAAGTAAAAGGATGAGATGATGGAGGGAATGTCTATGATGCTGATTGATCAAAACAAACTGATCAAGAGATTACTGGAGGAGGTTAATGAGCTGAAAGCTGCTGCCGGCCTACCGATCAACTAACTCAATCAGAGTTAAAAGATTGAACTAATACTTCTAAATACCCGTTTTTGAACATGGGTACTTCTTCCAGGGCAGGAGAGGGCACATCTGGTGCAACAACTGCTGGTGCAAAAAGGTCTGGAATAAGGAATGAAAATGAAGATAGGGAGAATGAAGAGAAGATTCTGGAGGCTGGGTTTGTGAACATGGGATTTGATGTAGAAAAAGATCTGGTAGGAGAAGAGGTTGTGAGGGAGGAGTCGGTTGAGAGAGATGCTGAGAAGGGAAAAGGGAGAGTTGATGAAGAATAGGGCAATGAACAACTAGTAGATTATGATTCTGAGCCAGAATTCTATTAAGTTGATGAGAGACCATTGATATATGTAGTCAAAATGGGAGAGCTAGATGAAGATATCTTTTAGATGGATAAAGATGAATGGTGTTGGGTTGTGGGACCACGTACATAGTTGTTTAACCATTTAAACAAGAAAACGCAGCGGATTAAAGGCTTAAATTCATGTTTATAATCTGAAAAATAAAGTTCATTTCATAGCAACAACAAACCCAAGAACATAAGGATCATTAATATGTGTTTGAACTAGCTATCAACAAGAAATAACAACCAAAACATGACATACAAACTACCTTTGTATGTTGCTGAAAATCGTTGATGAACACCATCCATAAAGGGCTGCTAAAAAACATGATATAGATGAAGAAAAGGCTGTTCTTGAATGGCCAAAACATCAAAGTAGATGTCCTCAAGCTTCCATACCCACAAGCATGATGCAAAACACCTTTCTTGTTAGGATTTTGACACCATAATCGAACCAAGAGTTGCTGAAAATCCCGATTTTCAGCTAGCTTTCTTCTTCAAAATTTAGAGAGAAAAGTTCTTGGTGATGTTTTGCATGTAAGAGAGAGAGAGCTGATAATTGGAGAGTGTGTCTTGTGTTTAAATGGGGTGTTGTTTCAAGATAACAAATGACCAATAATACCCCTCAAGGGGGCGGCCAAAATCAGCATTTAAAATGGGTTTCCCCCATTTTAAACACCCACTAACTTATTAAGTAGTTGTATTGTTAGTTATATAATTAACCTTTTAAATATATAACTTAAACACACACTCTTATTATTTGATGTTATTTAACAAACTTAAATAACATTACAAATAATGTCCATGGACAAAATATCCTTATAAGTTGTTCTTTCTCACATACAATTTATTTAGAAAAACCCATTTTCTAAATTGGTGCAATGATTTAATTGCATGATCATATCATCAATTAAATACATATTGGTGTTTGCTAAACTTGTTATTGGGTATGACCCGACTTGGATCATGACGTAGTAACCACATCAATATTCTATGTGTCTTGGGCATAAAGAATCCAACAAATGGTACGTTAAAGAGAAGGAGACTGAAGAATTAACTCCCCTTTCCAACACTTGGAAGGGTTGAGTAAAAAACAGGCTGACAAGAGGATTATAAGCTGGTGTTATAATCCTAGCCTCAAGATGTTCATGATCAAGAGGAGAGGGGGTGGAATTAGCTACATGCAAAAGAGGAAAGCATTCAAGACCTTGCTAAATGGGATCTGAGGAGGTTGGCAGCTTTGCCAACACTGAATGCAAATCTTAGTGATCGAGCCTCACTTTTGGAGAAAGAGATTAAGAATGACTTAAATGATAACTTTGAGTCGTGAAGGCTGAGAGGAAATGATCAAAGAAGGAAAAGGATTGGGAGACTAGAAAGGGAAAGATTGTACTAAGGGTGAAACCCCCAAAGACGTGAATAGGGTCAGATTGGCAGATCCCCTCCCAAACAACTACAAAATTTTGAGAAATGATTTTATGATAACAATACGGGGGAGGCGGTAATCAGAGTGAAGAATGATGCTGAATTCAAAGTCTTTGATCTGATGGAGCTTTTAGCTTTTGTGATGAAGACCTGCTGGTTCTGTGCGAGAATCATATCAAGGCAGGTGTGGGAGATGAGATAAGGAAAGAAGCTAGTCTATTTATGACTGTGGCAAATAAGATTAGAGGAGTGAGAGCAGAAGTGAAAAGGCTTGCAGAGCGAGTAAGGGCTCAAGACGATCTGAACATGGATATACAAGATCTGACAAGGCAGTTTGGGTAAGCTAGTGCTTATACCGAAGGGGCTCGTGAAGCAGGAAGAGACCATGGAGAATCATTTGCTGATGCCCCTAAGGAAGCGGTTGCAGGAGGCGTTGAAGTCAAATCAAAGGCAACGGAGGAGAATAGAGCCGACAAGATACATCAAGACAAGTGAAGTTGTGAGTTCCAACCTAGGGGGAGTATTGAAGATCATGTATAGGTTGGACTCACCTTAGATTAGAATGTTTATTTTGCTTGTAATAGGTCTTTTGTAGTTCCTTTTGTATGTAATTAGCTTTATGTAATTTGCAGTCCAGTGAAACTGTTCGCTCAGAGTCAGCTGATTGGTTCGCTCGTTGAAACTACTATTTTTGTCGGGCGAAACTACAGTTCGGCAGAACAGTTTCGCTGTCAGCAAAACTGTCTGTGAAACTGAGACTGTTATATATAGTTTTTGATCTTTATCATGTGGGAAAGCTTGCAAAACCCTAATCGTTAATCCTTGTTGCAAGTTACCTTTACTAAGCAGTAAATCATAGAAATATCATTGTGCTTGATGTTATTGAATGTTATGATCTTCATTGTCTTATATTGAATGAGTTGTTATTGTTTTCAATCTTCATTGTTCATCTTAATATTCTCAGAACTCTTAATTGATACGACATGCTATTTTTCCATTCATTCCGTGTGTTTGATATTGAACAATTCATCATTTCATTTGCACTGTAATACGGTCAAATGGACCAACAATACATATATATATATATATATATATATATATATATCAAAATGATACGACAAGCAAAAACAAAAGAGAAAACAAAAAAAATGCCAAAAGGCCACATAGGAATGAAAGATGCCAATGAGCACAACAATAAAAGATATGTCATAGACATACATACTATATGATAAATATATTCTTTTTCAGAATATGTTTTGACACAGGAAGCATAATCAAAAGATGGGGCATGTAAGTCTGATTTGGCATGTAAGTTCAAAACGTCTTGCAAGGGCAAAACATAAGTCTGACTGGTTGTTAATAAGTCCTAAAGTTTATTAATATTCAGTGGTTAGAAACTTTTCTTAGGCTAGTTATGCTAAACAAATAAACAAACAAACAAACATACCCAGTGTATCCCCCTGAAAAGCAGGGTCTGGGAGGGGTATGTGGTGGCTGTTAATTAGGCTAGTTATGCTCTTAATAGATATTATAACAGAGAAAAATAATTCTGAAAAAGGTTGTTCAAAGATAAAGGTTTAAGTAAGTTGGGGTGACTTGAAATCTAAATAGTGTCTTGAAGTTGGATAAGTTTCCACAGTATTTATGATTGTGGAATTCATAGATTTCCTAAAAATCATCTAAACATGATAAACAACATAGAATATGTGTTCTAGTAAGAATTGAAGTCTAATTATAAAAGGGAGACAACATATTGACAATCAACATAACCAATCTTATTTCAAATGAAGCTGAAAGATGTTTATGATCAATTTCATGACACTATGATCCTATACTTGAAAATTCACCAAAAATTTTAAGTTATTAGTATAAAGAAAATATATGTTTGTTTTTACATTAAAATTTGTTTTACACTTGTTTTGTTTTTACAAAATTTTGCAAAAATTAAAGGGTTCATGGTTAATTGTAAACACTTAGTTAAACATAGTCATTTTCATAACAAATCAAATGGCTTAATAGATGAATAAATTTGAAAACTTGAAAATTTTCAAAGTTCAAAGAAAAATGAACTTCTTGCATGCGAAAAGTCCATTATGAGCCAAAAGTTGTGCGAAAAGCTAAACTTCTCGCATGCGAAAAGTTCAAAGGTGCGAAAAAGTTCTAGTGTGCGAGAACTCTAACTTCTCGCATAAGAAGTCAGAAGGCTATAAAAGATACAGTTAAGCAAAAAGTATACTATTCTCACAAACTTTTCTGAAAGTTGCTCTCAAAATTTTCTAAGTGTTAGAACCTTGTTAAACTTAATAGAAGTGTTTATTGTGATCGCCTGTTGATATCTAAGTGTTTGATAAGGTATATTGACATTGATAATGTAGATTTGAGTGTATTTGATTCTTGACCGAACCTTAAAGGACTTATACATCTTAAATTGAATAAATTAAACATAATAAACCTTAATAATGACTTAGCCGACACCTTATGAACATGTTTTATTGGTTAAAACACTCTGAAAATGTCTCATTGAAAATCGGAAATTTCACAGACTTTTCACATGTGAAAGTAGTTTGAGTTTGAACAGACGCGAGAACTTTTAAAATTACACAGAACTACTCATGTGATAAGTAGACTTGTCACGAAGTTGACTTCTGGTCAAATTAAATTTAATGTGAAAACATAACTTGTTACGCGAAAACTTGAGTCTGAAAACTTGATGTTTTCGCGCGAGTACTTGATGTTTTCGTACGAGAAGTCTAATTTTTCAAAAAAAATTAAGTGTGAAATTTTCTAAGTCTGATTTTTTTTAAAGTGTAAAAAATTCTTAGTGTACTTATCAAGTTTGTTTACTTTGCACATGGTGAGATCTATGGTTTTTAACAAGAACCATAATGTTGTTACCTTATCTTAGGAAGTTCAAGAAGACAAGGCATTATTCAGATCGTTGATTGATGGTCTAAAGAGACCGAGGAATCTCTATGCTATCACTGCTAATCCAACCATATACACAGACGTGATAGATCAGTTCTGGAAATCGGCTGCCAGTGAGATAGATGAGGCTGGTGAACCCTGTATATTTGCCATAGTGAAAGGCAAGAGGGTTGTTATCACATAAGAAGTGATAAACAATGTTTTATTATTGGAGGATCAACTCAACACGCCTATGAAGATAGATGATGACGTGGTAAGAGAGTACCTGAAGAGGATGGGATATGATCACCGGTATCCATCGCTGGAGATGACGTACTTACCTCCTGTCTGGAAGTACTTGATTCATGTTATGATCCATTTCCTCAGCAACCTTAAGGCCGGCATGGATAGTTTGAGTGTTTTTTGGATCCCTGCTGATATCTCTCGTTAATGGCTTACCATACAACATATCTAAGGCTATATTTTTGGAGATGTAGAGGAATGTCATAGACGTTTTGAGGAGAAGTTCATCATGTACCCACGTTTCATTCAGCTTATAGTGAATGCTGCTCATCCTGAGTTAGCAATATCTAACTCATCTACCTACGTTGTTATGGTGATGAAGAAAGACATCTTCACTTACTTACGGGGAGAAAGGGGGAACGCGTGGGATGGTATTTTCCAGACTTAGGAGATTTGTAGAAGGTTATCAGAAAGAGGCATAACCGACTGAGGAAGTGGCCACTCAAGCTGAACAAGCTGTCCCTTCAACTTCTATTCCTGAAGATGCACCAGAGAGCTCAGAGCCAATAGGTATGTCTATTGACGTTGAGATAGATTCTTTGTTTAGTTATGGAGTGACACTGATAGTGACCAGATTGGGAACATGCCATATGTTCTGCAAGAGCATCCCAGAGTGCAAGAAACTCCAACCAAAAGCACTGCTGAGGAACGTGATGCTGATTTCTTCCTGAGGATTTACCTACTTTTAGGGGAAGGAAGAAGAGGATGGCTAGGAGAGTAGGTGAAAGTACATATGCGAGGGGTAGAGGACGAGGCGTGTTATGAAAATGTCGGACACCAGTGACCACTGTGTTGATAGATAAGGAGGTGACTGTATTTGAAACTCCAGTCATATTTAGTGAGGCTACACCAACAGAGACACCGATGATTGTTACAGAATCAACTACTGTAACATCATCTGCTTTGCCTACTACTAATGATATGTTGAGTACACCCCGAGAGATCAAAGGAATGAAGAGTGTATTTGTATGGAAGATTTTATTAACACCCCTCCTGAGCATAGACATGGTGCTAGTACTTCACCTAGTTCACCTACACATGTTACACTTGACGAGCATGTACGTACATTAGAGAGGGAGATGTTAGACAAGAGACAAATCATGGATGAAATGCAGAGACATTTGATAGATAAAGATAAGAAGATTAAGAGTCTTGACCATCAGCAAAACTTCATATTCAGCTATATTCAGATTCTGGAGTAGAACGTAAGAGATCTCACTTCTAGTGTGCACTTTTCAGCATCATAACAGCATGCCACAGAAGTTGGAGAATCCAGTGGGCAGCAAACTACTGATCCCATAGTTGATCAAGATCCTATTGACACTATAGAGCATGATGTTGATCCCGTTGTTGTAATAGGGAGAATAGAGACTGCTAATGTTGATCAAGAGCCACTTATCACTGATCATTCTATGGCTACTGAGGATCAACCTATGGTTTTTACTAGAGAGGCGTTTGTAGAGCCTAAACATGATGTTTCTATTCCAAGTCGAGTATAGGATGATGATTATTTAGATCTAGTTGATTATGCATCCAGTGATGAAGAAGAGGCTGATGATGATGAAGATGATGATGGTGATGATGGTGATGAGGGTGATGATTGTAAGAAGGACGATAAGAAAGATGATGATGATGATGATGATCAAGGAGTAGATTTAGGTTCTACAACAATATGTATGCATACGGAGGCGGTTACAAGGAGGATGACGTGGACTTCTAAAAGCATTGATTTACCGAGCCTAGGGGGAGATTGTAGGGGTTGAACCTAAAGGCTTGGGAAATCAAAGCAAGATAAAGAAGATCTAGTCACATCATAAGTGAGTGTTTCTGCGCAATAACTTGCTTCTCGCACGAACACATCAAGTCACGTGAGAACCTGTTAGTCGCGCCAGAACCTGTTAGTCACGCGAGAACTTCTAGTTTAGTATAAATAGAAGTTTTGTAATGTAACTTAGTAGCTTTTATTATTTCCTAATTTTGCACTCATTGTAATAGTTTCTAAATCAGAGAGCAATACAATCAAAGTTTATTACATTTGTGTTCGTGTTCTTTGTTTACTATTTAATCTTATTCAGTGATGGTAATATTTCATATTTTCATCATGAGATCGATCATTGTAATGTGTTGATCCTTACATGTCTCATTACTATTTAACATACTAGTATTTTTCAAAATCTTGGTACTATTATAACTAGATTGTTTAATAGATATATCACCCCCTGATTGGGTGACTTTTATCCTTAGATAATAAGCTTGTAACCCCAAGTCACTCATCTCAAATTTCTCTTCCAGTTGAGATTTCAAAAAGTCTAATTCTTTCTTTGGAGTTCTAATGACTATAAGATCATCAACATAGACTCCAATAAGCAAAGTATCAGTTTTGCTTTTTGTAGTGTAGACTGCTTGTTCTAAAGTGCATTTATCGAAACCAAGTGATTTCAACATATGATCAACTTTCACATTCCATAAAAAGTGGACCTTGTCTAAGTCCATACAAAGCTTTAGAAAGCTTGTAAACTTTCCCTATGTCTTGTGGTTTCACAAACCCTTCAGGTTATAACACATAGACTTCTTCCTTAAGTTTGCCATGCAAGAAAATAGTTTTTACGTCAAGGTGATGTAC
The DNA here is from genome assembly GCA_024085815.1 of Flaveria linearis. NCBI lineage: Eukaryota > Viridiplantae > Streptophyta > Magnoliopsida > Asterales > Asteraceae > Flaveria > Flaveria linearis. Next base: position 15,095,802 of record CM044018.1, read on the forward strand.
TTTGCATTCCTTATAGCCTGCAAGGGCCAGAATAAGGTGAATTATTTCTATACGGGCCATAGCAGCAATTCATCAAAGCCTTTGCAAACCAAACGAGCCTTATGCTTTATTATTTTCCCGTTTGCATCTCTTTTAGTCTTGAATACCCATTTTAGGCCAATTGCCTTATGATTATCGGGTAACTTGGTTAACTTCCAAGTTTTATTCTTAATGAGTGAATATGTTTCTTCACTCATAGCTTCAATCCCTATCGCACCCCGCGCGTATGCCCGTAACTCGATGCTAGCGGGTATGCTCAATACTCCCGGGTATGTCCAATACTGATGGGTAATTACCCCACCAATATCTGACGGGTAATGAACCGGTTATGGGACAAGATTTCAAAACCGGGCATGGGCTTGGGATTACCAATACCCAGCCCGAACCCAGCCCATTGCCATCCCTACTAACCAAACACCAATTTGGGGAATTTCACACTTTTAAATTAATAGTTAATTACCTCTAGCCATTGATGGACCAAGTTGTTGCTTTTAGAACTAATAATTAATTACCATGTATATCAATTTCCATACGAATTTCCATCAACTATTCAAATCCAATGTAACTTCGAAAGGCTTTGTAACATGAAAAAAAAACTTTTAAACCCATACTAAGTTCGTCCTACCCCTTGAACCATTGGGCTTGTTGTTTCGTGAAATACAAATAATTTTAAATGAGCGCGTACTCGATATCTTACAACTTCTATAAATGTTTATTCTCATTTTCATTGGTATACTAACTAAATAGCTGGGGTCCTAAGTTAACCATCAATTTAGCTTATAGCAATAAGTATACTTAACTAGTTTTTTACACGCCGCACATTGCGGCGTCATTGAACACGGTGTGATATTGTATAGACTACAATAGATAAACTTATTTCCAAACTAAATATACATGGAAATGTAGAGAACTAAAATTTAGACCATTGAATGAAAACATATTATATTTGACTCGAATATTTTTCGAATAAAATTTATGTTGAAACGTAGACTAACTCAAACCCACATAAAAAAGCATATGCAGTGGCACCATATGCGGTTTGATAAATTATAGATGACAATAAATCTACCTAATGAAAACATACTATATTTGACCAGATGTATTTCCAAATAAACTTTATGATGTAGCATAGACCAACTCAATGTGTGCATACAAATAAGGACGAACACATTTTATATATAATCTGAATCATTTCTGAACAAAATTTATATCATTGACAAATGTATATATACCATATCAAAGCATGTAAGTAAGTTAGTTCTTCCGCAGCAGATTTCTTCTTCCGCAGGAATACTTGTCTTCCGCAGTTGTTTCACTTGTTCATCCGCAGCAAGTCATTCTTGGTGAATTGCATGAACTTGGGAAGGGTGATCTTGTAAGACTTATGCAGGAGTTCCACGGAGTCCTTTGGATTGTTTCAAATGATCTACGGAAGAACATATTATTCCTCCGCGGATGTTTCGAACACTTGGTAACTTTCATGGAATTGTTCAAGACTCATAATTTTTCATGCAACATACATATAAATAACCACATAACATATGGGTTAACCTATATACTCAAGTTAGATGCAAAATGTTTAGAGATTACACAAGATATTACAATGATTGATTTAAGAAACTAAACCTATACAGATTTCTAGTCCAAACAAAATCCACAACCAATTTTTTTCCAAGATCCATAATTGATTACAGCAACCATAAAATCGTTTGATATATCATAATAGGTAAAATCAACATATTCATATGTAAAATTTTTGCGCTTACTAGTATAATTCAATGCGCGATAACCATGGCGTTTGCATTTGAAGCATTGGATTCTTAACTTTTTCTTTAACGATGGTTCACAACACTTTGACCCCCTATTCGGGCCCTTTCCCCTACTTAAGGATTTAGTTGCCATTCCCATTTTAGAATCCATAACATGTTTTTTTCCATTGCCTTTACGGAGTCGAACCCAACCATAGCCCGGCCAAATTCCCCCTAACCCTTTGATATCTTAGAACATTGGGTAGTGTCCGAACAAGAACCAGGACATGGGAATCGATTTACAAGAACCAGGACATGGGAATCGATTTGGCCATGGGTTTGAACCTGCAGTCCATCCCGAACACCATCAGCGCATTTTTTGCATTTTGTTTTTCAACCTTGCTCGGATACCATTGTTGGAACACAGTGGCAATTTCCCATGATCATTCTTGTAGTTGATTGGAGCCATTTCATATAATAAATAGAAATTGTGTTTGAGTGTGTGTAGTAATTGAAAGAGACTGGGATATGTATTGAAGTCTTCTTTGTATTATAAAATTCAATCATCAAAATACATACATTCGACATACATACATGCATAAATAGAATGTGAGCAGCCCTCCAATGCACCCTCGTCTGGGATAGTCGTAATAATAACTTCTTTAATATTACATATTAAATCCCTATTAAATACATAACATACTAGTTTGTCGCATAAACAAACAAACAAACATACTCAGTTTGTCGCATACTAGATATTTAATAATTATTTCCAATGGATTAACCACTAATATGGTGTTCAGATCATTCTTTGTGATTTCAATATGGTGCGGATTCCAGATGAAAGACTCAACCGTACGTTCTGTTAAGTATTCTACAAACGATTTCAACAAATTTATAGACAATGCAAACTTATTTGAATAAAGCATGGGGTAGGAAATACATATATCTGTCTTGTAATGGTAATAAACCGAATACAATCGATGAGGCGCTTGTTTGCGAGTCTTTTTCTCCCGTTGGAATTCAACCTCACCAATCGCTTTGCCTTTCGAATAGGCGCTTCAAATGACTATCTGATGTCCAAATAGATTTTATCTCAAGTCCATTTAAGTTGAAAGGAATAAAAGAAAGCGTATAGTCCTGTGGAAGTGATAAAGCACCCAGTCTCGACGGCATCAATTCCATTTCATAAAGAGATATTGGCATTTACTTGAGGCTAATTTTAAGAAGGTATTAGATCACATCTATGTCACAGGGAGGATTGGTAATGGTTGTACTTCATCCTTTATCGCATTAATCGCAAATGTAAACAACCCAATCATTATAGAGGACTATAGGCCAATTTGCTTAATCGGGAGTATTTACAAAGTGATCTCAAAGATGTTAACCAATCGATACAATTTAGTTATCAGCAAAACACAAGCAACTTTCATCCAAAGGAGATCGATTTCGGATAGGGTCTTAATAATAAACAAAGTCTTCGCTTGGATCCAACATGATAAAAAAAGAAGTCTGAATTTCAAATTAAGTGGACTTTGAAAAATCATTTGATTTGGTGTATTGGAATTATCTAGATTGTATTCTTGACCAAATAGGATTCCTGGGTATATGGAGATCATGCATAATGGGTTGTCTTACCTCGACTAAATCATCCGTTCTTATAAACAGATCTAGCTCTCTCAATGGAATTCGATGTATGTCGCGGCCTAAGGAAACGAAACCCATTCTCCGTATTCCTTTCTATAATTGTCATGGGGTCCTTACATGTGATTGTAGAAATCACAAAATAAACTGGAACTCTTAAAGGGATCCGGCTCCCTAACGACGGCCCACACTTAACACATCTTCTTTACGTCAATGTTGGAAGATCATAATGAAGACGATCATAAATCAAGTAGATTAATGTTAATTAGTAAGAAGAATATAAAAATCAAAATTAAGAAGTCAAACTGAATGTAATTAGCATAAACTTTAGGTTCAGTTATTATCAAAAGTATAAACAAACAAACAAACAAACATACCCAGTGAGTCCCGCTCAGGAGCAGGGTCTGGGAGGGGTAGGTGGCGGCGAGTCTTTCCTCTATCTTGGGAGATAGAGAGACTCTTCCAAAGAGACCCCCGACTCGGTAACGAAAACCATACATATGTATCTAAGTATAGTTAAACTCTGGGTCATTTATGTAATTAGTAGAAAGTTATTTTCGAGCAAGTATGTAACTAGTATGTATGTATAACGGTTTAGAGGGTCAAACCTAAAGTTATAAACTACTACCATAGCTATATATATGTGTCAAGAGTCGGTAAACATTATATCAACAATCAGATTCAATTCATAGGTTTGTTCATATTCTCTCAAGTTCCATATTCATTTCATCATATTCAAGAACATCAAGAGCCTAAACGATCCTAAAAGAACCAACAATTGGTATCAGAGCCTAAGGCTCGAATTAAATCAGTGATTTGCTCTTGAATGTGCAGTCATAACCAAATCTATTCAGGGTAAATAATCGACTCAGAGAAATTGTTTCAGAAGAAAGAAAACGATTCTGACAACACCAAATGATCAGATTAATCAATTCAGCGGTGTTAAATCGATCAGTGCCAAATCGATTAAACCAATTGCAAAAAACAAGAACGAATCAAAGAAAAACAAAAATCATTTTCGTTTAAATCAATTCTAAACAAGAAAAATTGATTCCGCTAAATCGATTCAGAAAGGGGAAATAACAACAAAACGATCATAATAATCGATTCAATGTTGTAAAATAGATTCAATTAAATCGCTTCAGAACCAAAACAAGTCGATCCCATTTCAAATCGGCTCAAACAAGAGAAGAAGAAAGCAAATTGATTCGAGATTTAAAGAGAAGAAATCGACTCAGAACAAATCAATTCAGTCAAATCGATCAGTATCAGAGAAACCCAAATTGATTTTAGAACACAATAGATTCAGGCATTTGAAATCGATTCAAAAGGCCAGATAGTCAAAAATCCATCAGAAAAGGAAGAAGAAATCAACTCAGACTAGAGAAGAAGAAGGCTTTGAATAATTAGAACAATTGAAGTCAAAAAAGATAGAAATCAACTTAGAAGTAAAGATAGAAACAAATCGATTCAGAATAAATCGATTCAGGATCAGAAATAAGTTGATTCAGTCAAATCAACTTCATAGAAACGCAAGTCAATTCAGAAAAATTTGATTCAGAGAAGTGAAATTCACGGATTGGAAAGAAAGAAAACATACATGTTGCCATCGTTCTCGCGAACCAGAGAGCCATCAAGACTGATTGAACTATTGTAGAAGCCGTTCCCGTGAACCATCGAAGAGCAGAAAGTGGTTCTGTTCCGTGTTAGTTGATCGTAGTTTCTCACAGAAAAGGAAAAGGGAAGGGATACGTGAACCACCATCCGTGAACCAGAAGAAAAAGGGGTGTTGTGCTTTGCAGTGGTCTGTAAGTTTGAGAAAGAAAAAGAGGGGGATTTTTGCCCAAATTTGTTCGAGTTAAAAGTCCAAAGAAGAAAATAGAAAGAAACGGTGGAGATCTCAAGTAAAAATCAACAACAAAAATTATGAATATTGTTTTTACTCAAGAAAATGAAAATTTTAAGAAAGTGAATGTGATCAAATGAGATTGAAATAAATGTTGTTGGTGGGTTACGTTACAATGATTTAGAGATTCAAGTTAAAGGATTACATTTTCCAAAAAGTTATATTTGGGAAATCAAGTTTGTTAGAAGGAAACGGAAGCAGAATTAAGTCTTATAATGAAAGATGAAGATCCAATTCTCTTATTAGCACAAGTTAAAGAAGATTATACTCAAAAGGAATATGAAGATAAAGAAAAGCTTGTTCATGCTAAAGATAAAGTTCAAAGATCAAAGATGAAGATGTTGAAGCATGAAGTCGTTGAAGACATGGATTAAGAAATTAGGGGGGAATGTTGAAAGTATAATTATCTTAATCCATACATATGTATCTATGTATAGTTAAACTATAGGTCATTTATGTAATTAGTAGAAAGTTATCTTAGAGTCTAAGTATGTAACCAGTATGTATATATAAGGGTTTAGAGTGTCAACCTAAAGTTGTAAATTACCACCATAGGTATATATATGTGTGTCAAGAGTATGTAAACATTGTATCAACAATCAGATTCAATTCATATGTTTTTCATATTCTCTCAAGTTCCATATTCATTTGTTCAGAACAAATCAATTCAGTCAAATCGATCCGTATCAGAGAAACCCTAATTGATTTTAGAACACAAATAGATTCAGGCATTTGAAATCGATTCAAAAGGCCAGATAGTCAAAAATCGATCAAAAAAAGGAAGAAGAAATCAACTCAGACTAGAGAAGAAGAAGGCTTTGAATAATTAGAACAATCGAAGTCAAAAAAGATAGAAATCAACTTAGAAGTAAAGATAAAAAACAAATCGATTCAGAATAAATCGATTCAGCATCAGGAATAAGTTGATTCACTCAAATCAACTTCATAGAAACGCAAGTCAATTAGACAAATTTGATTCAGAGAAGTAAAATTCACGGATTGGAAAGAAAGAAAACATACATGTTGCTATCGTTCTCGCGAACCAGAGAGCCATCAAGACTGATTGAACTATTGTAGAAGCCGTACCCGTGAACCATCGAAGAGCAGAAAGTGGTTCTGTTCCGTGTTAGTTGATCGTAGTTTCTCACAGAAAAGGAAAAGGGAAGGGATACGTGAACCACCACCCGTGAACCAGAAGAAAAAGGGGTGTTGTGCTTTGCAGTGGTCTGTAAGTTTGAGAAAGAAAAAGAGGGGGATTTTGCCCAAATTTGTTCGAGTTAAAAGTCCAAAGAAGAAAATAGAAAGAAACGGTGGAGATCTCAAGTAAAAATCAACAACAAAAATTATGAATATTGTTTTACTCAAGAAAATGAAAATTTTAAGAAAGTGAATGTGATCAAATGAGATTGAAATAAATGTTGTTGGTGGGTTACGTCACAATGATTTAGAGATTCAAGTTAAAGGATTACATTTTTCAAAAAAGTTATATTTGGGAAATCAAGTTTGTTAGAAGGAAACGGAAGCAGAATCAAGTCTCATAATGAAAGATGAAGATCAATTCTCTTATTAGCACAAGTTAAAGAAGATTATACTCAAAAGGAATATGAAGATAAAGAAAAGCTTGTTCATGCTAAAGATAAAGTTCAAAAGATCAAAGATGAAGATGTTGAAGCATGAAGTCGTTGAAGACATGGATTAAGAAATTAGGGGCAATGTTGAAAGTATAATTATCTTAATCCATACATATGTATCTATGTATAGTTAAACTATGGGTCATTTATGTAATTAGTAGAAAGTTATCTTAGAGTCTAAGTATGTAACCAGTATGTATATATAAGGGTTTAGAGTGTCAAACCTAAAGTTGTAAATTACCACCATAGGTATATATATGTGTGTCAAGAGTATGTAAACACTGTATCAACAATCAGATTCAATTCATACGTTTGTTCATATGCTCTCAAGTTCCATATTCATTTCATCGTATTCAAGAACATCAAGAGTCTAAACGATCCTAAAAGGGCGAACAGTTATGTTAGTTTTGTTAGTTTGAAACCATCTATTGTATAGGTATAAATAACCAATTTTGTACAACATTTTCAGTGTGGAAATAAGATTATATTATGTGTGTTTTACGTGTCCCGTTTGACACTGTTTTCCATCGAGTCACTGCATAAATCTATGCATTATTCCATCGAGTCACTGCATAAATCTATGCATTCTCTGATCATTTTGTTCATTCACGATTGATCCTGATCTATATTCCGAAGGGCCCTCAATTGTCAATAACGCTTTATTTCTGGGAGAATGGTAAAAAACAAATGCACTATGTTGAGCAGGATCCTGCGTGTTTTCCACACAGCTTCCGGCCTAAAGATAAACTTTAAAAAAAACGTAAAACTTTTGGCTGTGGTATCAGCTCAGAAAGGGGTCCAATACACGGCTAGAACTTTCAATTTTCTAGCATGGGAAACTTGTTTTAATTATCTTGGTCTATCGGTAGCTTCAAATTTCCCTATATATTTAAAAACCAAGTGAAATGAACAGTATGAATAGTGAACCCCCAAAGTGGTCCACCGTCGACCTCCACCACCGACTCCGCACCGCCCAAATCCACCATCGACCTCCACGACCGACTCCGCACCGCCCTCCTACGCTCCGATTATGTGATGGCATCCCTCCACACCGACCTCAAAGTCTCCGAACTCGCATCCCTCTTCCAAATCGACCCCATCAATCGAACTCGCGCTCCGATTGTGTGATGGCATGGTCGAGGGTGGTGCGGCGACGCTGGTGTGGTGCGTGGCAGCGGTGTGGTGGTGGACGTGTTGGTGTTGGTGTTGGTATGGCGGTGGCTGTGTGGCGGTGGCGGTTTCGCGTGGCGGTGTGGGTTGCAGCCACCGCTCGAATCTCTGCTTGCTTTCCTCTCCGATTTGCAGGTTCGTGGTGTTCCCTCTTTTGCTCTGTCTTTGTTGTTGGGTTGTTATGGCATTGATGGCTCTGTGTCTCCTCTGTTTATGTTTTGTGGAATGTGGTAATTCTTCTTTGGATCTGCATGTGATTTTTGTCCGGTCTATTTGTCGAATTTGGTGTTGTGGTCTCACGCATTTGATGAGCTCTTACTCTGTTTGAGTTAGGGTTGCCTTCGTTCGATTGTGTATGTTGCTAGTACTGTCTAATTATGCTTCAATTGTTGTTAATTTGTTCGATTTTGATTGGAATTGGTGGCTAGGGTTTGCAATTAGTGGTTATCCAGCTGCTGATCAAGCTGCGTGTTTGTTTTTGAGATGAATCTGACAGCTTTTGTTTGGTGTATTGTGTTGACTTCTACATATCTGTGTCCTGAACCATTTCCGGAGCATAATATGGAGCAAATGGAGTATTGATTCCAGTATTAAGGCAATCTGGATGTTTGATTATTTCATTATGTCCTGTGATTATGATCCTCTAGCATATGATACTGTTTTGGGTTTTGATTTGTTCTTGAATGTGATACTGATTTGGGTGTTTGTGGTTGTTCTGTTTTGTCTTCGCTTCCATTCGTTGGATCGTAAGTTGGGTTTATGTCAGGCTGTTCTTTGGCTATGATGATCCGAGCATGAACAGGTTGTTGTCCTGGCGTGGCAACCGTGTGTGAATGGATTGCAGCTAGAGGCGGCGGCTGGGTCTGAGCCAAATTCTTATCCATGGTTGTCATGTTTACCATTGGTATCAATTTGTACCTCTATATGTTTAAAATGTAGTTGAATGAACGGTAAGCAATTGTATTGTTCTTAATGATTTGATGCTTGCAATGAAAGTTTCCTTTGAGTTTGTTTTGCCCTGTTCGTGAGCATTATAAACCGTAAGAAAATGATACTTTGGTAGATGGTTTATATGTTGGTTATGATTGTGTCACTCTATGATAAAGGGCATGGCTTAAGTGGTTGATGAATTTAAATGGTGTTGACCCTAAATGGCAGGCTGTTTTGTTGCATAAGATTGTGATCAGGAGCACTACGCGCATTACCACATACTTCTTAGGCTGTGATGATATAATTTATGTTCGGTGTTTGGCGCGACAACATGTTTTGCAGCCATTGAATCTGATATCTGAGCCTAAAATTGGAATGAATAGTCGATCCACACAACCCTCCCGTCACTAGCCGAATCCTTCTCCTCTCCGGCGCCATACTCCCGATGATGAAACTGAGTCGACTGATCCAGGTTTCATACTACGCATCTTCTTGCAGGTTTACTGCTAATGATGTTCACCTTTTAAATACAATAGTTGTTTGCTAACTTCGGTTACAGCTCAATTGGGATTAATTTCTCACATACAGACAAATATCCAGATGAAATTCCACTTTTGAATTTGAAAAGGTGCCTAACTGCATTATCATGATCATACACATGTATTCAGCTTCTCATATATCACTATGGCCATTTATTCTAATAGATTTGATCTTCTGACATATCTAGATACATGTTGCCCCTTTTTTGGTAAGCAGGTTTTTATTTATTCTTTTCGGGTGTGTTTTAGGTGTGTTGGATTAATGGCAGTGCTAAAACACCAGTACCAAAGGAGGACATTGGTAAATTTTACAGTGGAGATTGCTATATTATTCTCTACACCTACAGTGTTTTAGCTGTTCTATTGACCGGAGGAAATGATTCATATGGTGCTGTTCTTCAATCTGATGGAGATTCTTCCAACACAACAGTGAGTTATTTATTTCGTTTGTTGATATGTGTAAACGATGTTAGTCTATCTTAAAACGCCTATAATGCAATTACATATTTAAAAAGAGTCATCATGCGCGCAACGCGCGCGGGGGAATACAACTAGTTTTATTTAAATCAAGAATTGGTCTTTGGTCACACAAAAGTTTTCGGATAGATTAAATTCATGGAAAGCTTCATCATTATGCATTGGGTGCAGATTAACATTAATCAAATCGGTTCTGGTTAGCATCCATTTATATCATCTATCTATTTTCTGAGCTCCTTTATGTGTCATCAATTCTCTATAAAGTATTCGCTAAAAGCTAAAAGTTATGTTGGTACTCATGGGACAGGATGCTAGCTGCCAAAGCTCAAGGAAGCTTCGGAATCGGTTCTCTTTAGACAGCAAATTTATCTCTTCTTTGCAAATGGCTCCGGAGGTTTATCAACAAGCAGGGTGGATTTTGGAAAACTGACTAGGAAGTCTTTCTGTGCAAACCATGGTGTTATGAGTCATTAGAATACATCAAATATACATGTGTTTATCGAGTCTTTTTTTAGCCCGGTCTTCCAATTTAGTCGCAGGTTTTTAGGAAGTTTAGTTGTTGAGTTCTAGAATTCTCACATGTCATGTACTTGCCATTTAAAGAGCACAATAACAGATTGAGTAGCAAGAGTTAGAGAAGCATTTCAGAACAATAAAACTGCAAGCACTAAACTCAAATACATTCTGATTGTGTGTGTTTATAGTTTGTGAAATCCTGGGCCTAAACAATCATTTGGTATCAGAGCACAAGGTTCAGAAACGAACGCCGGTTTGAGTGTCTATTCTTTCGGTGGGTGAGCAGCCCTAGGGTGCAGGGCTGAGAAAGACAGAAGAAGCATGCAAGTAGGTCAAGAAAGAAGCAAATCATCCTTATGCTTTTTATCAAAGAAAAGAAACAACAAAAAGGAAGAATTGTATCGTTTGTATTGTAAAAACTGTCGGTAGATAAAACTAGCACAAAGAAAAAGAAGCAGGTCATTTTTTTACAAGTTGAGCAGTGGAAATTAGTGGAACAATCGAAGCAAGCAAGTAGTCAGACGCACACACAACTCTCCTAATCTGTGGCAGTAAACCGTCCGAGGAGAAGAGCGAGCAGTAGGAAATTAGGTTATAATGATTGACCGAAAGCAAGTAAGCAACGGCAGCGGGTTCGGTTCTTTGAATTTGTTGAATGAATCGAGTTTTATAACGGTGACAACAGGAAACATGCAATGATATAACAACGTTGCTTCCATATACCATAATATGCCACAAATAGTCTATAGCTAAAACAAAAATTAGCTAAAACAAAAAACCACAATTAATAACCCTTAAAATAGATGTTAGAAGAATAAGAAGAAAAGAATAATAAATAAAACTGCTTATGATACATTAGAAACGTGTCAATGATCCACATAATTTTTAACAATTTGCATGAAGTAGTAATTAAGACACTTCCATACATTACTCAATCTGAAAATAGTTTAATACAAAAAATAACGATTCATTTATTACTCCGCTACCCTTCCTACCAATCCAGTGAAATCATAGTTCGAAGATATGTACTAACTTCACTTGCCAAAAACAATCGTATGTCATTTGGATTAAATCTTCTGATAACACTTGCCTTTTGTTTGCCAAATATACGTAAATATGTCGACCTAAAAAGATCCACCATGAGGGGGAATTGCAGAGTGGTAAAAAAAGCAATTGGGATGAAAGCTAATCCACATATCGGAGCAAGCATCCATGGTTTTTTGTTCACAAAAGACAAGGAACAAGGTCGCGCTGAAGGCTACCATCATAGCAGTTGTAGAAAGTAATAAAGAGAAAAGTCCAATAAATAATTGCCTTGGTAAACTGACTAGAAGTCTTTCTCGGCAAAACGTGCTGTTAAGATAGACAAGAACACTAGCAACGCGGTACTAGATGCGAATAGTGAGATCGCATCTGATATAGCAAAGATAATGAATGCAATTTCATTTTTAAACAAGGGGGTCCCTTTTTCTGATTGCTTCCACCAGGCACCGTAATTGCAGCTGCAAATACAATTGTGGTAATAAGTGCAGCTGTGATGCTGCATGACTCTGCTGTGGTTTTCATCCATTGTTCTCCTTCCTTAACTAGCTTCTCATGTTCCCTTGTAAAAACCATATCGGGTGTCTCCTTAAATTTGTTCTCTTATGTAATGTACGTAGGAAACACATGCTTCTTCACTTCCTATAGAAAAAGTTAATTTAATTTTGTTATAGTATGGGGAATTACATTAGCCTTACACTTATGGTAACCATTTAGTTCTTAGGTACCTCACGCCATTGTAGTTACCGTGCAGTTGTAATGCTGCTCCTGTCCTTTGATTTAGTTCATTTGATGGAGCCAATTTTCCAGCCAGTGTAAGATGTTATTTGAAGAATCTACAATGGTTCTATAGAGATCTTACGTTCCCCAATGTCATAAATAAGATTATAGACCTTTTCAGAAAGATGTATTATTGCTAATTGGATAATGTCATTGTTAAAAATAAAATATTCTTTGAATCATGCATGACATCATTTCCCACTTTAACCAAGATTGAGTCAATCCTAGACATCTTGCATGTTATATGGAAGAACTAAAAGTGGCAGACAAGCATGGATGTATGATGGTGTACATGTTAGGTGGAAGAATTGGTAAGTTAAAGTTGGTGTTATTTTATATATATATGTTGTCCGTTTCTTTTGTTTCCTGAATGTAAGTTGAACTATATATAGCTTTGTATGTTATTGAATGAATAAGAAGAACTCACTGATTAATATTGAAACAAGTTTCATTTTCTTTCTCTATTTGAGTTAGAGTGTATAGTGAGGAATGAGGGTCATCAATTCTTAACATGGTATCAGAGCGGTGTTCCTGATCCTTGGAACAATTTGCTCATCAAAGAAATTCTAAATAAAAACCCAAAATCCAAATTCCAAACTCAAACCAAGCAACCATGTCCGAGACGACAACTCGGTTCCAATTTATCAATCCAACTAGCCAACTTTTTCAAGAATGGCCTCAACATCCAACCCCAAAACCCAAAGTTATCCGACAACCTACAAATCAATCTCAAACTTAATGGTCAAAATTTCACTTTATGGACTCGAATGATTCAAGTCGCCATAGGCGGAAAATCAAAGAATCTATTGAAACACTTAACCTCTGACCCTCCAGATCCAAGCGATGAAAGTTTCGAGCAGTGGGAACAAGAAGACTTGATCATGTTTTCATGGCTAATACAGAACATTGAACCAGAAATTGCCGGCAACCTAACCGAGTTTCCCACGGCGAAATCACTATGGGATGCTCTGGTGGTCACCTACAGCAGTGGAAGAGACAAGTTGCAGACATTCAACCTTCACGTCAAAGCTAACAACATCAAACAATGAAGACTCTCTGAAAACTTCTGGATTACACTACAGGGGATATGGGGTGAAATTGACCGAATCGATCCGAATCCCATGAAGTGTCCGGAAGACATCCAAACATACTCAAAAATCAGGTCAGAACAGAAACTTTTTCAATTCCTAAATGCCCTAGACCAAAAATATGATCCTATAAAGCGAGAAATCCTCCGGTGGGAGCCTTTACCATCAGTAGAGACGGCCTATGCTGCTGTTAGGAAAGAAACCGCCCACCAAACTATTCTAGGAGCGGCTCCTAGTGATACACAAGGCATTGGAGCTGGGTTATTAGCCACCGAATCTGACGGGTTAGGCCTCGCAACCAAAGGATATTGCAGGACAGAAAAGAACGGAACACCAATTAGAAAAGATAAATCGCACCTCAAGTGCACCCACTGTGATATGAGGGGACACACCAAAGAGGAGTGCTTTAGAATCGTGGGTTCCCTGACTGGTGGAGTGACAACCACAAAACTAAGAACCCTAATCAAGAAGGGAAGGTTGTCATTGCCATAGGCAACAATAGTGCTACTAGCAACGACGGCGCCGAGAAGGTTGGTGGTGGTGAAGCTTCCGAAGGAAATCTTTGGACCTGGCACTGAGTGCTGAGAGGCGAATCGCCTTAAAAAGAAAAAAAAAACACTAAAAAAACAAAATCCTTTTAAAACATAATTATAAATATTTTTTCTAAAACCAAAAAAATCCAAAACCAAATTCTTAAAACAAAACAGAACCTTTAAAAAAATTTCCTCAAAACCAAATCCAAAACGAAAACCATTTAACTTGAATTTTGGCGATCCCACTAAAAATATAAGAAAAAAACGTTTCCGCTAAAACAAAAAATCAAAGCTCAAAAAAAAAATCAAAACCCAAATCAAAACGAATGCCAAAACCCAAATGGCCAAGTTGAATTTTTCAACTTGAGGGGAAACCGAAACCAAAATCAAAACCAAACCAATTCAAGTTAAACTCAAACCCAAAATAGGCTGCCATGTCAAGGAGACGGTAGCCAAACCAAAAACCAAACAAAATCAAAACCAATTCAAGTTGAATCGTGGATATCCCACTATTTAACTTGAGGGGAGTGTTAAAAAAAATATTCTTTGAATCATGCATGACATCATTTCCCACTTTAACCAAGATTGAGTCAATTCTAGACATCTTGCATGTTATATGGAAGAACTAAAAGTGGCAAACAAGCATGGATGTAATGATGGTGTACATGTTAGGTGGAAGAATTGGTAAGTTTAAAGTTGTGTTATTTTATATAATATGTTGTCCATTTCTTTTGTTTCCTGAATGTAAGTTGAACTATATATAGCTTTGTATGTTATTGAATGAATAAGAAAACTCACTGATTAATATTGAAACAAGTTTCATTTCTTTCTCTATTTGAGTTAGAGTGTATAGTGAGGAATGAGGGTCATCAATTCTTAACAGTCATAATCATTTTTATCTTTACTTTGAATTGCTTCTGGTGATCTAAACAAAATCTCATCAACAACTTATAAGCATTTGACATGCAGCCTCAAGAATTGGTTGTGTATATAGGTGATGTGTAACATTAAGTCCACTTGTCTATTTCATCACATACCAATTCTAGAACCTCTTTCGCTTCTTCCCTTCCTTCTTTTTGTTCTCAATATGTTTGATGGGTGCAACTGCAAGTCAAAAATTACATTAAAAGATTTTCAATATGAGAAGTGAGTGTACTTAATACTCTTACAAGCTAGTATCTTTGCGCCCTTCCACATGAGCGATGTAAAGATGAATGAGAAACCAACTATTAATATAAGGAGGCATATAGTAAATCCAATTGCTGACACCACCAGAAATGGTACTGCACAAGCACAAAACATATTATTAGGAAAGGATACTTCACTTTATCTAAAACACATACAATTAACTTTTGAATTGTGAATACAGTAAAATTATCATTAGTACCATGGTACACATCACATGGGCGACTACATTACCAAAAAATTCTCCGATGTTGGAATAAAGAATTATGGGGAGAAAACATATCCCAAGTACATATCCAGTAACCCAAGCTGCTTTACCAAACATTTCTGAAATATTGTCCATAGCTAAATACAAACCCACAATTAATAATCCATAACTAGAAGCAAAGAGAAATATTGAAAAGAATAACGGATAAATCAATACAAGGATATATAAGTGTTTCCCCGTAATTTAGTCCACTCGGAAACGTTTTAGCTATACCCATGAGTACATCATCACTTTTTGAGGCAGACTTAGGAAAATTTCGCACCAACTCTAATGCTAAACCTACAAGCATAACAATAAAATGTCAATCTTAAATCAGTGTGCCATTGTTTTATTTTATTTTTATTTATTGTCTACCTACCGTTAACTTAGGATTTCTAGTGGTAGCAACCTTTCTATCTCATAGCATAAAGGAAAGGTTGGCACTCAACTCTCTCTCTCTCTAAACCCTACTAATCACTTATGCTATGAGAGAGATACTAATGTTAACATTTGTTTGTTTATTATATTATATACTTACTGTATCGTTTGCAGAAATTGCATTAACAAGAAGGTGGACTCCAATTTCATCATTAGGATTGAATAGATCCCAGTAATGAAGATTGTAACTCGGTTTTAGCACCATCATTCATAGCTTTCCATAATATCCAATGGTATCAAGACGCATATTTTCATAAGCTTTATGCAATGGTTGTTTACCATGACTGTCTGCAATTTCCAACAACTTCCTATTCTTTTTAACAAGGAGATCTACTGCGTCTTTGTTGCCAACAATTGCGGCTATGTGAAGCACTGTGCTTCCATCAGAATCTCTCATTTTAAGTACATTATCTTCATTTATACGAATTAAGTTTTTCACGATGTTATTATTGTTGGACCCTATATGCCCAAGACACCATATACAATAATACTACCAATAATATATGATCCCAATAGGTCACACACCAAGCAAATAATCCAATTAACGTTTAAACTAGGTTTTAACGTTTACCACCCGGTATCGTATTCACACAATTATCATTAAGTAAAATGATGGTTATGAATCATAACGCATCGTATTATATTTATAAAGTTGTATAAAATATAAGTGATGGGTATCTATAAATATTCATTATTTAATGATTTATTGCAAGTATAAAATAAGATATAAAACTAGTCTTGAAACTTGTAGTATTATAAAATTGCAAGAATGACAAAGCATGGGTTGCCATGCCTTTTTGTCTCTTACACACTTCATGTCTTTAATATTTGTTTAATGGTGTAATGTACTTGGATGTCCCTTGCACCTTATACATAAAAGGAAGACTTGTTTCACCTTTGAAAGGGGTGGAAAGCAAAAGAAACGTAAGTGAGGAAGAAAGAAGAACAAGGAGCTTTCTTGAATGACAAACACACAAGAACTTCCATAAACTAACATATTGTTGTGTAGTTTGTGTTTGTTCTTTAGTTGTTTAGATTTCATACTTGCAAAGATACAAAAATCACTACTAAAAGAGAGCTTGTTAGTGAGTGATTTTAATAGCGGTGGTTTGCTAGCACAAGGATTGAAGATTGCTTGGTGTGCATACCATTGGTGAAGAACATTCTTGTGTTCTTATCTTCATAAAAAGAAAACCACTTCGCTACAAGGTTGTAACTTCTAACACCCTATGGTTGTTTTATAAGTTTCATTTTCTACATAAGATCTTGTGGGATTAAAGTTTGAAAAGTTTTCATTATGCACATGTCTCAAACCGCTTCCGTTGTTAGAAATGTTTTTGTTTGACATGTTAAATCCCAACAATTGGCATCAGAGCCACTTATGTAAGATTTGAAACTTTTGTTAGACATATTTTGGTTTGTTTATGAAAACCAAAAGTATATCATCTTTCAAGTAAGAAAAATGATATAGTCAAAGCAACATATTTTTTTGCATTTATTAAAAAATATATGTCATCTTTCAAGTAAGAAAAATGACATATTATAGTCACCGCCTTTTTCATGCTCAAAAGGTGGTAACTAAGTTGCTTCATGTCAAATATGATGATTATGGGTATATATGCAAAGCTAGCCATAAGACCATATGTGTTGAATGTCATGGAATTCAATTTGGTTGTAATATTTATTCATTTGGGCATGTAATAATTATTTATTTTAGCCTTGTATCTTGTTCATTTTTGTATGTAAAATAGATTAGGTTGTATTTTTTTTACTTTAAAATGTAACAAGATGAAGACTTGGAAGATGGAGTTCAAAAGAAGGTCTTGGAGCAAGTGGGAGTCAAGTTGGAAGACTTGAAGATTTATGTCCCCTTAGACCTTAGTGGTGGTTTTGTTATGGCTCACAAAACACCACAAATCCATGGCTTAAGCTTTGCATATGTTTGTATGTTTATGTTTATTTGCTTGGTTGTGATGTTTGTTTGAAATCTAGGATCTCAAAAATCATCAAATCTTTTTCTAAAAGGAAAAGGCAAATAAAGAGTTTTGAAAAAATGACTTTTATAAAAACTCACACAAAATATTTGAACAAGTTAGAAACTTGTAAGAACCTAATATGTATATTTTGTTACATACAAATGAGTTTAAAGAGATAAAATAAAATGGACTTTATTTTATACAACTCATCGGCTAAAAATAAATGGATTTTATTTATTAGCTAAAAATGATTCGACGCGTTTAATACCGACGTACTAATATCTAGGATATTAAAATGAGATCGTCACGATATATTCAAACGCAAGATAAAATAAAACTTGGTTTTATTTAATGTAACGATTTCAATGCATGAAAAATCTCGTTACATAAATCGTTTTGAAAACGTCACTTACATCAAATGTAAAACACCCTTTTTCCAAAAAAATAAGAATGTGCCATCCTATTTAAAACACTTGCGCGTTGCCAGGATTTTCTTGTGGAGAGTTGCCATGGGCCATTCACTTGATTATTCTTGTAACGAGGTAAGGTGGTTTGTCACAACCTTTGTGGAAAGTGCGTAGGCCAAGCACATTGGTTGGATTGGACATCACAAGTTTTAAAGTAGGACACTTATGGCTCGACCTTGTGAAAAGTGCCATGGCCAATCACAAGGGGAGGGTTGGCATAGATGGGATCAAACGTGCCAAGGATTAACAAAGTAATGTTAATGGATCCCAAGGATCTAAGAGTTGCAAGTAAGCAATTGGTTTCCCTAAAAACCTACCAATCAACTTAATTCTTGTGGAAAGTGCGTAGGCCAAGCACAAGAAGTTAAGTGTGATGTGGATCTTAGACTTTAATTAATTAAGGTTTTATAAAACAAAAGGTACTTGATTATTAAAGAATTTAATATCCAAATTAATAAAACTTAAATACTTTGCTTTGTAGATGACAACTACTGCAATCGTTCCCACCTCAAACTCTTTCGCTCTCCGATCCATTTTGGATCGTGAAAAACTCAACGGCTCTAACTTCTTGGATTGGTATCGCAATCTTCGGATTGTCCTTACGCAAGACAAGAAGTTGTATGTTCTTGAGGGACCCCTCCCCGAGTGTCCACCGAGCAATGCTTCCAAAGAAAGAAAGGAGCATGGGCTAAGCATTCTGATGATGCTCAAACTGTTGCATGCCTTATGTTGGCAACTATGGAGCCAAATCTACAGTTAGATTTTGAGCACCAAAAGGCATACAACATTATTGAGGAACTCAAGTTGATGTTCCAAGATCAAGCCCGACAAGAGATCTATGACACCATGATTTTCTTGTGAATTGCCGGATGCAAGAGGGAACTCCTGTTAGCCTTCATGTGTCAAAAATGAAGGCTATGTAGAACGTTTGGAGAGGCTTGGTTCACCACTTAAGAATGACCTAGCTATCATTATGATACTAGGGTCACTTCCTAAATCGTTTGACCATTTTGTGATGAACTATAACATGAATGGCTTTGAAAAGTCGATTTCTGAACTTCTCGGCATGCTAAGGGTTGCCGAGAAGAACATCACAAATGCCTCCAAAACCAAACAGGTTCTACTAATAAGGGAGGGTCAAGTCAAGAAGCCAAATGCTCAAAGCAAGGGCAAAGGCAAGTTTAAGAAGCCGTGGGTGAGTCCTAAAGGCAAGCCAAAGGCGGTGCAGAAAAAGAAGCAAGCACCTGTAGCCAAGGCACAAACCAAGGCACAAAAGAACCCCAATTGTTTTCATTGTGGGGAGGCTGGCCATTGGAAAAGGGACTGCCCTAAGCTACCAGCTGAGATGAAGAGGAATCCCAATGGGCTTCAGCTTCAGGTATCTTTGTTATAGAGTTATATGCCTTCAATAGTAATTCATGGGTATTTGACACTGGGTGTGGTACTCATATTTGCAATGATTTGCAGGGACTAAAGAAGGTTAGACAGCTGAGGGAAGGCCAATTGGTGCTCCACGTTGGAAACGGAGCTAATGTTGCGGTTGAAGCCGTAGGAGAGTACTCCATTTTGTTACCAACTGGCCTGTATTTGGATTTGTATAATGTTTGTTATGTACCATCATTAACTAGGAACATTATCTCAGCTGCTCGACTGTATGAGCAAGGTTTTTCTTTTGGTTTCCATGATGGAAACATATTAACTATGAAATCAAATATTTTGTATTTTGAGGCTAGGCCTCATAATGGAATTTATGAAGTTGATATTCATGGCTCATGTAGTAATAACTCTATTTATTCTCTCAACACTAAAAGAATGAAACCAAATTTTAGTAAGTCATATCTTTGGCATTGTAGACTTGGCCACATAAACAAAAGGCGTATGTCAAAACTCCAAACCGACGGAATTTTAGAGCCCACCGGATCGGAATCGTTTGACATATGTGAATCTTGTCTTTGTGGCAAAATGACTAAAGCACCATTCACCGGGACAGGTGGACGGGCTACTGATTTATTAGGACTAATACACACTGACGTGTGTGGTCCTTTTAGAACAATGTCAAGAGATGGTGAGAGGTACTTCATAACTTTCATAGATGATTTTAGTAGGTATGGATATGTTTACCTACTAAAAAGCATTTGAATCTTTTAAAGAGTTTCAAAATGAAGTACAAAATCAGCTTGGGAAAAAGATAAAAGCCCTTCGATCAGATCGAGGTGGTGAATATTAAGCTACGACTTTAAAGAACATCTCAAAGCTTGTGGGATAATTTCTCAACTTACTCCACCCGGAACGCCACAACATAATGGTGTGTCTGAGAGGAGAAACCGGACCTTATTAGATATGGTCCGATCCATGATGAGTCGCACAAACTTGCCTCACTCCTTTTGGAGTTATGCCTTAGAAACGGCAGCTCGCATAGTCAACATGGTACCAACCAAGAAGGTGGATAAGACTCCATATGAGTTATGGAAAGGCAGGAAGCCTAACTTATCATATCTTAGGGTATGGGGTTGTGAGGCTTACGTTAAACGTGAGACCTCAAACAAGTTAGACCCTAGAAGCGAGAAAGTGATCTTTGTTGGATACCCTAAAGAATCAAAGACATATTATTTCTATCGCCCCTCCGATAACAAAGTTGTTATTGGTCGACGAGGAACCTTCTTGGAAGAAGATTTCTTGAAAAGGGTAACAAATGGAAATAATGTGGATCTTGAAGAAATTCAAGACCCACAGAATGCAGCACCCGAGGTTGAGACCACTATTCAACAAGACAATGTTGAACTTGTACCAATAATGGTTCAAGAACCAATAGTAACACATGATGTCCGCAGATCAGAACGGGTTCGTAGAGAACCCGAAAGATATGATGATGTGTATTTAGTGGACCAAGTTGAGCCCATTAACTACAAATCAGCATATCTAACAAAGAATCTGATAAATGGCTAGAAGCCATGGACGCTGAGATGCAGTCTATGTATGATAACCAAGTCTGGGATTTGGTTGATCTTCCTTCCAATGCTAAGGCAGTTGGAAGTAAATGGCTTTTCGAAATGAAAACCGGCATGGACGGAAATGTGCATACTTATAAGGCACGGCTAGTTGCGAAGGGTTTTACTCAAACTCAAGGAATTGATTATGAAGAAACCTTCTCTCCTGTAGCCATGACCAAATCGATCAGGATATTGATTGCCATTGCAGCATATCACGATTATGAGATATGGCAAATGGATGTCAAAACAGTTTTTCTTAATGGACATCTGAGTGAAGATGTTTATATGGCACAACCAGAAGGTTTTGTCGATCCTAACCATCCTGATAAAGTATGCAAGCTTAGAAAATCCATCTATGGATTAAAGCAAGCATCAAGAAACTGGAATCTTGTTTTTGATGAGAAAATCAAAGAATATGGATTTATCAAAAACAATGATGAGCCATGTGTTTACATAAAGACTAGTGGGAGCACCGTTGTATTCCTGATCTTATATGTCGATGACATATTACTCATTGGAAACCACATTCCAACCTTGAAGGACGTTAAGTCTTGGTTGGGAAAGTGCTTCGCAATGAAAGATCTAGGAGAAGCCGATTACATTCTTGGAATTAAGATCTACAGAATAGATCAAAGCGGCTCATTGGCTTGAGTCAAAGTGCATACATTGACAAGGTACTCAAACGCTTTCAATGCAAGATGCAAAGAAAGGTTTCTTACCTATGGCACATGTACTGTTTTGAATCTATCTCAATGTCCAAGTACGGATGAAGAGATTAGAAAAATGAAAGGGATTCCATATGCTTCTGCAATTGGATCTATTATGTACGCCATGTTATGCACTAGACCTGATGTATCGTATGCTCTAAGCATGACGAGTCGTTATCAACAGAATCCTGGACAGAGTCATTGGATTGCTGTGAAGAACATCCTTAAGTACCTACGGAGGACTAAGGATATGTTCTTGGTGTATGGAGGTGTGGAAGAAGAGCTCACCGTGAGGTGCTACACCGATGCTAGCTTCCAGACTGATCGAGATGATTCACGATCTCAATCAGGATATGTATTCACTCTCAATGGTGGAGCAATTACTTGGAGAAGTTCCAAGCAAAAGGTAGTTGCGATGTCCACATGGAGTCTGAATACATTGCTGCTTCAGAGGCGGCAAAAGAGGCGGCTTGGATGAGGAAATTTATCACTGATCTGAAGGTGGTGCCGAGCATCGAGAAACCTATTGAGATTTTTTGTGATAACTCTGGTGCCATAGCACAAATTAAAGAAGCAAGAGCTCATCACCAAAACAAACATGTTCGAAGGGCGTACCACTATATCCGGGAGATAGTGGAAGAAGGAGACATTATCGTGAGCAAAGTACATACAGATCAGAACGTAGCAGATCCTTTCACTAAGCCCATGCCTCAAGCAAAACATGAGGCTCATGCTAGTTCTATAGGGCTTCGTATGTGTAGTGATGGATATGATTTGTATTTTATTACTTGGATATTTCAGAACTATATAGCAGTATCATTTTATCTGATCTGACTTGTTGTCTTTTACATTAATGCGTACTGTGTTCCATGTTAGCACGTTTAAAATCCATGAATAACTAGGTTATTCTAAATATCCATAGTCAGTCAAAGTTATGGGAGTAACTTTGAACAAAGACTATTGTGGATCTTTTGGTTAATAAAAGGATGTAACCAAGGATCACAGACATTTATGGAAAGGTAAATGTTGGATGTGACCGCTTTCAAGAAAACTTCATGGATCGGCGTCTTGAGTGTCTTGAAAAAAAATGGTAGTATCTTTGTATCCTTAGACCTGAGATACACATTGGGGCTTGATTGCATGGAACGTTGTTCTTTGACATTGCCTAACACTGTTCTTTGACCAGGCAGCAATAAGAGTTCTCGTTGGGAACAACGTGAAGTGTAGTGAGAGGCGTGCGTAGTCAATAAGGGATCTGTACCTTTATAAGGTTGATATCTTTGGGCCCCTCGATGATTCAAGCTAATTGAAATGCATGGCCGTGCTCAAACCTTGTTTGAAAAGAATTAGTTGAATCTTGATCGAGTAACATAATGGTTGAACACTATATGAGATTGATACAAATCCATGTCTCATGTTCAACTAGATATCTATTAAAGAGGGATAATTGATAGCGAACCATACATCATTGCTATAAAGCTTGAGGCTTTACTTAAATGGATGTTGAGGATGATATTTAGTCTTATATCATTGGGGGCAGTGAGATGTTGTTAGACGTCCACCACTGTCTGTATTATTGTTTGTAGAATCTTGTGCAAGTGGGAGATTGTTGGACCCTATATGCCCAAGACACCACATACAATAATACTACCAATAATATATGATCCCAATAGGTCACACACCAAGCAAATAATCCAATTAACGTTTAAACTAGGTTTTAACGTTACCACCCGGTATCGTATTCACACAATTATCATTAAGTAAAATGATGGTTTATGAATCATAACGCATCGTATTATATTTTATAAAGTTGTATAAAATATAAATGATGGGTATCTATAAATATTCATTTATTTATATGATTTATTGCAAGTATAAAATGAGATATAAAACTAGTCTTGAAACTTGTAGTATTATAAAATTGCAAGAATGACAAAGCATGGGTTGCCATGCCTTTTTGTCTCTTACACACTTCATGTCTTTAATATTTGTTTAATGGTGTAATGTACTTGGATGTCCCTTGCACCTTATACATAAAAGGAAGACTTGTTTCACCTTTGAAAGGGGTGGAAAGCAAAAAGAACGTAAGTGAGGAAGAAAGAAGAACAAGGAGCTTTCTTGAATGACAAACACACAAGAACTTCCATAAACTAACTATGTTGTGTAGTTGTGTTTGTTCTCTAGTTGTTTAGATTTCATACTTGCAAAGATACAAAAATCACTACTAAAAGAGAGCTTGTTAGTGAGTGATTTTAATAGCGGTGGTTTGCTAGCACAAGGATTGAAGATGCTTGGTGTGCATACCATTGGTGAAGAACATTCTTGTGTTCTTATCTTCATAAAAAGAAAAACCACTTCGCTACAAGGTTGTAACTTCTAAACACCCTATGGTTGTTTTATAAGTTTCATTTTCTACATATGAATCTTGGTGGGATTAAAGTTTGAAAAGTTTTCATTATGCACATGTCTCAAACCGCTTCCGTTGTTAGAAAGTTTTGTTTGACATGTTAAATCCCAACAATTATGGACATGTTCCAACTGCAATGTGAAGTATGGTGCTACCATCACTACTGATAGCCTCTATCGCTAGGCCTTTATCTTTTTTCACTCTTTCTCGTATTTTTATCTTTTGTTTGGGTTTCTGTTGGAACTATTATTTGAATTGAATTTGCGCCTTCTTCAACTGTGTTTATTTCTGCTGGAAGAATATCTATGCCTTCTTTTTGCGCTTTCACATCTGACATCTGTAAAGTTGAATCTGCCATTTGAAATTTCATTGTAATTGCATAGGAAGATATTCTAAACATTCAACTTTAGATTAAGATTTTACATTAGGGGTTATGAAATATATCCACAAAAAGGCACTTGACTCATTTGTAGTTATGAAAAAAACAAATATATATTAGACCTTGTTCGATTGTTGGTGTGCTCAATCTTTACTTACTAAGGAAAGGAAAGAAAAGATGGAAAATATATAAGAGAAAGAAAATGAGAGAAAGTAGAATATATAAGTTCATTTTGTGTTTCAGAGTTCGAAAAATAGGAAAAGAAAATAAAGATATTATATGTTCTTAGGTTGAGAGGAAAATAAAAGAAAGTAATAATTCACTATTATACCATTTATTCTCTTAACAAAGCTAGGTTGGAAAGATAAAATGGTAAAAAAGAAGGTTATTAAGAAGTCTTTCCACTTGTCAATTTGGAAGGAAAGCGAGGGGAAAAGGATATTGCTAAAAAAGTTTTTCTCCTGATTACTTTCATTAATCCATAGAAACGCAAGTCAATTCAGACAAATTTGATTCAGAGAAGTAAAATTCACGGATTGGAAAGAAAGAAAACATACATGTTGCCATCGTTCTCGCGAACCAGAGAGCCATCAAGACTGATTGAACTATTGTAGAAGCCGTTCCCGTGAACCATCGAGAGAGCAGGAAAGTGGTCTGTTCCGTGTTAGTTGATCGTAGTTTCTCACAGAAAAGGAAAAGCGAAGGGATACGTGAAACCACCATCCGTGAACCAGAAGAAAAAGGGGGTTGTGCTTTGCAGTGGTCCGTAAGTTTGTGAAAGAAAAAGAGAAGGGGATTTTTGCCCAAATTTGTTCCGAGTGAAAAGTCCAAAGAAGAGTATAGAAAGAAAAGGTGGAGATCTCAAGTAAAAATCAACAACAAAAATTATGAATATTGTTTTTACTCTAAGAAAATGAAAAATTTTAAGAAAGTGAACGTGATCAAAGGAGATTGAAATAAATGTTGTTCGTGGGTTACTCACAATAATTTAGAGATTCAGTTAAAGGATTACATTTTTTAAAAAAGTTATATTTGGAAAATCAAGTTTGTTAGAAGGAAACGGAAGAAGAATCAAGTTTCATAATGAAAGATGAAGATCAAATTCTCTTATTAGCACAAGTTAAAGAAGATTATACTCAAAGGAAATATGAAGATAAAGAAAAGCTTGTTCATGCTAAAGATAAAGTTCAAAAGATCAAAGATGAAGATGTTGAAGCATGAAGTCGTTGAGAGACATGGATTAAGAAATTAGGGGGAATGTTGAAAGTATAATTATCTTAATCCATACATATGTATCTATGTATAGTTAAACTATGGGTCGTTTATGTAATTAGTAGAAAGTTATCTTAGAGTCTAAGTATGTAACCAGTATGTATATATAAGGGTTTAGAGTGTTAAACCTAAAGTTGTAATTACCACCATAGGTATATATATGTGTGTCAAGAGTCTGTAAACATTGTATCAACAATCAGATTCAATTCATACGTTTGTCCATATTCTTTCAAGTTCCATATTCATTTCATCGTGTCATGAACATCAAGAGCCTAAACGATCCTAAAGGGGCCAACAGTTATGTAGTTTTGTTAGTTTGAAATCGTCTATTGTATAGGTATAATACCCATCTTGTACAACATTTTCAGTGTAGAACTCAGATTATATTATGTGTGTTTTATGTGTCCCGTTTGACCCTGTTTTCCATCAAGTCACTGCCATAAATCTATGCATACTCTGATCTTTTGTTCATCCACGATTGATCCTAATCTATATTCGAAGGGGCCTCAACAGTCAATGACGCTTTATTTCAAAACAATAAAAACTACAAGCACTAAACTCAAATACATTCTGATTGTGTGTGTTTATAGTTTGTGAAATCTTGGGCCTAAACAATCATTTGGTATCAGAGCACAAGGTTCAGAAACGAACGCCGGTTGAGTGTCTGTTCTTTCGGTGGGTGAGCAGCCCTAGGGTGCAGGGCTGAGAATGACAGAAGAAGCATGCAAGTAGGTCAAGAAAGAAGCAAATCGCCTTAGCTTTTTATCAAAGAAAAGAAACAACAAAAAGGAAGAAATAAAAGGAATATAGAGAGCAGCTGTAACATCTCGTATTTTTTTTGTTAATTAAAAGTTAAGCGTCGTTAATTCTTGTAAGGACCATAGTTGATAATTCTGAAACTTACGGGGTAGATGAGTTGTCTTTAATCATTAATATACAAAAGATAATAATCAAGTTTTTTTTATGATAATAATAATCATAATAATGATAATAATAATAATAAACATACTAAGGGTAATCTTGTAAATAAATATAAGTTTATTATGTTAAAACTCATAATTAATTAGTTTTCTACATAAAATAATAATCCTTAAAACCCCCGGGACTAAACTGTAATTTAATTAAAACTAAAACTAAAACTTTGGAATTAATTAAACTAAAACTAAACCACAGGGACTAAAGCTGTAAATTACAAAACATATTTTTTTTCCCCTTCTTCCCTCGTAATTCCGGCGAGGAACCCGGCCGGAGTCCGGCCACACTCCGGCGACAGTTAAACGCCCAAATAAGTCGTTGCAACCAAATTAAATCGTCCAAACTCCTTCATATATACGTTTCGAACTTGTACACATCAATTAATCACCTTCAAACACCGTTACAACCTCGAATGATTGGATAACCGAAACCCATTAAACTTATAACCGTTTGATCCTTAACTCCTAGTAATAATCTAATCAAACGAACATAAACTATCCTCAAACCAATCTTAAGCGTTCACAACTCACAATTCTACCTGAAACAAACACAAACACCTCCTTTGATCCTTTCCTTAGCCGCGACCTGCAACAATTCGAAAACGATAATCAAGGCTTCGAAACCCGAAATCAACAGAGGGCTTTTCATCCTTGAGTTCATAAGAAGCTACCTGTTCAATTAATTTGATTAACATCATCATTTGGGTGCTTAACCAGTGCTACGTTAGTCGCGACCTGGTCGTCAATTGTTCTTATCATTTCCTACATCAAATCAGGTAATTAAACATAGATATACACTCGATTTTAGTTGGAAATCAAAAGCCCTATGATTCAGATCATTAACAACATCATTTGGTGCTTCAATTTGATCCAAAATGAAACTAGGGTTCTTGGATTTGGGAATGGTTTGTATCAAATGGTCTTAAGATTTAAAAACCAAGTTAAACCGCGGCCACGGCCTTGGTTTACTGGTTCTGCACTCACATCCTAACTTTGAGGTCCCGGGTTCGAACCCGGGCACCCTCATTATTTTTTTTTAAAGGCTTTTCAACCTTTAAAAATTAATAAAAAAAAATTCCTTAAAATTATAAAAATGGATTTTATAAACTTTATTTATTTTAAAAGCTATCTAAGTATTTTCTGTAGTTTTATTTATTTAAAAACTTTAACAATTGTTATACAAAATATTATTTACAATTGTTATAAATATATATTTTTATAAACATGGACTTTAAATAATAAAATCATTAAATTATTAGTGGACACTATATTTAGTTATGTATTAATCATGAAAATAGTAGAAACTATATATATTTTCACAAACTATTTACGAATGTTATTTTAAGCTATTTTCTTATAAATGTACTTTAATTGATAGTTTAGAATAATAAGTTATCGTTGCTCTATACGTTATTGTGATCATTATTAAATAAAGTTTAGAATATTAATAGGCATTATATTAAAGTTTTATCAAATTATTTACAAATATTGTTTTCTTATAAAATATACTTTAACTAACGGTTTAGATTAATATTTTCTTAATTATTCTTCGTTAATCATAAAGACTTAATTACATTTGAACTTCATTAGTATATCTAAATTCATTTCTAAAACACTTAATATTCATCTAATGGATTAAAAATATGAAAATTTACTTTAAATTTAATTACTTAACAAAACTCATAATTCTATCAAAACCCTAATTCTTATTTGAACGTTAATCATATTATTAATCTTAAACTTGTAATATATATTTAGGTGCTTGTAATGGATACTTTGGATCATCGTTTAATCTTTTATTATCATCTTGTAGTGCATATATCAATGTGAGTATTTCCATACCCTTTTTTCTTATTTTCACACTTTGGGGTGAAACATGTTAACTTATATTATTGCACTTGTAAACTTATTCGAGACTTGTAAACTTTATGGCAATTTATTTAAAGTTGTGGTTAGTTGAACTTTTGTGGTTACCATGTTATGGCATTATATGTACAATCATTAACTATTGCTAGCCCAGCGAAGTCATAGATCTATGGGACAGACAACCTATTTGGTGCTAAAGTCGATGAACTGCCGACTCCTAGGAGCCGTATGCTTGTGCACTAGGGAACCAAATACACTTAGCTGATCATATATACTTTTAATGTATAAGACTTGTAAACTTTGTCGAGGTTTGATTGTTGCATTGTTCATAACATCCCTAATCACTTTATTCACTAACTTATGACTTGAATTGCCATCTTTTATATACTTATGTATTGAAAACTATGGAATGCTCACCAACATTTTTATGTTGACCTTTATTTTTAACATGTTTCAGGAATAACCCAAGAATGTGTTCTACTCTTTGAAGCTTATCTCACTTAGGACTGGACTTAGAGAAATAAACATTGATCTTGTTACTTTCAATCTTGTGTTCATGATGTATCTTTATTTGAGCCTCTTACTTGTATTGTTACAATTAAATCTTTATTAATATATTTGGAATTAATAATAGCGTTATGTGGCTGTGAACAATCGTAACCCTCACACCTCGACGTTTCCGCCGTCAAGGTTGGGGTGTGACAGATTGGTATCAGAGCCCATAACTATAGGGATTTAGGTTATTAGAAATGGTGACCTAGACTATAGATGCATGAACCTCATAGAAAGATCCTTATACTTTTGTGCTTACATATTGTTTGCATGTCACATGATGCTATCTATTTAGGGATGCCTTTTGTGCAACTTGATGCCTTAGCATAGGATTGCCTTATGTGTGCTTAAAACTTAGGTACTTGTCTCCCTAAACTTAACTTTGACTCTTTGACTCTCCCCGACAAATGAACTTCCTAAACCTATTCTCAACGACACGTGGAATCTACACTTATCATCGTGGGATTAATTCCTTAGACTCTATGTCTAATCTATAAAAATCTCATCAAGGTTTTGATTTCATGAACCTAAGAAATTTGTGTGACACATAGACACCTGTATTCTGGATTTCCTGGCAAAAGGCCTTCGGGCTAAGGCAAGCATATCGTATAAATCTCATTGCGAGACCAGTTATGCTTACCTGGGGATTTCTGGGATGAGTGATAAACTATGGTCAACATACACAAGTCTCTAAGGCAAGTGGGTCAATTTACCTTGACGTGTCAACGATTCCAAATGGTAATGCGTTACTAAATGGAACCATCCTCTTTGTATCTTAAAAATCATTGATTCCTTGAACTGGTTTCTTCTCATTCTCATCATACATAATGTTCCTGTGATATTAAACTCGTCTTACCTTTCAGCTCCTACGTTTAAACATCGTTACACGTTAGGCGTTTCATGTAGCTATTTCTATACCTTGATCAACGTGTACATGACTCTTGTTATACCCAAAGATATTGGGAATCTAAACCGAATGATCTTTAAAACTTTAAATCGTTACTTATGGTTTTCAAATCTTCCTAAGGGAGTGTCCCATAACTAAAGACATTCAATGTTGTAGGTGGAATTCCTACATCTCGAGATACTTTGCTAATTGAATGTTAATTTTGTTAACTCAAATATTATAAGTGGTCACTCACCTCAATGATCGAATAAACTAATTATAACTTTGTTACCACTTATAAGTACGTGTGTCTTTAATATGGTTATGGCTGACCTCATATCTTGAGAAGTCCATGTATTCCCTTCGATTGTGAATTGAATGTTCACATCTCATTGTGATGTCGAACCATTCTTGTCCTTGATTTTGTCTTCCTGATTTAGATTATTCAAGATTTGAACATCATCATAACAAATTCTGTTATCTCGAACTTTGATCTTAAGCTTGTAAGCATGATTTTTCTTTTGTTACATTGATGTAACTTGAAATTTCCTGAATTTCTAATTGATATTCTTTTCTTTTTGCTGTTATGTCAAACTTCGTACCGTTTGCACCATGGGAGATGCAAGCGTTTGTAAGTCAACCTATGACTAAGAACACTCGCATCTCCTAAATGATTCTAACTCATCAAAACAGGGGTGATTCCCTTACTTTGATGATTCTCTATTCGTTTCGATAAATGGTTTCAATCGTGTGTTTTATGAAATTTCATCCTCTGGATTGGGGTGATTACCTTATCTTGAGGATTGACTTTGATTATTTTCTTTGGAATGGCATTTTACAAATGACATGATCTCACCAAAATAGGATTGAAACCCGTACTTTGGTGACAATTGTCAATTTCCGATTGTTTTCTTGTTATTATAAAATTCAATCATCAAGATAGGCGGGAATTCCATACCTTGATGATAATCTCATTTTCATGGATTGTATTTTCTCAAATGAAACGACCTCATCGAAATAGGAGTAAATTCTGGATTTTGATGAAAAGTTCATCCTATTATATTTGTTTTTATAAACTACATCGTTAAGATAGGGGAGACGTCCCTACTTTAATGGTGAGTTACCTCGTCTTATTTCTGTGGATCCTTAACAATGAGTTGGAGATCGAACTTTTTGATTGGTAAGTTAGTGGTCATACCTTGGGAGTACACCATCAAGTTAGGAGTGAAAACCACACCTTGATGACTATTCTCATTTCTTGATCATCAACTTATCAAGGTTGTAATCAAGTGACGAGATGCATGTAGTAACTTGAAGGGGAAACAATGTTAGTGTTTCGACCTATCAAGCTAAAGCATGATCTCTAAACTTGAAAGGAGACCCGATCACTCTAGGTTGATTTTGATTCCGAGCTTGGAGTATGTAATTCTTAAATCGATTTCTTTCATTTATCTTCATGTTTTGATTTGATCTAGTTATATGGAATCATTTATTCCTTACTTATCAACTTTCATTTTGAGATATCATCAAACCCATAAGTGTAGTCTTCCTAAATAATCTTTTGTCAAATAAAGGTATTATCAAATACCTATCCTATTTTGATGAACTACGTATGCAATCTGCATTTGGAAATTTGTTACCTTACAAAACATGGTTACAAATACCTTTCTTATTGTTTGTATCACTTCTTGAATCGCTTTGAATCCTTAACCTTAGAAATATTTAAAACTCTATCTTGAATTCGAACAACAAGACTCGTTATTATCCTCATTGCAATGTGGATATAATAGTTCATAAAATTTCATAATTGTAGTCATGGGTTGGCATAAAAGAAAAGACCTAACTTGGTATGTGTCCAAGTGTCTTACCTTTACATATGACAAAACCTAACCTCCGAGTTCTCGTGAATCTCCTGTTTAACTTTTCTTCCACTAAGATGCTTCTTATCTTAGAGGTCATGATGACAATTGGTGCATTATAAATCGATTGACAATCTCATATTGACTCATGTGAGATAATGGGTCGAGAAAATTACTTGTATCTGTTTCAAATATTCATATCGTGGTATGACGTTAAAACATCGATCGTTATTTTGGATAACCGATTCATTTTCTGCTTTTAATAATGTTCCTAATCATCGTCGTGAACTCATTCCAAAATCTTTGCATATTGTATTATTCTTAGACCGATGGTTGGTCAAAGGAGAAATACATATTTACAAGATATGCGTTAAGATCGTTTCATATGGTGACGTTTAGGATTCTTAAATTCCGACGGTTAACCTTTCTTATCATTGTTGGTCTTTTATTGATTTCTAGACATTATTTTACTAAGAAGTTATATTCTAGAAGTTGTGGCTTATAAGTCTAACATACCACGGTAACTCGTCATCGTTTTCCAACATTTCATCTCAAAACGTCTCGCATTTCATTGGAAGAGTTCAAATTAACATGCATTATGTCAAGAGACTTGTAAGATTCCATAAAGTGAAACATCTCATTTGTAATCAAACGCCAATCACTGTCCGTTAGTACACTTATCTTTCACCATAAGTATTCTGTTCGCCCCAGTTTCATTCTTAATTTCGGGACGAAATTCTTAAAAGTTGGGGAGACTGTAACATCTCGTATTTTTTTTGTTAATTAAAAGTTAAGCGTCGTTAATTCTTGTAAGGACCATAGTTGATAATTCTGAAACTTACGGGGTAGATGAGTTTCTTTAATCATTAATATACAAAAGATAATAATCAAGTTTTTTTTTATGATAATAATAATCATAATAATGATAATATAATAATAAACATACTAAGGGTAATCTTGTAAATAAATATAAGTTTTATTATGTTAAAACTCCTAATTAATTAGTTTTCTACATAAAATAATAAATCCTTAAAACCCCCGGGACTAAACTGTAATTTAATTAAACTAAAACTAAAACTTTGGAATTAATTAAACTAAAACTAAACCACAGGGACTAAAGCTGTAAATTACAAAACATATTTTTTTTTTCCCCTTCTTCCCTCGTAATTCCGGCGAGGAACCCGGCCGGAGTCCGGCCACACTCCGGCGACAGTTAAACGCCCAAAATAAGTCGTTGCAACCAAATTAAATCGTCCAAACTCCTTCATATATACGTTTCGAACTTGTACACATCAATTAATCACCTTCAAACACCGGTTACAACCTCGAATGATTGGATAACCGAAACCCATTAAACTTATAACCGTTTGATCCTTAACTCCTAGTAATAATCTAATCAAACGAACATAAACTATCCTCAACCAATCTTAAGCGTTCACAACTCACAATTCTACCTGAAACAAACACAAACACCTCCTTTGATCCTTTCCTTAGCCGCGACCTGCAACAATTCGAAAACGATAATCAAGGCTTCGAAACCCGAAATCAACAGAGGGCTTTTCATCCTTGAGTTCATAAGAAGCTACCTGTTCAATTAATTTGATTAACATCATCATTTGGGTGCTTAACCAGTGCTACGTTAGTCGCGACCTGGTCGTCAATTGTTCTTATCATTTCCTACATCAAATCAGGTAATTAAACATAGATATACACTCGATTTTAGTTGGAAATCAAAAGCCCTATGATTCAGATCATTAACACATCATTTGGTGCTTCAATTTGATCCAAAATGAAACTAGGTTCTTGGATTTGGGAGTGGTTTGTATCAAATGGTCTTAAGATTTAAAAACCAAGTTAAACCGCGGCCACGGCCTTGGTTTACTGGTTCTGCACTCACATCCTAACTTTGAGGTCCCGGGTTCGAACCCGGGCACCCTCATTATTTTTTTTTAAAGGCTTTTCAACCTTTAAAAATATAATAAAAAAAAATTCCTTAAAATTATAAAAATGGATTTTATAAACTTTATTTATTTTAAAAGCTATCTAAGTATTTTCTGTAGTTTTATTTATTTAAAAACTTTAACAATTGTTATACAAAATATTATTTACAATTGTTATAAATATATATTTTTATAAACATGGACTTTAAATAATAAAATCATTAAATTATTAGTGGACACTATATTTAGTTATGTATTAATCATGAAAATAGTAGAAACTATATATATTTTCACAAACTATTTACGAATGTTATTTTAAGCTATTTTCTTATAAAATGTACTTTAATTGATAGTTTAGAATAATAAGTTATCGTTGCTCTATACGTTATTGTGATCATTATTAAATAAAGTTTAGAATATTAATAGGCATTATATTAAAGTTTTATCAAATTATTTACAAATATTGTTTTCTTATAAAATATACTTTAACTAACGGTTTAGATTAATATTTTTCTTAATTATTCTTCGTTAATCATAAAGACTTAATTACATTTTGAACTTCATTAGTATATCTAAATTCATTTCTAAAACACTTAATAATTCATCTAATGGATTAAAAATATGAAAATTTACTTTATAAATTTAATTACTTAACAAAACTCATAATTCTATCAAAACCCTAATTCTTATTTGAACGTTAATCATATTATTAATCTTAAACTTGTAATATATATTTAGGTGCTTGTAATGGATACTTTGGATCATCGTTTAATCTTTTATTATCATCTTGTAGTGCATATATCAATGTGAGTATTTCCATACCCCTTTTTCTTATTTTCACACTTTGGGTGAAACATGTTAACTTATATTATTGCACTTGTAAACTTATTCGAGACTTGTAAACTTTATGGCAATTTATTTAAAGTTGTGGTTAGTTGAACTTTTGTGGTTACCATGTTATGGCATTATATGTACAATCATTAACTATTGCTAGCCCAGCGAAGTCATAGATCTATGGGACAGACAACCTATTTGGTGCTAAAGTCTATGAACTGCCGACTCCTAGGAGCCGTATGCTTGTGCACTAGGGAACCAAATACACTTAGCTGATCATATATACTTTTAATGTATAAGACTTGTAAACTTTGTCGAGGTTTGATTGTTGCATTGTTCATAACATCCCTAATCACTTTATTCACTAACTTATGACTTGAATTGCCATCTTTTATATACTTATGTATTGAAAACTATGGAATGCTCACCAACATTTTTATGTTGACCTTTTATTTTTAACATGTTTCAGGAATAACCCAAGAATGTGTTCTACTCTTTGAAGCTTATCTCACTTAGGACTGGACTTAGAGAAATAAACATTGATCTTGTTACTTTCAATCTTGTGTTCATGATGTATCTTTATTTGAGCCTCTTACTTGTATTGTTACAATTAAATCTTTATTAATATATTTGGAATTAATAATAGCGTTATGTGGCTGTGAACAATCGTAACCCTCACACCTCGACGTTTCCGCCGTCAAGGTTGGGGTGTGACAGCAGCAGATTTGCCCAGATCAGAAAAAAAAGATTCA
This sequence comes from Flaveria linearis, assembly GCA_024085815.1. Classification (NCBI taxonomy): domain Eukaryota; kingdom Viridiplantae; phylum Streptophyta; class Magnoliopsida; order Asterales; family Asteraceae; genus Flaveria; species Flaveria linearis. Next base: position 15,131,575 of record CM044018.1, read on the forward strand.
TGATCAGATCAGGCAGAATAGAAAAACATTAGGTATTGACCTGCTTGAATAGATTAACAGTAGCATCATACGAATCTGATGCAAAAGCAACAGTATCGATTAAGAGAAAGAAGAGGACGACAGCAGTTAAGAAAAAAAAGATGAGAGGGTGCGATCGAAAGAAGATACGGTGTTGCCAACTGTATCGTTTGTATTGTAAAAACTGTCGGTAGATAAACTGGCACAAAGAAAAGAAGCAGGTCATTTTTTTACAAGTTGAGCAGTGGAAATTAGTGGAACAATCGAAGCAAGCAAGTAGTCAGACGCACACACAACTCTCATAATCTGTGGCAGTAAACCGTCCGAGGAGAAGAGCGAGCAGTAGGAAATTAGGTTATAATGATTGACCGAAAGCAAGTAAGCAAGGGCAGCGGGTTCGGTTCTTTGAATTTATTGAATGAATCGAGTTTTATAACGGTGACAACAGGAAACATGTAATTGATATAACAACGTTGCTTCCATATACCATAATATGCCACAAATAGTCCATAGCTAAAACAAAAAAACCACAATTAGTAACCTTAAAATAGATGTTGGAAGAATAAGAAAAAAAGAATAATAAATAAAACTGCTTATGATACATTAGAAACGTGTCAATGATCCACATAACTTTTAACAATTTGCATAAAGTAGTAATTAAGACACTTCCATACTTTACTCAATCTGAAAATAGTTTTAATACAAAAAAATAACGATTCATTTATTACTCCGCTACACTTCCTACCAATCCAGTGAAATCATAGTTCGAAGATATGTACTAACTTCACTTGCCAAAAACAATCGTATGTCATTTGGATTAAATCTTCTGATAACACTTGCCTTTTGTTTGCCAAATATACGTAAATACGTCGACCTAAAAAGATCCACCATGAGGGGGAATTGCAGAGTGGTAAAAAAAGCAATTGGGATGAAAGCTAATCCACATATCGGAGCAAGCATCCATGGTTTTTGTTCACAAAAGACAAGGAACAAGGTCGCGCTGAAGGCTACCATCATAGCAGTTGTAGAGAGTAATAAAGAGAAAAGTCCAATAAATAATCGCCTTGGTAAACTGACTAGAAAGTCTTTCTCGGCAAAACGTGCTGTTAAGATAGACAAGAACACTAGCAACGCGGTACTAGATGCGAATAGTGAGATCGCATCTGATATAGCAAAGATAATGAATGCAATTTCATTTTTAAAAAAGGGGGTCCCTTTTTCTTGATTGCTTCCACCAGGCACCGTAATTGCAGCTGCAAATACAATTGTGGTAATAAGTGCAGCTGTGATGCTGCATGACTCTGCTGTGGTTTTCATCCATTGTTCTCCTTCCTTAACTAGCTTCTCATGTTCCCTTGTAAAAACCATATCGGGTGCCTCCTTAAATTTGTTCTCTTGTGTAATGTACGTAGGAAACACATGCTTCTTCACTTCCTATAAAAAATGTTAATTTAATTTTGTTATAGTATGGGGAATTACATTAGCTTTACACTTGGTTAACCATTTAGTTCTTAGGTACCTCACGCCATTGTAGTTCTCGTTGCAGTTGTAATGCTGCTCCTGTCCTTTGATTTAGTACATTTGATGGAGCCAATTTTCCAGCCAAGTGTAAGATGTTGTTATTTGAAGAATCTACAATGGTTCTATAGAGATTCTTACGTTCCCCAATGTCATAAATAAGATTATAGACCTTTTCAGAACGATGTATTATTGCTAATTGGATAATGTCATAACCATTTTTATCTTTACTTTGAATTGCTTCAGGTGATCTAAACAAAATCTCATCAACAACTTTATAAGCATTTTGACATGCAGCCTCAAGAATTGGTTGTGTATAATAGGGGTGATGTGTACCATTAAAGTCCAACTTGTCTATTTCATCACATACCAATTCTAGAACCTCTTTCGCTTCTTCCCATTCCTTCCTTTTGTTCTCAATATGTTTGATGGGTGCAACTGCAAGTCAAAAATTACATTAAAAGATTATCAATATGAGAAGTGAGTGTACTTAATACTCTTACAAGCTAGTATCTTTGCACCCTTCCACATGAGCGAATGTAACAGATGAAATGAGAAACCAACTATCAATATAAGGAGGCATATAGTAAATCCAATTGCTGACACAACCAGAAATGGTACTGCACAAGCACAAAACATATTATTAGGAAAGGATACTTCACTTTTATCTAAAACACATACAATTAACTTTTGAATTGTGAATACCTGTAATAATTATCATTAGTACCATGGTAAACATCACATGGGCGACTACATTACCAAAAAATTCTCCGATGTTGGAATAAAGAATTATGGGGAGAAAACATATCCCAAGTACATATCCAGTAACCCAAGCTGCTTTACCAAACATTTCTGAAATATTTTCCATAGCTAAAATACAAACCCACAATTAATAATCCATAAACTAGAAGCAAAGAGAAATATTGAAAAAGAATAACAGATAAATCATACAAGGATATATAAGTGTTTCCCTGTAATTTAGTCCACTCGGAAAGGTTTTAGCTATACCCATGAGTACATCATCACTTTTTGAGGCAGACTTAGGAAAATTTTGCACCAACTCTAATGCTAAACCTACAAGCATAAACAATAAAATGTCAATCTTAAATCAGTGTGCCATTGTTTTATTTTATTTTTATTTATTGTCTACCTACCGTTAACTTAGGATTTCTAGTGGTAGCAACCTTTCTATCTCATAGCATAAAGGAAAGGTTGGTACTCAACTCTCTCTCTCTCCAAACCCTACTAATCACTTATGCTATGAGAGAGATACTACTGTTAACATTTGTTTGTTTATTATATTATATACTTACAGTATCGTTTTGCAGAAATAGCATTAACAAGAAGGTGGACTCCAATTTCATCATTAGGATGAATAGATCCCGATAATGAAGATTGTAACTCGGTTTTAGCACCATCATTCATAGCTTTCCATAAATATCCAATGGTATCAAGATGCATATTTTCATAAGCTTTATGCAATGGTTGTTTACCATGACTGTCTGCAATTTCCAACAACTTTCTATTCTTTTTAACAAGGAGATCCACTGCGTCTTTGTTGCCAACAATTGCGGCTATGTGAAGCACTGTGCTTCCATCAGAATCTCTCTTTTTAAGTACATTATCTTCATTTATATACGGAATTAAGTTTTTCACGATGTTATTATGACATGTTCCAACTGCAATGTGAAGTATGGTGCTACCATCACTACTGATAGCCTCTATCGCTAGGCCTTTACCTTTTTTCAGTATGGGTTCTATTTCTAGCCAATCCCCTTTTATAGTATCTTCACGTAACTTTTTTTTGTGTTCCATCTTGTTTTCACTCTTTCTCGTATTTTCATCTTTTGTTAGGGTTTCTGTTGGAACTATTATTTGAATTGAATTTACGCCTTCTTCAACGGTGTTTATTTCTGCTGAAAGAATATCTATGCCTTCTTTTTGCACTTTCACATCTGACATCTGTAAAGTTGAATCTGCCATTTGAAATTCCATTTTAGTAATTGCATAGGAAGATATTCTAAACATTCACCTTTTTCATGCAACGTTAGATAAGATTTTACATTAGGGGTTATGAAATATATCCACAAAAGGCACTTGACTCATTTGTAGTTGTGGAAAAAAACAAATATATATTAGACCTTTTTCGATTGATGTGTGTGCTCAATCTCTACTTTACTACAGGAAAAGAAAGAAAAGGTGGAAAATATATAAGAGAAAGAAAATGATAGAAAGTAGAATATATAAGTTTATTTTGTGTTTCAGAGTTCGAAAAATAGGAAAAGAAAATAAAGATATTATATGTTCTTAGGTTGAGAGGAAAATAAAAGAAAGTAATAATTTCACTATTATACCATTTATTCTCTTAACAAAGCTAGGTTGGAAAGATAAAATGGTAAAAAAGAAGGTTATTAAGAAGTTTCCTTCCACTTGTCAATTTGGAAGGAAAGCGAGGAACGGATATTGCTAAAAAGTTTTTCTCCTGATTACGTTCACTAATTCCTTACATTTCTCTCATTAAAAAACTCCAAGACACAAATATTTCTACTTTCTTCTCAGTTCACTCAACTTTTTTTTAAAGAGAAAACATAGGTTTTATAAAAGTAACGTGAAGTAGCAAGATAGTGAGTGTTTTCCATCCCTATGTACGGTGTCATAGGGCCAAATTCGAGTAGACCAAATTGGTTTATTCGAACTTTGAAATTCTAAAGTTGTATTAGAGTTCATTTCAAATTCTAAATGTATCTTAATAGTCTGGCTCAATTTTGAAATTAAAATTCTTGTCAAATTCTATTATTGAAATTCGTAAGTCTAATTCAGTTCTAGTTCGAGTTACTTCGCTTCAATTTCAAGAAAAACATACTTTAATGTAATTCTATTTTGGAGAATCATGTAACCTAAACGTGCAAACGTCAAATAACCAATATGAACTTGTAACATAAAAAGTAAATTTGTTTCTCGTTGTCAAGAAAGCAAGATCGAGCGAGTTTTTTTTCAACAAGAGAGTAAGAAAAACGAAAGAAATCAAGAAGCAAGAATCAATAAGAAAGAAATCCTGAGCATGATATGAAGTTTAAAGTAAGTTTAGTATGATAAAAAACAAGATTAGCAAGCCAAAGCAAGAATTTTACGAAGTCAGGTCTATGTAACCTCCAACCAATTCGTACTAAACTTATTATGGATCTTTGAATATGAACATCATAAGTGAATGTATTTTTAGTAATTGTTTTAAAACCTTCAATCAAGTTTGTGGCTTTCTTAATTGTTTCTTTTTTATTTGATCTTGCACTTTAAACAAAAACCTAAAAGAATTTGTTTTTTTTTTGTATTTTCTTTTCGTATTTCAGTTTATTAGGTAAAAAACTTTACACTTAAAAGCTATGTGAATTGGAAGAGTTTAGAGATGAAGCATACAGTTATGCCTCCGTTACAATGTTAAGATGAAAAAGGTTCATGATAGAAAATTGCGAAGGAAGAACTTTGAAGTTGGTGAAGAGTTGGCTATACAGGTCAAGGTTAAAACTATGTTCAGAAAAGCTATAAAGCAAGTGGACACGTGCATATCACATTACACGTATTGGATAATTTGGAAATATAGAGATTGAAGATTTTAATAATTATCTGTAGTAGATAGCTGATGGACTGTCTTGAACCATATTTGGAAGGAAACACTTAAATGTGCCTCAAAAGCAATCAAGAAGATTCTTTGTAAACAATCCATTTACTGAAATCAATTAAAAGAATTAGGTACAAAATCTAGTAGAAGACTTTAAACTTAGCATTCTTGGGAGGCAACCCAACTTTCGTTTTCACTTTTTTATTTTTTGTATTCTTCTTAGCTTCAATTTATTATTTGTTCTCATTACATTTTGATTGCATTAACCAACTATGGGGAAGGCTCGTAAACTCATCAGCTATGCTTTTACATTTTATCGTGCATTGGGAATAGTTTGTTGGTAGTGTAAACCCTTATATGAGGAAATGATGTTTAGTTATCATTTAGTTTAGTATTGAACAGTGTTTAGTTAATAAATTAGTTACAAATGTGTAATGTTTGGGTAATATACCTCAGGTGTGGGATGAGGGGAATGATGAAAAAAAATGGAAATTTAGTAGAATTTAAGAAAAATTGAATTTTTAGAAAATGTTCCAAGTAAACTAAATTTTGTTTGAAATCAAAGTTTTCAATGTAAATCATTAACTTTGTGGTTATCAAAACATTAGTTTCGGTCCTTAGTCATGATCATACTCGTATTTATGTGGAAATAGGAGAAGCATGTAATGGGGTGTAACAAACTTGATGGTGGACTTTTCATGCATGTTATTGCTATGTTTTAGTCATGAACTGAATGATTCATGAAGATGACGAATGTATTAGGACTATTTATGTGTTAAGCCTGTTTCGCTCCTTGGTTTGGTAATGGCTTAATCTATAGATAGAAAGCCCTATGATGGGAAACTACCACGTTCATATTATCCCTTAGTTGTGAAGATTGAGCCTTTTACCATTTCTTTATAAATCTCATATGTTACCCAGGTAACCTTTGTTAACCATGTTGTTTTAGCGATGTGATGAATTGGTTAGGTAAAGTTATATGTTAAAATTTCTAACTGTTCAGTAAAGGCCATGCTTTAAGCTTCATTAAGTTCATGTGGATGTTTTCAAATTATACAAAAGTATATGGCTGAGAATGGTTATATTTTGTAAAGAAAGAGAAGTTTGGTAATGAGTCCAAGACACAATGTGTCCATACTGAAAAACGAGGGAAAAAATTACCCCAAATGAGTGAAAAAAAGCTCAATGTTTGCCTATTTAAGATATTGATCAACGGGTCACTTTTTACGTAAAATGCTATTAGTGTTGATATTGTCGTTTTACATAGCTTAATCAATTTGCATTTCATTACAGTAGCAAGTTTATATACCCTGTGAATCTGCAGTTTAACCTAAGCCTTGTTTAATGCGTTAAAGTCCGTTAATTCAAGTGTGACTTGTGTATATTATGAGGAAGTGGGATTGCATGTGTGGATGAACCTTAAAGGCTTGATGGATTTGGTTAGATGGTTCAGTATTAAAGCACAAAAGTGGTGATCATGTAAGCATATTACAGTTGGGTATGACTTTAGATTTAACTGAGAATTGGCAAGTGATTGGTTAAGTGTATTTATGAATGACGATCGAATATTACAATTGTGCTTTGCTCGAGGACAACTAAATATAAGCGCGGATGATCACTTAGTGTGTATTGGATACTTACTGTATTAACTGGGTGATTGTGTATAATTATTAGCGTTGAACGTGTTTACTTTAAGTGTGCTATTGTTTGTAGGTGCTAGAAATCAAAAGTACATGTTCGAGAGCTTAATAGAAGTATTGGAACAAAATGGAAGGACTGGATGGGCAAATACACGAAATATAGAGTCAAACCAAGTCAAATTAGGCTCCACCGAACGTACTAGCGTATCCTACATTAAGCATAAGATCAGGCAACATATGTTGGACATGCTTTAAGGAACAAGCATCGTACAACTTCATCCTGGCGTATCATACACTGGGGGGAGGTCATATGATACGCATTTTTCGGATGTTATTAAGACGATCTTAAGAGTTCTTTCACCATGTTTTCATCCAAACTAAGCATCAATAATCTCAATCAACCATTGGAGATTCAATTATGCCAATAAGCAGCTAATTTGTCGTAATTACCAACACGTAGATAGTTCTTGCAAGTGAAGCAATTGACTGTAGTTTGAATTGGCTTGTTTTTTTATTTTATTTTATTTTTATTTTTACGAGAATTCAATTGAACGTTTTAATTGAGTAAGAAGATGTTATAGCCTTTTTAATAGTTCTTCAATCAAATTTGTGGTTTTCTTAATCTTTTGTTTTTACTTTATCTTGCACTTTAAGCATAAACCCAAAAATATTTGTTTTTTCTTATTTTCTTTTCATATTTCAGTTTTCTAGGCGTAAAGCTTTAACCATTTGAAAACGGCCTCACTTACCTATATTATATTATTGGTAGTCAAGACTGTTTATAATTTGGTTTACTTTACCCACGACAAGTCGATCAACAAAATTAAAATACAAAGATGAATTACTTTGTTAAGAACTTAAGATACAATTATTCTTTTAGAGAGATGAAAACTTTAACCACTGAAAACATTAAATAACAAGCAACAAAATTTGTTAGGAGACCATTTTACACTTGAAACGTCAAACTTACATGAATACCTTCAATAATAAGAATATAACATGTATATGATATTTAAATAATTTCCACTACCATCTACTATATTTTTAGTTTAATTCTTATATACCAACGAACTACCATTATTTGATCTTGCGGTGTATGGATTCAAATCTCGATTAATTAACATACTACGAATCCATTAATCCAACAACTTTCCTCTACGTGCCCTTAACTTCACATACAAACCATAACAAGGACTAACACCCAGTTTAAGAATTAACAACCACACTCGTTTGAAGAATTTGGCAATACTTTGAGCAATAAGTTCAAATTCGTTGAGTTATAAAGAACTCAAGAAAGAATGAAGCTAAACTAGCTAGTGACAAGACTGCTATGTAATCTTGTTTGTGATTGAAGATATGCTGAAGAAAGACGTACCTTCTTCCAAAGATAAGGTAGGATCATAGACGGATGTTAGTTTTTCCCAAACAGCTTTGGCGGAACCGAGATTGTAGATAAGTACAAGTACATCTTCACTAACCGAACCGAAAATCCACCCTTTCACAAGACTGTCATATTGTCTCATGGTGGAACAATCCTTCGGCGTAACAAATGAGCCATCTATGATGCCCAACATATTGTTACTGTCCAAGAGGCACACCATTTGGGCTTTCCAAAGATGGTAGTTGTTGCGACCTGAGAGTTTCACCGAAACGAAGTTGGATACATTAGTATTTGATGCAATCAGAAGAGCATTTGATGAGCCCTCCATTTGAATAGATGAGATCTAAATGTATAATTCTGTACCTCTTTTCATCAGGTGTATTTATAAGTAATGATTTAGTCCACTCCATTTTAATATTATTAACGTAGATTCATTGAGAGCTGGCATTTTATTTGATACATTTAGTCAGCTATTCACAGGCTGTTTTATATTTCATTTGGGCTAACTAGTTTCCTAGAAATTGAGAGCTGTTACTTGATCGTGAATTAAATTGTTAAGATCATATTTTTCAACATAAACACATGTACAGATGCTATTTTTTGTTATGGCCATCAATTAAGCGATTAGATTCTCTAGCGCCTATGTTGGGAATGAAATCAAGATACTTTCTAATTAAGTTGCATTAATATCACTTGGTGTTCCTACTTGTCTTATGTTTTTCTATGATGTTAAGGTAATGATACAGTCATCGACACAAACTCATAGCTGTCAGCTTGAGCATTAATAGTCGCGAATTAGGAAACCATGATTTTTATTTTTGGGTTGTCCAAACATGCAACCAGTCAATTGATTTCTAATGGTTGATGCTAGAGTTCATCGACATCTATTATTATTTTTTTACTTTTGTTTGTGTTCGTTTATGTTCTATAAATATTCGTGAACGTGTTTGCTTATGGTTGCATTCTTTCAATTGCTCTAATGGTGGACATTCAATATGGTGAGTTTCAACGTATTTTAGTTAGCTGGACTAAACATAATGATAGAACACAAATTTGATTAATTGGTTGATTCTAACATCTATCATGAAATTTCGCCGAAATGTTTAAATGGTGTGTCCAATGATAAAACTTGGAGCCTCTGAGAAGCCATATTCAACAAGAAGAAACCATAAATGGGGAACTATCAAGGAGATCAAGACATGAGGGATTTTTTATGGAAAAAAATTAAAACCAATATGGGGGCCTTAAATTGGGAGTTAGCAATGGTGTCATTTTATTTTTTAAATTGCCTTTGTTGTACATGTTGCTTTCTACTAACTTGCTAGATTGCTCTTTGATTATTAATAGAAGTGATCCTGTTGATTAAAAAAACAAAAGAATTTAATTACACAAATAATCCCTCTCGGTTAGCACGGATCTCAGGTTTAACTACTAACTTTCTTTAGTAATAAATTTTGAAGCTTATAATTTTAGTTTCGTAACGAGCCCAGGGTCTAAGTTAATTTCTATTATAAATTATGTAAGTTTAAATAAAATAACAAGAGTATCCTTATATAACCACCATCTTTCACCACCACCAATCAGCCATCACTCCACACAACCCACCACCATCCTCCACCACTACCAACACCTTCCCTTCTATGAACAGTGTAGCGCCATCTACCACCCAAGACACCATCCACCACTAAGAACCTTAAATCTACCCTTCAACTTCCCATGTGCTTAATTCTGGATCTAGGTTTGATTTTCTAAGAGAGAGATAGTACACTACTAGAATATTGGTCATTTGCGACTGCCATTTCGGTGACAAAATGGTTGCAATTGCCTTGTTGCGATCATTTTGCAATGGCCTTAAGCATTTTAAGGAAAGATCGGGGATTCTGGATTCTGTGTTGTGAAATGGGTAGGGTTGGGTTTCAAATTTTAGTTTTAAAAACTAACTACACAAATAGTCCCTTCCATTTGTTTAAAAATAAATTTAGTCCCTTAATTGTGAAAAAACCGAAACACTATTGAGTTTAATATAAAAATTTACCGGAGTTAACCTTAGACCCTAAACTAGTTACAAAATTAAACTAATAAGCCTCAAACTTAGCACCCGAACGTGGGATTCACCTAAACCATAGGGAATATTTGTGTATTTAACTCAAAGATAATTATCCTAACCATATTTTTAATTATTTTTGTCTATTAAATAGTCGTTTTTCCTATTTTATTAGATAACATATCAACGTCACGTCAGTTTTTTTAATTTATTTTCTTTAGTTATTCTTTTTTTTTTTTTTTGTTTTTTTTTATACAAAACTTAGGGAGACCAAAAAAGGACGGTCATGCATGGGGTGGGGATTATTTTTTGGGAGGAGGCGGTAGGGGGTTGTTCCCGGGCTCTTCCGGTTGCCACTCCATGGGGGCTCATGAACAATCATTGTTATTTGATTTTAAGATTTTTAAGTTTTTCCTAAGGAGGGCGGGTCTTGGCGCAGCGGTAAAAGCTGTTCCTAAGGGACCAAAGGTCTCAGGTTCGATCCGTGGAAACGGCCTCCCCACAAAATGTGGGGAAAGACCGCGTACATCTTCCCTTAAATGGGACGGACCCTCCCTGGACCCTGCGAAAACGCGGGAGCTCTTTGCAGCACCAGGTACGCCCTTTTTCCTAAAGTTATGAATATTTGTTCCCGCATTGTTGTTTACAAAATGCGAAATAGTAAAGTGGGGCCTATGATGATGTGAATGCGAGAATCAAAATTATGCCACCCAAACGCACAGTCCATATTCGAACAAAATCGCGTGCATAAAAAAAAAGAAGAAAAGTCATCATCTTGTGAGTAGCTAATGATTCTTAGTGTTGTAGATATAGAAAAACACAACACAAAAATAAAAAATTAAAAGGTACATTTCCCATAAAATTAATAGTTTTGCCAACTAAATAATAATATGAAATATGATTACCAACAAGAGTTTACTTTTTGTTTTGTTTATAATTTTTATATTAAACAAAATTTTGTAATAAATAAAATGACAACCAGCACTTAACTAAGAAACAGAGAAGGTCATCTTCATGTGAAATGGGTCATGATGACAAAACCGTTTAATTTCTCTCTCATGTCATTGGAGGTGACTTCGGGGCTGTTTGTTATGGGGCTGACCCGGCTGACCCGGCTGACCGGCTGACTCGGTCAGCGGATCAGCCCGTTTGATTTTGGGAAACTGCGCAGCTGACCAGGTCTCATTGCTGACCCGGTCCATGAAAAAATATATGCTGACCAGGCTGACCAGCATTCCCTTCACCTCCACAACCCCCCTCCCCTGCGTGACCCTCGGCCACCATCCGTCCGGCGACCCTCGGCCGACTTCGCCGGAGCACACTCCGGTTCAGACCGGTACGTCCGCATAAGTCAACGATGTTGACGCCGTTACCTTCTCTTGAACGCGTCTAAAAGTTGTTGGGGTTTGATTGGGTGCAGAGGAATCGGGTGGTGTCGGTGCCGGAGAAGGTGAAGAAGAGGAGGCTGCCGGCGATGAGGCGATGGCGGAGAGGGCAATGAAGAGACGACGTTCGGGGGAGGAGGGGAGATTTATTCTTATTATTGTGGTGGTGGTGGTGGTGGTTTTCATGGTTTTCCGGTGGGTTTGGAATATTCCGGCGAGTGTGAACGGAGATGGGAGATTTGGAGATCTGAGATTTGGGGATTGGATGAGATGGATATTATTATAGACGACAGTGCCCAGTCAGATTATTTATAGAGGGGTGTTTTTGGGGGTTGATATGTTCAGACGCATACCAAATCAAACAATCAAGTTTCAGTCAGACGCATACCCAGTCAGAACTTACTGGGTCAGCTTCTGACTCAGTCAGATCTTACCCAGTCTTTTTATCAAACAGCCCCTTCATCATAACTAATTATTACAAATACAATATATTTTACGGGAATTCTGCACACATCGCAGTTTCCTGTAAAAAAAACCGATTCAAACGGTCACGGTTAGGCCTCCCCGTGACCGTTCAATCAGGTGTGAGACCTAACTGTCACGGTGAGGCCTAACCGTGACAGTTAGCTCTGGGGATCCGTTAACAATGATTGGGTATGTAATTAATGGGGAATTGATTGTGTGCAGTTACGGTTTTGGGGGCTATATGGCACGGTTTGACCAAACCGTGACATATTGCCTTATTTTTTTATATTTTTTTATCATATCACTTTGTTTTTATTTAATTTTATCACTCGTTTAACCTAATCGTAACTCACAAGTTTGTGTTTTGTGTTTATTAATAATTTATCTTATTACAAGTATTTATTTATTATTAATGTGACGGTTTTGTGTTTAATTTGTTTACGAGTTTGTAAAAATCGGTTGTCATTATTATACAGACATATTGTATATATTTTCTAAATTTGAGTAATCACACTAGTTTGTTTTATTTTTATTTTATCACACGGTTAACCTAATCGTAACATACGTGTTTGTGTTTTTGTGTTTATTATTAATTATCATATTACAAGTAATTTTTGTGTTTAATTATTTATTAAACAAGTTGGTTGTTATTTTATTACATGGTTAACCTAATCGTAAAAATCAGTTGTTATCAAACATATACAATTAACATTATCAACATTACAAATATAAACAAACAAACAAAGAAACACAATCAAACAACACAACCAAATATACAAGTCATCATAACTGAAACTGCACATATATATATATACAACGAGTTTTTACATACAAAAAGAAATAAAATACAAACAAAATACCTATCCAATCCATCATCCCCGGATCGCTGCCCTGACCAGACCCGCCCGCGCTAGATGGGCCAGCACCATCATGGTCTAACCGCCTCGGTGGCTGTGATAACAACGGCGTACCCGAGGCGGCATAGTCCGCGACCATGTGCTGGATGACCCAGTCCATCATATCATGCAGCCTCGTGGTCGTATCCTCCAGCCTCGTGACCCTGTCTCGTGTGTCCTGAAGCATATCAAGAACATGAGAAGGCAATCGCACGGCATGGTACACGCGCTGAGGATGCTGGGGCGGGTCCTGGTCGTGCGGCGGGGGAATGGGCTGATCCTCCCGCCGCCAAGGGCTCGTGGGCATCCTGAAGGTGGACCTCAGCCCCCGCCAGCTCGGGGGGGGTCCAGCAACGGCTCGGGCACCCATGGCACGAGCTCATGGTATCTACTGAGCAGGTGCCACGTGCCATCGGGGAACCTCCGAACGATCCTCGTCCCAGTGGCGGTGGTCCGGCCGGCTACGCGCACAGGAGTCGGAGGTAGCGGGAGCTGGGACATGGCGTGCGCGTACCCCAGCCCCGAGCGATCCGGGAAACGATGTTCCCGCCCACTAACGCCCCTCGCGACTGCAAGTCGATCGGGAACTATGTACCTGCCACCGGGGCCACACCCCACCGACACCGGCGGTGGAGGTAATGCGCTTGTCCCCTTGCCGAGCGATCCGCTATAACGATGTTTATCCCGCGACTAACGCCCCTCGCACTGCCGATGAAAATAACTAACAAAATAATCGCGAGGGCATGCGCTATGTGGTAGTCCCTCGTGTGTGAGTACACACCGAAGAAAAAAAAAAGGTCGGCAGCGTTGACCTTGTCGTCCCCGCCCCACGACCGGCGACGGACGTTGGCGATAGTCGTTGAATGTATCTTACAGAGGTCTCGTATATGAGATGACTTCGTAATCACCACCGTACGGTCCCGTCGCCAATGGCAGGCCACAACCTGATCGGAGTCGTCGGCCCCGCGTATCAAACCGCGGTGTACATCGGCTGTCCGACCCCACCTCCGTTAGGTACACTGACGACAGCGAACCGCCGAAGTGACATGCGGTGAAGTGGTCAACAACCGAAAGAAACCTCCGGGGCCTCACCGACGTCCGCTATGTCGTCCTCGTCCATCTCCGCGTCCCTGCTCACGTGGACGGAATGTGAAGGTGCAGTAAACTCCACGGTCAACTCTCGATGGGCATCGTCGCTCATCCCAAACAGCTGCTCCCACGGCCGTCCTCGCCGATAATCTCAAAAAAGGTCCCGCTCTCCAACGAGCGTAGAAGTCCTCCGACAGGACGGTCCCGGTGCCGTCACTCGGCTCTCAGGTCCTGAACCGCTCGTACGTGTGTAGTCCCCTGCTCGACTATAAAAACTGACAGTCATCAATGCAGGGAATAAGCATCGTCGGCATCCATATCTGCGAAAAAAACGTATTTATTATTATTTACAATGTTTATAAAATTAATGTTGACGGTTAATTATTATTATTATATTATTGGTATTATTGCTATTATTATTTTATATGTATACTATTATTATTATTGGTATTATTATTATTATGTATACTATTATTTATTAGTATAGTATTATTACTATTACTATAATTATTATTACTATTATTATTATTACTATTATTATTATTATTATTACTATTAGTATTATACTATTATTATTATTATTATTATTATATTATTATTATTATTATTATTATTAGTACTATTATTATTACTACTACTACTACTATTATTATTATTATTATTACTACTACTATTACTATTATAACTTATTATTATTATTATTATTATTATTATTATTATTATTATTATTATTATTACTATTACTATTATAACTATTTATTATTATTATTTACTATTTTATTATTATTATTTCTATTATTACTATTACTATTATAACTATTATTATTATTATTTTTACTATTATTATTATTACTATTATTGTTACTATTACTATTATAACTATTATTATTATTATTATTATTTACTATTATTATATTACTATTATTACTATTATTATTACTATTAGTATTATTAATATTACTATTATTATTATTATAACTATTATTATTACTATTATTTATTATTATTTCTAATATAATAATAAACCGTCGACAAACTACGCTACACATACGGGAAAACCTATCAATCTATAAGGAAAACCTATCAAATCAATCTATTTGAGAAAACCTATCAAATCTAATTGGAAAACCTATCAAATCTATTTGGGGAAACCCTATCAAATCTATGTTTACCTCTATGGATTAAAGTAGAAAATTACGTACCGAAAACGATAATGTAGTGGCGGTGGTGGTGTGACGGCGGTGTTGCAGCGGCGGTGGTGCAGCGGCGGTGATGGGCGCAGATGGTGAGTGGCGGTGGTGTGGAAGATGGTGAAAGGCGGTGGTGGTGGTGGAAGATGGTGAGCGCGGTGGTGTGGTGGAAGATATTGGATTCACGGCGGTGTGGTGGAAGATGGTGAGCGGCGGCGGTGGTGGTGGAACATGTGGATTCACGGCGGTGGTGGTGGTGGTGGTGGAAGATGTTGAGCGGCGGCGGCGGTGGTGGGGAAGGTGGTGGTGAGCGGGAGCGGTGTCACAGGGAGGCTCGAGGTGACGGTTTGGAGGCGGTGGAGGTGAAAAGTTGGGAGGATTGTAGTGGTAAAATGGTTGTGGTTGTTTGGTGAAATGGGGGTGTGCGAACGGTTGAAGAAACCAGTAACCAAACCAGTAACCACAAGGTCACGGTTGGCCTCCACGTGACCTCTTACAGACAGGAGGTCACGGTTTGACCTCCACGTGACCTCTAACACACACGGTGCTCGAGGGGTAGGTGCACTAATCGAGGGGAATCAGATTCAAAAAATATCTCAGAGGTCACGGTTTGGCCTCTACGTGACCTCTTCCCATTTTTTTGTATAATTGTTATTATTATTATTGTTGTTGTTGTTATTATTATTATTATTATTTATTATTATTTTATTATTATTATTATTATTATATTATTATTACTATTATTTTATTATTATTATTATTATTATTATTATTTATTATTATTATTACTATTACTATAATTATTGTTACTATTATTATTATACTATTATTATTATTATTATTATTATTATTTTATTATTTTATTTTATTATTATTATTATTACTACTATTAGTATTATTACTATTAGTATTATTATTATTATTCTTATTATTAGTACTATTATTATTACTACTTCTACTATTATTTTATTATTATTATATTACTACTACTGTTATTACTATTATAACTATTATTATATTATTATTTAACTATTATATTATTATTTATTATTACCATTACTATTATAACTATTATTATTATATTTACTATTTCTATTATTATATTTCTATTATTACTATTACTATTATAACTATTATTATTATTATATTTACTATTATTATTATTACTTACTATTATTATTATTGTTACTATTACTATTATAACTATTTTATTATTAATATTTACTATTATTATTATTACTATTATTACTATTATCATTACTATTAGTATTATTAATATTACTATTATTATTATTATTATAACTATTATTATTACTATTATTTATTATTATTTCTAAAAATATAAAACGTCGACAAACTACGCTACACATACGGGAACCCATCAAATCTATAGGGAAAACCTATCAAATCTATTTGGGAAAACCTACCAAATCTAATTGGGAAAACTATCAAATCTATTGGGAAAACCTATCAAATATGTTTACCTCTATGGATTAAAGCGGAAAATTACGTACCGAAACGATAATGAGCGGCGGTGGTGGTGTGACGGCGTGTTGCGGCGGTGGTGGTGTGACGGCGGTGTTGCAGCGGCGGTGGTGCAGCGGCGGTGGTGGTGCGCACATGGTGAGTGGCGGTGGTGGTGGAAGAATGGTGAGCGGTCGGTGGTGGTGGTGGAAGATGGTAGGGCGGCGGTGGCGGTGGAAGATGGTGGATTCACGGCGGGGTGGTGAAGATGGTGAGCGCGGTGGTGGTGGTGGAACATGGTGGATTCACGCGGTGGTGGTGGTGGAAGATGTTGAGCGGCGGTGATGGTGTGGAGGAGGTGGTGGTGAGCGGCGGCAGTGTCACGGGGAGGGCTCGAGGTGACGGTTTGGAGGCGGTGGAGGTGAAACATTGGGAGGATTGTGGGGTGAAATGGTTGTGGTTGTGGGTGAAATGGGGGTGTGCGAACGGTTGAAGATGAAACCAGTAACCCCAGGTCACGGTTGGCCTCCACGTGATCTCTTACAGACAGGAGGTCACGGTTTGACCACCCGTGACCTCTTACACACACGATGCTCGAGGGGTAAGGTGCACTAATCAAGGGGAATCAGATTCAAAAAATATCTCAAGAGGTCACGGTTGCCTCCACGTGACCTCTTCCCTTTTCTTTTGTATAATTGTTATTATTATTATTGTTGTTGTTATTATTATTCTTATTATTTTATTATTATTATATTATTATTATTATATTATTATTATTATTATTATTATTATTATTATTATTACTATTATTATTATTATTATTATTATTATTATTATTATTATTATTAGTATTATTATTATTACTATTACTATAATTATTATTACTATTATTATTATTACTATTATTATTATTATTATTATTATTACTACTACTATTAGTATTATTACTATTATATTATATATTATTATTATTATTATTAGTACTATTATTATTACTACTATTATTATTATTAGGGGCTGTTTGATTGCGCTGACTAAGTAAGATCTGACTGAGTCAGAAGCTGACCCAGTAAGAAGTTCTGACTGAGTTTGCATCTGACTGAAACTTGGCTGTTTGATTATGTATCTGACTGACCTGCTAAATGAAAAAAATAATAATAATAAATAATAATAATAATATAATAATAATAATATAATAATAATAATTATTATTATTATTATTATTATATTATTATTATTATCATTATTATTATTATCATTATTATTATTTTATTATTATTATTATTATTATTATTATTATTATTATTATTATATTATTATTATTATTATTTATTATTATTATTATTATTATTTTATTAATATAAAATATCAAAGTCGGTCACCACCATTTAACCCCCCCCCCTTTCTCCTATCTTCTTCCCCCCACACACACACACAATCGAAGCACCGAAGCCACCAAATCGAAGGTGCAGGCCGAAGCCGAATCGAAGCACCAAATCGAAGCACGCGACGAACCACCAAATCGAAACACACCACCGGAGTCACAAGGGAGATCAAGTTCAGCCTCCGGAGACCGCCGGAAGGAGGGCGGTTCGCGGAGGGGGTTACCGAGGGTGGGAAGAGCGTGGAGGGGAGCCGATTGCGGTGGGGTTGGCCGATGGGTGGCCCGATCGCGGAGGGGGTCACCGAGGGGTAGCACCGCTGCCCTTTTCTTACTCAGTCAACATCCCAATTTTGAAGGACCGGGTCAGAAGCTCCGGACCGAGTCAGCCACAATCAGGTATACTAGACACGCTGACCGGCTGACCGAGTCAGCCATCAGCGGTCAGCACTGGGTCCGCAAATCAAACGCGCCCTTATTATTATTATTACTACTATTATATTATAACTATTATTATTATTGTTTAACTATTATTATTGTTATTATTATTTATTATTACTATTACTATTATAACTATTATTATTATTATTATTTACTATTTCTATTATTATTATTTCTATTATTACTATTACTATTATAACTATTATTATTATTATTATTTACTATTATTATTATTACTATTATTACTATTATTATTACTATTACTATTATAACTATCATAATTATTATTATTTACTATTATTATTATTACTATTATTACTATTATTATTACTATTAGTATTATTAATATTACTATTATTATTATTATTATACTATTATCATTATTATTATTTATTATTATTTCTAATATAATAATAAACCGTCGACAAACTATGCTACACATACGGGAAACCTATCAAATCTATAAGGAAAAACCTATTAAATCTATTTGGGAAAACCTATCAAATCTATGCTTACCTCTACGGATTAAAGCGGAAAATTACGTACCGAAAACGATAATGTAGCGGCAGTGGTGGTGTGACGGCGGTGTTACAGCGACGGTGGTGCAGCGGCGGTGGTGGTGCGCAGATGGTGAGTGGCGGTGGTGGTGGAAGATGGTGAGCGGCGGTGGTGGTGGTGAAGATGGTGAGCGGCGGTGGTGGTGGTGGAAGATGGTGGATTCACAGCGGTGGTGGTGGAAGATGGTGAGCGGCGGTGGTGGTGGTGGTGAAAATGGTGGATTCACGGCGGTGGGTGGTGGTGGTGGTGGAGATGTTTGAGCGGCGGTGGTGGTGGTGGTGGAAGGTGGTTGGTGAGCGGCGGCGCTGTCACGGGGAGGGCTCGAGGTGACGGTTTGGAGGCGTGGAGGTGAAACGTTGGGAGGATTGTGGTGATGAAATGGTTGTGGTTGTGTGGTGTAATAGGGTGGTGTGCGAACGGTTGAAGATGAACCAGTAACCACAAGGTCACGGTTTGGACTCCACGTGACCTCTTACAACAGGAGGTCACGGTTTGACCTCCACGTGACCTCTTACACACACGGTGCTCGAGGGGTAGGTGCACTAATCGAGGGGAAATCAGATTCAAAAAATATCTCAAGAGGTCACGGTTTGGCCTCTACGTGACCTCTTCCCTTTTTTTGTATAATTGTTATTATTATTATTGTTGTTATTATTATTATTATTATTATTATTACTATTATTATTATTATTATTACTATTATATTAATATTATATATATTATTATTATTATTATTATTATTATTATTATCATCATCATTATTATTAACCGTAACCTTTTAGTTTCTGAATACACAAATAATACTATTATATATATTATTATTAACTTTAAAATTATTACTATTAAACTTTTTATTTATATTAGAGTATATTATTATTATTATGTTATTATTATTTATGATTATTGTTATTATTATTAGAGTTTATTTTGTAGTTTCTGGATATATACAAATATTATTATTATTAATATTATTATTATTATTATCTTTAAAATTATTACTATTAAACTTTTTATTTATATTAGAGTATATTATTATTATTATTGTTATTATTATTATTTATCATTATTGTTATTATTATTAGAGTTTATTTTGTAGTTTCTGGATATACAAAATAATACTATTATAATTATTATTATCAACTTTAAAATTATTACTATTAAATTTTATTATTATTATTATTGTTATTATTATTATTATTTATCATTATTGTTATTATTATTAGAATTTATTATGTATGTTTGAACATTGGTTTACAAAATATAAGGTGCATATATGTCGATATGTTCCCGATAAGATTGTTTAGTTATCATTAAAACGTTACATTTTGTTCACGTACGCATGTTTGTATGTACGTTACGAAGTGTATTTGTTCTTATTGTATATATATGTTGATGTATGTGTATGTTCATGAAAATATCCGATTCGATATACGTAATTATCATAAACGGTTAATGTGTAGGATTAGGGAACTTTAAAAGGTCACGGTTAGACCAAACCGTGACCTCTTTTGTCAACAAGCTGTCACGGTTCGCCCACCACGTGACACTTTATGTCAACAGCTGTGACAGCTTCATTCCACAACGCCACATGTGAACAAAGGGGTCACGGTTTGCCCAAACCGTGACCTTTTGGTCCAGATTATTTAAAAGAATAAGTTTCTATACCTATCCTATCAGCGAACCACTCCCGTCCCGACCGGTTAAGACGGTAGGGCAACAGGGGAGTGGTGTGGGCTCGAAACCCACTACCACCGGTTCAAGTGGGTATTTTTTATAAAATTATATAATTAGTAAATATTAAAAAATTAAGCAAACGTTACGGTTTGCCCTAACCGTGACCTTTTGCCCTAACCCTAACCGTGACCTTTTGCCCTAACCCTAACCGTGACCTTTTACAAGTGCCATGCGCCCGAACAGGTGCCATGCACCCGAAAAAGGTCACGGTTAGACCTAACCGTGACCGTTGCCAAACCCTAAACGTCACGGTTTGGTCAAACCGTGACAGTTTATCTTCCTGTTTGATTTAGTGTTTTATTTTTATTACTATTATATTATATTATTATATTAATATTATATTATTATATTATTATTATATTATATTATTATTATTATTATTATTATTATTATTATTAACTTTAAATTTATTACTATTATTATTTCTTCTATTATTATTATTATTATTTCTATTATTACTATTATTATTATTATATTATTATTAACTTTAAAATTATTACTATTATTATTTCTTCTATTATTATTATATTTCTATTATTATTTCTATTATTATTATTATTATTACTATTATTATTTCTATTATTATTATTATTATTATTTCTATTATTACTATTACTATATTATTATTATTATTATTATTATTACTACACTATTACTATTATTATTATTATTTGTACTATTATTTTTATCATTATCATCATCATCATCATCATCATCATCATCATCATCATCATCGTCAAATAAAGGGATCTTCATTAATATGATAAAGTATCGGAAAATGATAACTTACGAGAGGCATTGGTGTCTCTATGACGATCCGTTATTCTAACGTAATTATTTATACGATACTCATACATATTTTACCATTCTAGAGCTTGTTGGTATGCAAATCTCGGCTAATGATAGCCCACACTGGGCATTGGGTAATCCCCTTCCAATTGTATGCAAATAAAGTGACATTGGTGAACATGAGCAAGTGCGACAACTGGATAGGTGAATAATGGGTCTGGGGCTGTTCTCAGCGGGAACCATGTCTGGCTGCCAAATGAAGAAATAAGATGCACAATACAATTGAATGTTTCCGCAATTACGAGTCCATGGGCCGGAAAAGTTAGCCAATGGGTATCGGGCGGGTTGAGTCGTGCCAAACCAATTTAAGCTATTATGAACAGAATCATAATAGCCAGGCAACTCGCGGTTCAAATTGCTCCGCCATACCTCATGTTTCTGTCCCTCCGACAACATTTGACGCCTAACCCATTCCCATTCATTTTGCTTTTTCCCTAAAGCCACCGCGATCGCCCGAAAACCACAGTTACCATCAGGCCGCACATCTTTTATAGTCGAAACGTACCGTGAATCCATTGGGGCAGCTGATCCTTAAACTTCATAACTTTTATCACGTCCTTTGGTTTCAATATTAAAGGAAACCCTAGGGCAGCTCCCGTAATCGGTACATTTGAAGCAGCCTTTGCCTGATTAGAACGGTCGTTGGGCATTTTAACTGAGGGGTATATGAGCTATGCCTCGCCGAGTCAGGCATAGTTTGTTGTGAGGAAGTATAGGAGCTGTGTCTAGCAGCCTCATACTGTAATGTATTGGAGTCCGCTCTTCTTTGTTGCTCCTTAATATTTGGACGACCACGTCGGTCATGACGCACCTCAGGTTCTTTAAGTTTTGATCTGCTCTTAAACAAAGAGTCAAATACTTTCTTAAATAATTTTTTCTTTACTTGAGGGTTGGGAGACAACATAACCTTTTGTTTCAAGTCATCAAATTTCACATCGTAGTCGGGTTCAGGCGGCGCGACGTACACTGGCTCGAAATCAAGCTTCCTCCAGTGTGGATTTACCGCATCGAGTGGAATACTTATGACTGGATTTAAGGTTAAATTATTAGTGAAAAATATGCAATCGTGTGACAACAGTAAAAAAATATATTAAGAAAAATATAACCTTCTCGGATGTATATCTCCAAACGACAAGCACATGGCAAGCCCATGGACGTGAACAACTGGTGTCCACATGAACCCCCAGACTCCTGAATCATTTCTATTTTCGTCAACTCTGATTCAAGGAGGCTAAGGCAAAAAATGGATACTTTATAATGCAACTTTGAGAACTATGACAGTCGATGGTCTTTTTTAATTTTCACATGGGACACCTCGAAATGTTTTATAAATTTCAATCTCCTGGCCGCGCACGAGGTCACAAACATATCCGACAAGTGTGTGCAACGTATTATTGGTCCCTGTGAGGTAACTCTTGAAGTTGGCATGTTGCCCTCAACCTTATTAGTTGTAAACTCACCAAGTTAAGGCGGTCGTATATCCAACAAGTAATATTTTCTCTTTGTACGGCACCAACCAATTATTCCAAATATATTCCCATACCTCTAAAAGAAATAACAAATTTATAAAATGACAAAAAAATTATTAGAGTAAAAAAAACTATGAAATTCTTACCACGTTTACCATCTTCAGTTAACTGTTCTTCCATCTTCCTGTAATTGTAATCGTACAATGCCTCTGTGGGAGACGAAAACAAGGTCTTCCACCAGTATGGAAAATCCTTCCACATGCCGTTTTAATATCATATTCCACCGTCTTTTGATATTCTCCCTAACGTGCCACCTGCATAGGTTTTTAGTAGCACTCGGGAACACGGTGTCACACGCGCTCTCATCAGGGCTAGGTCCCTGTCTGTGACAATAATGCGGGGCTCCACACACCCATCGAGCATATCTCTAATCCGCTCCAGTACCCATATGAAGTTGTCCTGTCGTTCCCTCGATATAAATTCATGCGCAATACAAAACT
Organism: Flaveria linearis; assembly: GCA_024085815.1. Taxonomy (NCBI): domain Eukaryota; kingdom Viridiplantae; phylum Streptophyta; class Magnoliopsida; order Asterales; family Asteraceae; genus Flaveria; species Flaveria linearis. The sequence goes on from CM044018.1 coordinate 15,155,213, forward strand.
ACTTCGACGTCGACGTAACGCCAATAACCTGAACAAACGGAATGTTGTACATGTTGGTCTTGTACGTCGTGTCTATCAACATCACGTGCGGGAATGCACGCCACATTTTATACGAAGTAGGATGACAAAAGAAAACATCTTCCACGGCCTTAGTAGTTGCATTCGTTCGTGTTTCATACACGAACTCTTTAGATTGTAGCAGGTTTTTAAGTTCCTGCATTGGTGTCATGCCTTTTCTCCCCTCAGCCCTAAACTTTGACGTCAGATTGTATATGTCTTGAACAACACAGACGCTGTGGGGAAAGTGCTCCCTTACGGCTGAATGGATATGTCGTGGCCGCACGTGCTGCCTGTGTAACTTCTTGACAAGATTAATTTCTTCGGCGGTCATCCTCCTTGTAGCGTAGCACCCATTTGGTGCCAATCACCTTTACTCCTTTGGGCCGGTCAACGAGTGTCCACACTCCAAGCTTCTTGAACTGTAGTAGCTCCTCTTGCATAGCGTGACCCAGGCCTCATCCTTCAGCTGAAGTAGTCTCACTGTCTTCTCTCCTCTCAGTTTCAAGATGAATCATTTATATCCAAGGTCTCAAGCACTGAGTTGTATCTTAAGGTGGAAATAAACGAATCCCACTTCTCTGGTAGCCCGTCAGCTAAACTTGACACTTTTTCTCCTTAGACGTTTGAACACCATGAGTGTGAAGTTCACTCATCAGATGATAGAAGCGGTCAATGATGTCGTCCAAACTCTCATTCCCGATGGCAGAAAAATTATCAAACTCTTTCTTTAATGCTTTGGCCTTTAAGGACTTAAGAGTTATGCTCCCTTCATACCTTTTCTCAAGAGCTTTCCAAACTTTATACTTTGCTTGTGCTCAGAATACTGATGGAAGATTTCTTTAGGAATAGACTGTGTTAACATAGCATAGGCTTTCTTTCTACATTGTAAGCGATCTCTTGAGCATCCGTCAATCCACTCAACGTTAAGGGTATACCATCAGCGCCAACAGGCATATTGTAACCAGTCTCAATAGCATTCCAGAGATTAGTGTCCACTCCATTGAGATGAATCTCAAACCTTTGCTTCCATTGAGGAAACTCATCTATCGATAACAGCTTAGGTGGCTTATTATGGTTTCTGATCTCATTTTCCAGTAGCAGTAGGTTCTATATACTTGAGTCTTTTCCTGCTAAGAATGCAAAGTTCTCTGAGTCCATGATGAATTAGAATTAGACTTGGCAAACAGACTGTTGATGAGACTGGGATGGACGATTGGGGGACGACTGAAACACAATCGTGCGATTGAGCTTAGTCGTACGACTGTGTAGGCGATTAGGCAGTTGTGCGAAAGGACAGAAACGACTGGCTAGTCGTGCAATTGAACGAGCGACTGGGCCAATCGTGCGATTGAACTGGGCGATTGGAGTTCAGTCGTGCGATTGAGTCAATCGTGCGACTGAAACTGCTGACTTCGAAAATTTTCAAACTTTTTCACACAATTCGACCTAAAAATACAGTTTTGAGTACCCTAACCCGGCTGCAACTCGAAAAAGACTCAATTTTCAGAACATGCACACGTAAAAACTTGATTTTGAGCAGAAAGAACGGATCTTTTCGCTTAAAAATGTTGACTTTTTCACAAGAACAATTGAATCCACGAAGAATCAAGAGCCAAAGCTCTGATACCACTTGTTAGGACCGTGTACGGACGGAGTACTAACTGATTCAAATGTGAAACCAGATCAAATAGTGCGGAATCCTATTTGATTGGCGATCCAATCAGGGAGAACGTTAATCCGATCAAAACACTTCGAGAATTATCAACCCTAGCCGTTCCTGTTCGTCCAGAGAGTCCCTTCCAACTTCATAGAACGTTTCTGATCGTTCTAATCAATTCTTAACGTATTCTCATCATTAGTTTTGATCGGATTAACGTTCTCCCTGATTGGATCGCCAATCAAATAGGATTCTGCACTATTTGATCTGGTTTCACGTTTGAATCAGTTAGTACTCTGTCCGTACACGGTCCTAACAGTTCCCACCCTTGTTTTTCACGAGTCCCTGGACATTCTGTGCATACTCATTCAAGGTGTTCATCCACAATTCGATCATCGATCCAGGGCCTTAACATGGTATCAAAGTGAAGGTTTAAAGATCGAATTGAAGGCAGTCTACATCAACCAAGAGATGATCAAAGCGGTTACTGATACTCTGTATGCGTAGAGAGTCGGACACAAGATTGGAACCAAAATCAACATCAGTAGAATAATTTTTGATTCAATATTGATCGCCATCATCAGTCGATTAGGGAAGGTACATCGATTAATGTCCATAAATTGATTTAAGAAGAAAATGGGAGAAACCGATTTCCGGCCAAAGTTTCCGGAAAGTCAGAAACGTTTTTACGTTAAGCGAACCATCAACAACAATGTAAAGTGATTATTGAAGGGTTTTAAAATGCAAAGGCAGTTCAACCCCAGAAGCATTCGATTTAGGCAACGAGGCCTGAAGAAATCGAATAAGAAAGTTAATTTCTCCAAGGGAATCCAAAGAGAGTAAGGATTTATCCCTCTTTCCCTTTCTGTTTTAGGACCAGGAGGGTCAAAAGAAAACAGACAAGGATAGTGAAGATCATGGGAAAATAGAAGCAGTGGAGTTTAAAGTTTTGCATGAAGATTAGAGTTTTTTCAATGGTTCAAGTCAAATGGCACAAAAGAAGAACAATGTACAAGATAGACTGCAGAATCGGATGAACAAGAACAGAGAAGACAAGATTAAGATTATCTTGATTAGGGGAGTGAATGTTGGAAGTAATTTAATCAAGAAATCTTAATTGATTTTAGTGTAATTAGAAGTCAAACAGAAAGTCAAACAGTTGCAAATTGGCGGTAATTTAGGGGTTATTGTGTTAGTTTAGTGGTTGTTAACCGCCAATATATGTGTATAAATACCCCTACATGTACCACATTTGATGTGTGTGGAATTCATTGTGTTTTGTGTGTGTATCTATTGTGTTCCCACCCCTATTTTTCACGAGTCCCTGCACATTCTGTGCATACTCATTCAAGGTGTTCATCCACAATTCGATCATCGATCCAGGGCCTTAACAGTAAATGTGTCTTTATTTCCAGTTACATGTTTGTCAAATGACAAATCCACAACCCAAATTTTTTGCAAGATCCATAATTGTTTACAGCAACCATAAAATCATTTGGTATATCATATTAGTAAAATCAACATATTCATATGTAAAATTTTTGCGCTTACTAGTATAATTCAATGCGCGATAACCATGGCGTTTGCATTTGAAGCACAGGATTCTTCTTTAACTTTTTCATTAATGATGGTTCACAACACTTTGATCCCCTATTCGGGCCCTTTACCCTACTTAAGGATTTAGTTGCCATTGCCATTTTAAAATCTGTAACATGTTTTTTTTTCCATCGCCTTTACGGAGTCGAACCCAACCGTAGCCCTGCCAAATTCCCCTAACCCTTTGGTATCTTAGAACATTGGGTAGTGTCGGAACAAGAACCGGGACATGGGAATCGCTTTCACCATAGGTTTGAACCTGCAGTCCATCCCTAATTCACCATCAGCACATTTTTTGCCTTTTGTTTTTCAACCTTGCTCAGATACCATTGTTGGAACACAGTGGCAATTTCCCATGGTCATTCTTGTGGTTGATTGGAGCCATTTCATATAAGAAATAGAAATTGTGTGTAGTAATTGAAAGAGACGAAACAGTGGGATATGTATTGAAGTCTTCTTTGTATTATAAAATTCAATCATCACCATACATACATTCGACATACGTACAAGCATAAATATAATGTGAGCAGCCCTCCAATGCACCCTCGTCTGGGATAGTCACATAATAACTTCTTTAATATTACATATTAAATCCCTATTAAATACATAACATACTAGTTTGTCGCATACTAGATATTTAATAATTATTTCCAATGGATTAACCATTAATATGGTGTCGGATCATTCTTTGTGATGTCAATACGGTGCGGATTCCAGATGAAAGACTTAACTGTACGTTTGTTAAGTATTCTACAAACGATTTCAACAGCTTTATAGAGAATGCAAACTTATTTGAATATAGCATGGTGTAGGAAATACACATATCTATCTTGTAATGGTGATAAATTGAATACAATTGATCAGGCATTTGTTTGCGAGCTTTTTTTCTCCGTTGGGGTTCAACCTCACCGATCGCTTTGCCTTTAGAATAGGGGCTTCAAATGACTATCTGATGTCCAAATAGATTTTATCTCAGGCGTTGAAAGGAATAAAAGAAAGTGTGTAGACCTGTGGAAGTGATAAAGCACCCAGTCTCGACGGCATCAACTTCCAGTTCACAAAGAGATATTGGCATTTACTTGAGGCTAATTTTAAGAAGGTATTAGATCACATCTATGTCACAGGGAGGATTGGTAATGGTTGTACTTCATCCTTTATCGCATTAATCGCAAACGTAAACAACCCAATCATTATGGAGGAGTATAGGCCAATTTGCTTATCGGGAGTATTTACAAAGTGATCTCAAAGATTTTAACCAATCGATACAATTTAGTTATCAGCAAAACACAAGCACTTTCATCCAAAGGAGATCGATTTCGGATGGGGTCTTAATAATAACAAAGTCTTCGCCCCCCTGTTTGTTTGCCTCTTATTCACCCTGGTCAGATCTCAAGTCTGACTCGGTCAGACATCTCGTGTTTGGTTGCATTCTTCTGATTAAAAAAGAGGCTCTTATTTGCCTCTTATTAGGTCAGAGCACATACCTAATATGACCAAATTCCCTTCTCTTCTCAAGTCTGTCGGCTCCACTCCATCCCCTGCGCTGCAACATCTCGTTCTCGGCCCACTGCTCTCGGCCTCCGTCCACCACCGCTCGGCCTCCGTCCACCACGCTCGGCCTCCGTCCACCACCGCTCTGCATCCGTCCCACCACCGCTCGCCTCTGTCCCCACTGCTCTCCCCATCATCAACGAAATCAAATACTCCGGCGTCGAATTGACCGCCATACGCCAACAACAGCTCGATTCCATCTCCAGAGCCCTCCACGACGGCCAAGAACTCACCGCAAAAGTCCTCAATTCGAGCCGGTGGAACGTCTACAAGAATTTACAGCTGTCGAGGAAGATTGATAAGGTCGAGAAGAAGATTTCGAGGTTCGTTCAAGGCCCCTTCAGGCCCATGTGCTTGCGGATGTGCATCAGTTGCGGTTTGAGGCGATCGAGCGGTTCGATCGGCTTGATGGGTCGGCGAGGAGATTGGAGCAGCGGCTTGGGTCGGGGTTGATCGGTGGTGGGGGTGAGGGGTGGTGGTTCGATGGGGTGAAGATGGAGGAGCAAGAGATGTGTGAGAGTAATTTGGTGAAGGTGGGGATGGAATTGGGGAAACGTAAAGTGAAGGATATGATTCTTGATAGAGATGATTTGGGTGTTGTTGTAATCAATGGGATCGGAGAGCAAATTTAATGGGTGCTCTGATGTTGGATTTTTTTTATTATGATTTGTTTTTTTAATAATTATTTAATATTAGGAGTATAACTAAACAGATATCTAACCAAGCAGACTTAATCTGGTTCAGCACTTATTGGTTCAGACCTCTTATTGGTTCAGACCTCTTATTGATTCAGCACTTACCCATTCAAAAGTTGCCAGACAGCCCCTTCGCTTGGATCAAACATGATAAAAAAAGAAGTCTGAATTTCAAATTAAGTGGACTTTGAAAAATCATTTGATTTGGTGTATTGGAATTATCTAGATTGTATTCTTGACCAAATAGGATTCCTGAGTATATGGAGATCATGCATAATGGGTTGTCTTACCTCGACTAAATCATCCGTTCTTATAAACAGATCTAGCTCTCTGAATGGAATTCGATGTATGTCGCGGCCTAAGGCAACGAAACCCATTCTCCGTATTCCTTTCTATAATTGTCATGGGGTCCTTACATGTGATTGTAGAAATCACGTAATAAACTAGAACTCTTAAAGGGATCCGGCTCCCTAACGACGGTCCACACTTAACACATCTTCTTTACGTCAATGTTGGAAGATCATAATGAAGACGATCATAAATCAAGTAGATTAATGTTAATTAGTAAGAAGAATATAAAAATCAAAATTAAAAAGTCAAACCGAATGTAATTAGCATAAACTTTAGGTTTAGTTATTGTTGAAAGTATAATTATATTAATCCATACATATGTATCTAAGTATAGTTAAACTATGGATCATTTATGTAATTAATAGAAAGTTATTTTCGAGCGAGTATGTAACTAGTATGTATGTATAAGGGTTTAGAGTGTCAAACCTAAAGTTATAAACTACCACCATAGGTATATATATGTGTCAAGAGTCAGTAAACATTATATCAACAATCAGATTCAATTCATAGGTTTGTTCATATTCTCTCAAGTTCCATATTCATTTCATCATATTCAAGAACATCAAGAGCCTAAACGATCCTAAAAGAACTAACAATTGGCATCAGAGCCTAAGGCTCGAATTAAATCAGTGATTTGCTCTTGAATGTGCAGTCATAAACCAAATCGATTCAGGGTAAATAATCGACTCAGAGAAATCGTTTCAGAAGAAAGAAACGATTCTGACAACACCAAATCGATCAGATTAATCAATTCAGCGGTGTCCAAATCGATTCAGGGTAATAATCGACTCAGAGAAATCGTTTCAGAAGAAAACATTCTGACAACACCAAATCGATCAGATTAATCAATTCAGCGGTGTCCAAATCGATTAAACCAATTGCAGAAAACAAGAACGAATCAAAGAAAAACAAAAATTGATTTCGTTTAAATCAATTCTAAACAAGAAAAATTGATTCCGTTAAATCGATTCAGAAAGGGGAAATAACAACAAAACGATCAGAATAATCGATTCAATGTTGTAAAATAGATTCAGTTAAATTGCTTCAGAACCAAAACAAGTCGATCCCGTGTCAAATCGGCTCGGACAAGAGAAGAAGAAAGCAATTGACTCAAGATTTAAAGAGAAGAAATCGACTCAGAACAAATCAATTCAGTCAAATCGATCCGTATCAGAGAAACCCAAATTGATTTTAGAACACAAATAGATTCAGGCGTTTGAAATCGATTCAAAAGACCTGATAGTCAAAAATCGATCAGAAAAGGGAAGAAGAAATCAACTCAGACTAGAGAAGAAGAAGGCTTTGAATAATTAGAACAATCGAAGTCAAAAAAGATAGAAATCAACTTAGAAGTAAAGATAGAAACAAATCGATTCGGAATAAATCTATTCAGGATCAGGAATAAGTTGATTCAGTCAAATCGATTTCATAGAAACGCAAGTCAATTCAGACAAATTTGATTCAGAGAAGTAAAATTCACGGATTGGAAAGAAAGAAAACATACATGTTGCCATCGTTCTCGCGAACCAGAGAGCCATCAAGATGATTGAACTATTGTAGAAGCCGTTCCCGTGAACCATCGAAGAGCAGAAAGTGGTTCTGTTCCGTGTTAGTTGATCGTAGTTTCTCACAGAAAAGGAAAAGCGAAGGGATACGTGAACCACCATCCGTGAACCAGAAGAAAAAGGGGTGTTGTGCTTTGCAGTGGTCCGTAAGTTTGTGAAAGAAAAAGAGAAGGGGATTTTTGCCCAAATTTGTTCCGAGTGAAAAGTCCAAAGAAGAGTATAGAAAGAAAAGGTGGAGATCTCAAGTAAAAATCAACAACAAAAATTATGAATATTGTTTTTACTCTGAGAAAATGAAAATTTTAAGAAAGTGAAATGATCAAAGGAGATTGAAATAAATGTTGTTCGTGGGTTACTCACAATATTTTAGAGATTCAAGTTAAAGGATTACATTTTTAAAAAAGTTATATTTGGAAAATCAAGTTTGTTAGAAGGAAACGGAAGAAGAATCAAGTCTCATAATGAAAGATGAAGATCCAATTCTCTTATTAGCACAAGTTAAAGAAGATTATACTCAAAAGGAATATGAAGATAAAGAAAAGCTGTTCATGCTAAAGATAAAGTTCAAAAGATCAAAGATGAAGATGTTGAAGCATGAAGTCGTTGAGAGACATGGATTAAGAAATTAGGGGGGAATGTTGAAAGTATAATTATCTTCATCCATACATATTTATCTATGTATAGTTAAACTATGGATCGTTTATGTAATTAGTAGAAAGTTATCTTAGAGTCTAAGTATGTAACCAGTATGTATATATAAGGGTTTAGAGTGTTAAACCTAAAGTTGTAAATTACCACCATAGGTATATATATGTGTGTCAAGAGTCTGTAAACATTGTATCAACAATCAGATTCAATTCATACGTTTGTTCATATTCTTTCAAGTTCCATATTCATTTCATCGTGTTCATGAACATCAAGAGCCTAAACGATCCTAAAGGGGCCAACAGTTATGTTAGTTTTGTTAGTTTGAAATCGTCTATTGTATAGGTATAAATACCCATCTTGTACAACATTTCAGTGTAGAACTCAGATTATATTATGTGTGTTTTATGTGTCCCGTTTGACCCTGTTTTCCATCAAGTCACTGCCATAAATCTATGCATACTCTGATCTTTTTGTTCATCCACGATTGATCCTAATCTATATTCCGAAGGGGCCTCAACAGTCAATGACGCTTTATTTCAAACAATAAAAACTGCAAGCACTAAACTCAAATACATTCTGATTGTGTGTGTTTATAGTTTGTGAAATCTTGGGCCTAAACAATCATTTGGTATCAGAGCACAAGGTTCAGAAACAAACGCCGGTTTGAGTGTCTGTTCTTTCGGTGGGTGAGCAGCCCTAGGGTGCAGGGCTGAGAATGACAGAAGAAGCATGCAAGTAGGTCAAGAAAGAAGCAAATCAGCCTTATGCTTTTTATCAAAGAAAAGAAACAACAAAAAGGAAGAAATAAAAGGAATATAAGAGAGCAGCAGATTTGCCCAGATCAGAAAAAAAAGATTCATGATCAGATCAGGCAGAATAGAAAAACATCAGGTATTGACCTGCTTGAATAGATTAACAGTAGCATCATACGAATCTGATGCAAAAGCAACAGGTATCGATTAAGAGAAAGAAGAGGACGGCAGCAGTTAAGAAAAAAAGATGAGAGGGTGCGATCGAAAGAAGATACGGTGTTGCCAACTGTATCGTTTGTATTGTAAAAACTGTCGGTAGATAAAATTGGCACAAAGAAAAAGAAGCAGGTCATTTTTTTACAAGTTGAGCAGTGGAAATTAGTGGAACAATCGAAGCAAGCAAGTAGTCAGACGCACACAAACTCTAATCTGTGGCAGTAAACCGTCCGAGGAGAAGAGCGAGCAGTAGGAAATTAGGTTATAATGATTGACCGAAAGCAAGTAAGCAAGGGCAAATTTAAATGAATCGAGTTTTATAACGGTGACAACAGGAAACATGTAATTAATATAACAACGTTGCTTCCATATACCATAAATACAAATAGATAGCTAAAAACAAAAAAACCACAATTAATAACCCTTAAAATAGATGTTAGAAGAATGAAAAAAAAGAATAATAAATAAAACCACATAACTTTTAACAATTTGCATAAAGTAGTAATTAAGACACTTCCATACTTTACTCAATCTGAAAATAGTTTTAATACAAAAAAATAACGATTCATTTATTACTCCACTACACTTCCTACCAATCCAGTGAAATCATAATTCGAAGATATGTACTAACTTCACTTGCCAAAAAACAATCGTATGTCATTTGGATTAAATCTTCTGATAACACTTGCCTTTTGTTTGCCAAATATACGTAAATACGTCGACCTAAAAAGATCCACCATGAGGGGGAATTGCAGAGTGGTAAAAAAAGCAATTGGGATGAAAGCTAATCCACATATCGGAGCAAGCATCCATGGTTTTTGTTCACAAAAGACAAGGAACAAGGTCGCGCTGAAGGCTACCATCATAGCAGTTGTAGAGAGTAATAAAGAGAAAAGTCCAATAAATAATCGCCTTGGTAAACTGACTAGAAAGTCTTTCTCGGCAAAACGTGCTGTTAAGATAGACAAGAACACTAGCAACGCGGTACTAGATGCGAATAGTGAGATCGCATCTGATATAGCAAAGATAATGAATGCAATTTCATTTTAAACAAGGGGGTCCCTTTTTCTTGATTGCTTCCACCAGGCACCGTAATTGCAGCTGCAAATACAATTGTGGTAATAAGTGCAGCTGTGATGCTGCATGACTCTGCTGTGGTTTTCATCCATTGTTCTCCTTCCTTAACTAGCTTCTCATGTTCCCTTGTAAAAACCATATCGGGTGTCTCCTTAAATTTGTTCTCTTGTGTAATGTACGTAGGAAACACATGCTTCTTCACTTCCTATAAAAAATGTTAATTTAATTTTGTTATAGTATGGGGAATTACATTAGCCTTACACTTATGGTTAACCATTTAGTTCTTAGGTACCTCACGCCATTGTAGTTCTCGTTGCAGTTGTAATGCTGCTCCTGTCCTTTGATTTAGTACATTTGATGGAGCCAATTTTCCAGCCAAGTGTAAGATGTTGTTATTTGAAGAATCTACATGGTTCTATAGAGATTCTTACGTTCCCCAATGTCATAAATAAGATTATAGACCTTTTCAGAACGATGTATTATTGCTAATTGGATAATGTCATAACCATTTTTATCTTTACTTTGAATTGCTTCAGGTGATCTAAACAAAATCTCATCAACAACTTTATAAGCATTTTGACATACAGCCTCAAGAATTGGTTGTGTATAATAGGGGTGATGTGTACCATTAAAGTCCAACTTGTCTATTTCATCACATACCAATTCTAGAACCTCTTTCGCTTCTTCCCATTCCTTCCTTTTGTTCTCAATATGTTGATGGGTGCAACTGCAAGTCAAAAATTACATTAAAAAGATTATCAATATAGAAGTGAGTGTACTTAATACTCTTACAAGCTAGTATCTTTGCACCCTTCCACATGAGCGAATGTAACAGATGAAATGAGAAACCAACTATCAATATAAGGAGGCATATAGTAAATCCAATTGCTGACACAACCAGAAATGGTACTGCACAAGCACAAAACATATTATTAGGAAAGGATACTTCACTTTTATCTAAAAACATACAATTAACTTTTGAATTGTGAATACCTGTAATAATTATCATTAGTACCATGGTAAACATCACATGGGCGACTACATTACCAAAAATTCTCCGATGTTGGAATAAAGAATTATGGGGAGAAAACATATCCCAAGTACATATCCAGTAACCCAAGCTGCTTTACCAAACATTTCTGAAATATTTTCCATAGCTAAAATACAAACCCACAATTAATAATCCATAAACTAGAAGCAAAGAGAAATATTGAAAAAGAATAACAGATAAATCATACAAGGATATATAAGTGTTTCCCTGTAATTTAGTCCACTCGGAAAGGTTTTAGCTATACCCATGAGTACATCATCACTTTTTGAGGCAGACTTAGGAAAATTTTGCACCAACTCTAATGCTAAACCTACAAGCATAAACAATAAAATGTCAATCTTAAATCAGTGTGCCATTGTTTATTTTATTTTTATTTATTGTCTACCTACCGTTAACTTAGGATTTCTAGTGGTAGCAACCTTTCTATCTCATAGCATAAAGGAAAGGTTGGTACTCAACTCTCTCTCTCTCCAAACCCTACTAATCACTTATGCTATGAGAGAGATACTACTGTTAACATTTGTTTGTTTATTATATTATATACTTACTGTATCGTTTTGCAGAAATAGCATTAACAAGAAGGTGGACTCCAATTTCATCATTAGGATGAATAGATCCCGTAATGAAGATTGTAACTCGGTTTTAGCACCATCATTCATAGCTTTCCATAAATATCCAATGGTATCAAGATGCATATTTTCATAAGCTTTATGCAATGGTTGTTTACCATGACTGTCTGCAATTTCCAACAACTTTCTATTCTTTTTAACAAGGAGATCCACTGCGTCTTTGTTGCCAACAATTGCGGCTATGTGAAGCACTGTGCTTCCATCAGAATCTCTCTTTTTAAGTACATTATCTTCATTTATATACGGAATTAAGTTTTTCACGATGTTATTATGACATGTTCCAACTGCAATGTGAAGTATGGTGCTACCATCACTACTGATAGCCTCTATCGCTAGGCCTTTATCTTTTTCAGTATGGGTTCTATTTCTAGCCAATCCCCTTTTATAGTATCTTCACGTAACTTTTTTTGTGTTCCATCTTGTTTTCACTCTTTCTCGTATTTTCATCTTTTGTTAGGGTTTCTGTTGGAACTATTATTTGAATTGAATTTACGCCTTCTTCAACGATGTTTATTTCTGCTGAAAGAATATCTATGCCTTCTTTTTGCACTTTCACATCTGACATCTGTAAAGTTGAATCTGCCATTTGAAATTCCATTTTAGTAATTGCATAGGAAGATATTCTAAACATTCACCTTTTTCATGCAACGTTAGATAAGATTTACATTAGGGGTTATGAAATATATCCACAAAAGGCACTTGACTCATTTGTAGTTGTGGAAAAAAAAATATATATTAGACCTTTTTCGATTGATGTGTGTGCTCAATCTCTACTTTACTACAGGAAAAGAAAGAAAAGGTGGAAAATATATAGAGAAAGAAAATGATAGAAAGTAGAATATATAAGTTTATTTTGTGTTTCAGAGTTCGAAAAATAGGAAAAGAAAATAAAGATATTATATGTTCTTAGGTTGAGAGGAAAATAAAAGAAAGTAATAATTTCACTATTATACCATTTATTCTCTTAACAAAGCTAGGTTGGAAAGATAAAATGGTAAAAAAGAAGGTTATTAAGAAGTTTCTTTCCACTTGTCAATTTGGAAGGAAAGCGAGGAACGGATATTGCTAAAAAGTTTTTCTCCTGATTACGTTCACTAATTCCTTACATTCTCTCATTAAAAACTCCAAGACACAAATATTCTACTTTCTTCTCAGTTCACTCAACTTTTTTTTAAAAGAGAAAACATAGGTTTTATAAAAAGTAACGTGAAGTAGCAAGATAGTGAGTGTTTTCCATCCCTATGTACGGTGTCATAGGGCCAAATTCGAGTAGACCAAATTGGTTATTCGAACTTTGAATTCTAAAGTTGTATTAGAGTCATTTCAAATTCTAAATGTATCTTAATAGTCTGGCTCAATTTTGAAATTAAAATCTTGTCAAATTTATGAAATTCGTTAAGTAAGTCTAATTCAGTTCTAGTTCGAGTTACTTCGCTTCAATTTCAAGAAAAACATACTTTAATGTAATTCTATTTTGGAGAATCATGTAACCTAAACGTGCAAACGTCAAATAACCAATATGAACTTGTAACATAAAAAGTAAATTTGTTTCTCGTTGTCAAGAAAGCAAGATCGAGCGAGTTTTTTTCAACAAGAGAGTAAGAAAAACGAAAGAAATCAAGAAGCAAGAATCAATAAGAAAGAAATCCTGAGCATGATATGAAGTTTAAAGCAAGTTTAGTATGATAAAAAACAAGATTAGCAAGCCAAAGCAAGAATTTTACGAAGTCAGGTCTATGTAACCTCCAACCAATTCGTACTAAACTTATTATGGATCTTTGAATATGAACATCATAAGTGAATGTATTTTTAGTTTAAAACCTTCAATCAAGTTTGTGGCTTTCTTAATTGTTTCTTTTTTATTTGATCTTGCACTTTAACAAAAAACCTAAAAGAATTTGTTTTTCTTGTATTTTCTTTTCGTATTTCAGTTATTAGGTAAAAAACTTTACACTTAAAAGCTATGTGAATTGGAAGAGTTTAGAGATGAAGCATACAGTTATGCCTCCGTTACAATGTTAAGATGAAAAAGGTTCATGATAGAAAATTGCGAAGGAAACTTTGAAGTTGGTGAAGAGTTGGCTATACAGGTCAAGGTTAAAACTATGTTCATAAAAGCTATAAGCAAGTGGACACGTGCATATCACATTACACGTATTGGATAATTTGGAAATATAGAGATTAAAGATTTTAATAATTATCTGTAGTAGATAGCTGATGGACTTTGTCTTGAACCATATTTGGAAGGAAACAACTTAAATGTGCCTCAAAAGCAATCAAGAAGATTCTTTGTAAACATCCATTTACTGAAATCAATTAAAAAGAATTAGGTACAAAATCTAGTAGAAGACTTTAAACTTAGCACTCTTGGGAGGCAACCCAACTTCGTTTTCACTTTTTTTATTTTTGTATTCTTTTTAGCTTCAATTTATTATTTGTTCTCATTACATTGATTGCATTAACCAATGGGGAAGGCTCGTAAACTCATCAGCTATGCTTTACATTTTATCGTGCATTGGGAATAGTTTGTTGGTAGTGTAAACCTTATATGAGGGAATGATGTTTAGTTATCATTTAGTTTAGTATTGACAGTGTTTAGTTAATAAATTAGTTACAAATGTGTAATGTGGGTAATATACCTCAGGTGTGGGATGAGGGGCGATGAAAAAAAAATGGAAATTTAGTAGAATTTAGAAAAAATTGAATTTTTAGAAAATGTTCCAAGTAACTAAATTTTGTTTGAAATCAAAGTTTTCAATGTAAATCATTAACTTTGTGGTTATCAAAACATTAGTTTCGGTCCTTAGTCATGATCATACTCGTATTTATGTGGAAATAGGAGAAGCATGTAATGGGGTGTAAAAAACTTGATGGTGGACTTTTCATGCATGTTATTGCTATGTTTTAGTCATGAACTGAATGATTCATGAAGATGACGAATGTATTAGGACTATTTATGTGTTAAGCCTGTTTCGCTCCTTGGTTTGGTAATGGCTTAATCTATAGATAGAAAGCCCTATGATGGGAAACTACCACGTTCATATTCTCCCTTAGTTGTGAAGATTGAGCCTTTTACCATTTCTTTATAAATTCATATGTTACCCAGGTAACCTTTGTTAAATGTTGTTTTAGCGATGTGATGAATTGGTTAGGTAAAGTTATATGTTAAAATTTCTAACTGTTCAGTAAGGCCATGCTTTAAGCTTCATTAAGTTCATGTGGATGTTTTCAAATTATACAAAAGTATGGCTGAGAATGGTTATATTTTGTAAAGAAAGAGAAGTTTGGTAATGAGTCCAAGACACAATGTGTCCATACTGAAACGAGGAAAAAATTACCCAAATGAGTGAAAAAAAGCTCAATGTTTGCCTATTTAAGATATTGATCAACGGGTCACTTTTTACGTAAAATGCTATTAGTGTTGATATTGTCGTTTTACATAGCTTAATCAAATTTGCATTTCATTACAGTAGCAAGTTTATATACCTGTGAATCTGCAGTTTAACCTAAGCCTTGTTTAATGCGTTAAAGTCCGTTAATTCAAGTGTGACTTGTGTATATTATGAGGAAGTGGGATTGCATGTGTGGATGAACCTTAAAGGCTTGATGGATTTGGTTAGATGGTTCAGTATTAAAGCACAAAAGTGGTGATCATGTAAGCATATTACAGTTGGGTATGACTTTAGATTTAACTGAGAATTGGCAAGTGATGGTTAAGTGTATTTATGAATGACGATCGAATATTACAATTGTGCTTTGCTCGAGGACAACTAAATAATAAGCGCGGATGATCACTTAGTGTGTATTGGATACTTACTGTATTAACTGGGTGATTGTGTATAATTATTAGCGTTGAACGTGTTTACTTTAAGGTGCTATTGTTTGTAGTGCTAGAAATCAAAAGTACATGTTCGAGAGCTTAATAGAAGTATTGGAACAAAATGGAAGGACTGGATGGGCAAATACACGAAATATAGAGTCAAACCAAGTCAAATTAGGCTCCACCGAACGTACTAGCGTATCCTACATTAAGCATAAGATCAGGCAACATATGTTGGACATGCTTTAAGGAACAAGCATCGTACAACTTCATCCTGGCGTATCATACACAGGGGGGAGGTCATATGATACGCATTTTCGGATGTTATTAAGACGATCTTAAGAGTTCTTTCACCATGTTTTCATCCAAACTAAGCATCAATATCTCAAATCAACCATTGGAGATTCAATTATGCCAATAACAGCTAATTTTCGTAATTACCAACACGTAGATAGTTCTTGCAAGTGAAGCAATTGACTGTAGTTTGAATTGGCTTGTTTTTTTTTTTATTTTATTTTATAACGAGAATTCAATTGAACGTTTTAATTGAGTAAGAAGATGTTATAGCCTTTTTAATAGTTCTTCAATCAAATTTGTGGTTTTCTTAATCTTTTGTTTTTACTTTATCTTGCACTTTAAGCATAAACCCAAAAATATTTGTTTTTTTTATTTTCTTCATATTTCAGTTTTCTAGGCGTAAAGCTTTAACCATTTGAAAACGGCCTCACTTACCTATATATATTATTGGTAGTCAAGACTGTTTATAATTTGGTTTACTTTACCCACGACAAGTCGATCAACAAAATTAAAATACAAAGATGAATTACTTTGTTAAGAACTTAAGATACAATTATTCTTTTAGAGATGAAAAACTTTAACCACTGAAAACATTAAATAACAAGCAACAAAATTGTTAGGAGACCATTTTACACTTGAAACGTCAAACCTTACATGAATACCGCAATAATAAGAAACACATGTATATGATATTTAAATAATTTCCACTACCATCTACTATTTTTAGTTTAATTCTATATACCAACGAACTACCATTATTTGATCTTGCGGTGTATGGATTCAAATCTCGATTAATTAACATACTACGAATCCATTATCCAACAACTTTCCTCTACGTGCCCTTAACTTCACATACAAACCATAACAAGGACTAACCCCAGTTTAAGAATTAACAACCACACTCGTTTGAAGAATTTGGCAATACTTTGAGCAATAAGTTCAAATTCGTTGAGTTATAAAGAACTCAAGAAAGAATGAAGCTAAACTACTAGTGACAAGACTGCTATGTAATCTTGTTGTGATTGAAGATATGCTGAAGAAAGACGTACCTCTTCCAAAGATAAGGTAGGATCATAGACGGATGTTAGTTTTCCCAAACAGCTTTGGCGGAACCGAGATTGTAGATAAGTACAAGTACATCTTCACTAACCGAACCGAAAATCCACCCTTTCACAAGACTGTCATATTGTCTCATGGTGGAACAATCCTTCGGCGTAACAAATGAGCCATCTATGATGCCCAACATATTGTTACTGTCCAAGAGGCACACCATTGGGCTTTCCAAAGATGGTAGTTGTTGCGACCTGAGAGTTTCACCGAAACGAAGTTGGTACATTAGTATTTGATGCAATCAGAAGAGCATTTGATGAGCCCTCCATTTGAATAGATGAGATCTAAATGTATAATTCTGTACCTCTTTTCATCAGGTGTATTTATAAGTAATGATTTAGTCCACTCCATTTTATATTATTAACGTAGATTCATTGAGAGCTGGCATTTATTTGATACATTAGTCAGCTATTCACAGGCAGGTTTTTATTTCATTGGGCTAACTAGTTCCTAGAAATTGAGAGCTGTACTTGATCGTGAATTAAATTGTTAAGATCATATTTTCAACATAAACACATGTACAGATGCTATTTTTTGTTATGGCCATCATTAAGCGATTAGATTCTCTAGCGCCTATGTTGGAATGAAATCAAGATACTTTCTAATTAAGTTGCATTAATATCACTTGGTGTTCCTACTTGTCTTATGTTTTTCTATGATGTTAAGGTAATGATACAGTCATCGACACAAACTCATAGCTGTCAGCTGAGCATTAATAGTCGCGAATTAGGAAACCATGATTTTTATTTTTGGGTTGTCCAAACATGCAACCAGTCATTGATTTCTAAGGTTGATGCTAGAGTCATCGACATCTAATATGTTTTTACTTTTGTTGTGTTCGTTTATGTTCTATAAATATTCGTGAACGTGTTTGCTTATGGGTTGCATTCTTTCAATTGCTCTAATGGTGGACATTCAATATGGGGAGTTTCAACGTATTTTAGTTAGCTGGACTAAACATAATGATAGAACACAAATTTGATTAATGGTTGATTCTAACATCTATCATGAAATTTCGCCGAAATGTTTAAATGGTGTGTCCAATGAAAAAACTTGGAGCCTCTGAGAAGCCATATTCAACAAGAAGAACCCATAAATGGGAACTATCAAGGAGATCAAGACATGAGGGATTTTTTTGGAAAAAATAAAATTAAAACCAAAGGGGGGCCTTAAATTGGGAGTTAGCAATGGTGTCTTATTTTTTAAATGCCTTTGTTGTACATGTTGCTTTCTACTAACTTGCTAGATTGCTCTTTGATTATTATAGAAGTGATCCTGTTGATTAAAAAAACAAAAGAATTTAATTACACAAATAATCCTCTCGGTTAGCACGGATCTCAGGTTTAACTACTAACTTTCTTAGTAATAAATTTTGAAGCTTATAATTTTAGTTTCGTAACGAGCCCAGGGTCTAAGTTAATTTCTATTATAAATTATGTTAAGTTTAAATAAAATAACAAGAGTATCCTTATATAACCACCATCTTTCACCACCACCAATCAGCCATCACTCCACACAACCCACACCATCCTCCACCACTACAACACCTTCCCTTCTATGAACAGTGTAGCGCCATCTACCACCCAAGACACCATCCACCACTAAGAACCTTAAATCTACCCTTCAACTTCCATGTGCTTAATTCTGGATCTAGGTTGATTTTCTAAGAGAGAGATAGTACACTACTAGAATATTGGTCATTGCGACTGCCATTTCGGTGACAAAATGGTTGCAATTGCCTTGTTGCGATCATTTTGCAATGGCCTTAAGCATTTTAAGGAAAGATCGGGGATTCTGGTGGTTGTGAAATGGGTAGGGTGGGGTTTCAAATTTTAGTTTTAAAAACTAACTACACAAATAGTCCCTTCCATTTGTTTAAAAATAAATTTAGTCCCTTAATTGTGAAAAAACCGAAACACTATTGAGTTTAATATAAAAATTTACGGAGTTAACCTTAGACCCTAAACTAGTTACAAAATTAAATAATAAGCCTCAAACTTAGCACCCGAACGTGGGATTCACCTAAACCATAGGGAATATTTGTGTATTTAACTCAAAGATAATTATCCTAACCATATTTTTAATTATTTTTGTCTATTAAATAGTCGTTTTTCCTATTTTATTAGATAACATATCAACGTCACGTCAGTTTTTTTAATTTTTTCTTAGTTATTCTTTGTTTTTTTTTTGTTTTTTTTTATACAGAAACTTAGGGGACCAAAAAAAAAGGACGGTCATGCATGGGGTGGGGATTAGTTTTTGGGAGGAGGCGGTAGGGGGTTGTTCCCCGGGCTCTTCCGTTGCCACTCCATGGGGGCTCATGAACAATCATTGTATTGATTTAAAGATTTTTAAGTTTTTCCTGGAGGGCGGGCCTTGGCGCAGCGGTAAAAAGCTGTTCCTAAGGGACCAAAGGTCTCAGGTTCGATCGTGGGAAACGGCCTCCCCACAAAATGTGGGGGAAAGACCGCGTACATCTTCCCTTAAATGGGACGGACCCTCCCTGGACCCTGCGAAAACGGGGGAGCTCTTTGCAGCACCAGGTACGCCTTTTCCTAAACTTATGAATATTGTTCCCGCATTGTTGTTTACAAAATGCGAAATAGTAAGTGGGGCTATTGATGATGTGAATGCGAGAATCAAATTATGCCACCCAAACGCACAGTCCATATTCGAACACAAATCGCGTGCATAAAAAAAAAGAAGAAAAGTCATCATCTTGTGAGTAGCTAATGATTCTAGTGTTGTAGATATAGAAAAACACAAACACAAAAATAAAAACTAAAAAGGTACATTCCCATAAAATTAATAGTTTGCCAACTAAAATAATATGAAAGTATGATTACCAAACAAGAGTTTACTTTTGTTTTGTTATAATTTTTATATTAAACAAACATTTGTAATAAATAAAATGACAACACAGCATAACTAAGAAACAGAGAAGGTCATCTTCATGTGAATGGGTCATGATGACAAAAACCGTTTAATTCTCTCTCATGTCATTGGAGGTGACTTCGGGGCTGTTTGTTATGGGGCTGACCCGGCTGACCGGGACCGGCTGATCGGTCAGCGGATCAGCCCGTTTGATTTCGGGAAATGCGCAGCTGACCAGGTCTCATTGCTGACCGGTCCATGAAAAAATATATGCTGACCAGGCTGACAGCATTTCCTTCACCTCCACAACCCCCCTCCCCTGCGTGACCCTCGGCCACCATCCGTCCGGAGAATCGGCCGACTTCGCCGGAGCACACTCCGGTTCAGACGGTACGTCCGCATAAGTCAACGATGTTGACGCCGTTACCTTCTCTTGAACGCGTCTAAAAGTTGTTGGGGTTTGATTGGGTGCAGAGGAATGGGTGGTGTCGGTGCCGGAGAAGGTGAAGAAGAGGAGGTGCCGGCGATGAGGGCGATGGCGGAGAGGGCAATGAAGAGACGACGTTCGGGGGAGGAGGGGGAGATTATTATTCTTATTATTGGTGGTGGTGGTGGTGGTGGTTTTCATGTTTTCCGGGGGGTTTGGAATATTCCGGCGAGTGTGAACGGAGATGGGAGATTTGGAGATCTGAGATTTGGGGATTGGATGAGATGGATATATTATAGACGACAGTGCCCAGTCAGATTATTATAGAGGGGGTTTTTGGGGGTGATATGTTCAGACGCATACCAAATCAAACAATCAAGTTTCAGTCAGACGCATACCCAGTCAGAACTTACTGGGTCAGCTTTGACTCAGTCAGATCTTACCCAGCAGTTTTATCAACAGCCCCTTCATCATAACTATTATTACAAATACAATTATATTTTACGGGAATTCTGCACACATCGCAGTTTCCTGTAAAAAACCGATTCAAACGGTCCGGTTAGGCCTCCCCGTGACCGTTCAATCAGGTGTGAGACCTAACTGTCAGGTGAGGCCTAACCGTGACAGTTAGCTCTGGGGATCCGTTAACATGATTGGGTATGTAATTAATGGGGAATTGATTGTGTGCAGTTACGGTTTTGGGGGCTATATGGCACGGTTTGACCAAACCGTGACATATTGCCTTTATTTTTATATTTTTTTCATATCACTTTGTTTTTTATTTTAATTTTATCACTCGTTTAACCTAATCGTAACTCACAAGTTTGTGTTTGTGTTTATTAATAATTTATCTTATTACAAGTATTTATTTATTATTAATGTGACGGTTTGTGTTTAATTGTTACGAGTTTGTAAAAATCGGTTGTCATTATTATACAGACATATTGATTATTTTCTAAATTTGAGTAATCACACTAGTTTGTTTTATTTTATTTTATCACACGGTTAACTAACGTAACATACGTGTTTGTGTTTTGTGTTTATTATTAAATTATCATATTACAAGTAATTTTTGTGTTTAATTATTTATTAAACAAGTTGGTTGTTATTTATTACATGGTAACCTAATCGTAAAAATCAGTTGTTATCAAACATATACAATTAACATTATAACATTACAAATATAAACAAACAACAAAGAAACACAATCAAACAAACACAACCAAATATACAAGTCATCATAACTGAAACTGCACATATATATATATACAACGGAGTTTTTACATACAAAAAGAAATAAAATACAAACAAAATAATACAATCCATCATCCCGGATCGCTGCCCTGACCGACCCGCCCCGCGCTAGATGGGCCAGCACCATCATGGTCTAACCGCCTCGGTGGCTGTGTGATAACAACGGCGTACCCGAGGCGGCATAGTCCGCGACCATGTGCTGGATGACCCAGTCCATCATATCATGCAGCCTCGTGGTCGTATCCTCCAGACTCGTGACCCTGTCTCGTGTGTCCTGAAGCATATCAAGAAATGAGAAGGCAATCGCACGGCATGGTACAGCGCTGAGGATGCTGGGGGCGGGTCCTGGTCGTGCGGCGGGGGAATGGGTGATCCTCCCGCCGCCAAGGGGCTCGTGGGCATCCTGAAGGTGGACCTCAGCCCCCGCAGCTCGGGGGGGGTCCAGCAACGGCTCGGGCACCATGGCACGAGCTCTGGTATCTACTGAGCAGGTGCCACGTGCCATCGGGGAACCTCCGAACGATCCTCGTCCCAGTGGCGGTGGTCCGGCCGGCTACGCGCAAGGAGTAGGAGGTAGCGGGAGCTGGGACATGGCGTGCGCGTACCCCAAGCCCGAGCGATCCGGGAACGATGTTCCCCCACTAACGCCCCTCGCGACTGCCGATGATAATAACTAGCAAAATAATCAGCGAGGGCATGCGCGAGGTGGTAGTCTCGGTGTGTGAGTACACATCGAAGAAAAAAAGGTCGGCAGCGTTGACCTTGTCGGTCCCCGCCCCAGACGACGCGACGGACGTGGCGATGAGTCGGTGAATGTATCTACAGAGGGTTCGTATATGAGATGACTTCGTATCACCACCGTACGGTCCGTCGCCAATGGCAGGCCACCAGACCTGATCGGAGTCGTCGGCCGCGGATCAAGACCGCGGTGTACATCGGCTGTCCGACCACCACCTCGTGGAGAGGACACTGACGACAGCGAACCGCCGAAGTGACATGCGGTGGAAGTGGTCGAACAACCGGAAAGAAACCTCCGCGGGGCGCACGACCGTCCGCTATGTCGTCCTCGTCCAGCTCCGCAATGTCCCCTGCTCCGTGGACGGAATGTGAAGGTGCAGTAGAACTCCACGGTCAACTCTCGATGGGCATCGTCGCTCATCCAAAAACAGCTGCTCCCACGGGCCGTCCTCGCCGATAATCTCAAAAAAAGGTCCCGCTCTCCAACGAGCTGTAAGAAGTCCTCCGACAGGACGGTCCCGGTGCCGGCACTCGTGCTCTCAGGGTCCTGAACCGCTCGTACGGTGTAGTCCCCTCTCAGGGTCCTGAACCGCTCGTACGGTGTGTCCCCTGCTCGAACTATAAAAACTGACAGTCATCAATGCAGGGAATAAAAGCATCGTCGGCATCCATATCTGCGAAAAAAACGTATTTATTATTATTTACAATGTTTATAAAATTAATGGTTGACGTTAATTATTATTATTATATTATTGTATTATTGCTATTATTATTATTATTATGTATACTATTATTATTATTGGTATTATTATTATTAGTATACTATTATTAGTAGTAGTATTATTACTATTACTATAATATTATTACTATTATATTATTACTATTATTATTATTATATTACTAGTAGTATATTACTATTATTATTATTATTATTATTATTATTATTATTATTATTATTAGTACTATTATTATTACTACTACTACTACATTATTATTATTATTATTACTACTACTATTACTATTATAACTATTATTATTATTATTATTAACTATTATTATTATTATTATTATTTATTATTACTATTACTATTATAATATTATTTATATTATTTACTATTTCTATTATTATTATTTCTATTATTACTATTACTATATAACTTATTTATATTATTTTTTTACTATTATTATTATTACTATTATTGTTACTATTACTATTATAACTATTATTATTATTATTATTATTTACTATTATTATTATTACTATTATTACTATATTATCTATTAGTATTATTAATATTACTACTATTATTATTATAACTATTATTATTACTATTATTTATTATTATTTCTAATATATAATAAACCGTCGACAAACTACGCTACACATACGGGAAAACCTATCAAATCTATAAGGGAAAACCTATCAAATCTATTTGAGAAAACCTATCAATCTAATTGGGAAAACCTATCAAATCTATTGGGGAAAACCTATCAAATCTATGTTTACCTCTATGGATTAAAGTAGAAAATTACGTACCGAAAACGATAATGTAGTGGCGTGGTGGTGTGACGGCGGTGTTGCAGCGGCGGTGGTGCAGCGGCGGTGATGTGTAAGGCCCCGTTCCCGGGCACCTCACAGTTGGTCGTCATCACCCATAAAACATACATTTAATATAACTTAATAAAAACCATGCAGCGGAAACTTTAAATTTTACTAAAATGCTTTTGCAAAGTAATACAACACCTGTTACAAATATCATTTGTTTGCATTACAATACAAAAAAACATTAACAAAAGAATGCCATCCCCAAAATAAAGCTGAGTAGCCGCCTCGTGCCATCCTCAGCAACACTACCTGCCAACTGGAAAATACATAAAAGTCAGCGTTCTGAGTGAGTTAGTTTTGTATTAAAACCTACTTTTACTTATTTAAAGTATCCTTTTTGTTCATGCATTCATACATCATACGTACACAGAGATAATATTCGTTATTATCTTCATCATTCGTTATTTATCATTATCTTTAACTTCTCGTATGGATTCTGTCAGACTTTACCCACTTCATAGCACTCGGCTATGATTACTGTGGTCGAATGACAGGAATCCCGTTCATACTTACTTGCACTTTGGCTATCTTTGTACCACTACCTTGTGCTATACCCCAAACGTTTATCTACCGGGCCGAAGTCAATAAATGAACAGCAAAACGTATGCCCGGTACTCGAGTAAGCGGTAGGGTCCATACACATAAATACTTACTTGCACGCATTGAAAGGTTATTGTACCATACCATATGCTACACCTCGAACAGTCTTAGCTACCGGGCCGAAGTCAATCCATAGACAGCAAAACGTATTGCCACAGTACGGGCCGAGGTCAACAAATGAACAACAAACATATGCCACGTACTGGGCCGAAGTCTATGGAGGGACAGCAAAACATAGTGCCACGGTACTAGAGGTAACGTCATTAGCTACCGGGCCGAAGTCACATATGAACAACAAAACGTATGCCCTGTACTAAAGGTAAGCGGTAGAGGTACCATGACCATGGTCAATCACATAGAAGGACCAATCGCGTTATTCAATGCTTGCAAGACATAGCTCATTCGTTCATTAATGCATGTATTCATTATCATTCTTCATTTCGTTCATTCGTTAATACATGCATTCGTCATCATATTCCTCTTTCATTATCTTTCACTTTACGATACATATACTTCATTAATTTATTTCTCATTATTCGTAAAGTTTCAGAAAGATAAACATACACAATCACAAGGAACATACCACATCATAAGTATTCTTCATGCATTCATCCTCATACATTCATCCTCATACGTACATCATCATGCACAGCATCATACCTTACTTAACAATATTTTAATAATATTGTTAACAATAATAATACTACTAATAATAATATTAGTAACGATTAGGGTTAATCATTTCATCATTATATGCATGAGACATCATCATTTATTAACCCTAGTCAACCCCGGTCAAACCTCGAACTTCGAGCTTACTGGAAATTTCCTGAAAATTTCTAAGTGTCTAGCGTTTTTAGCACTATTGGTCGTATAACCCCCTGGTCGTATGAGCACTATTAGCCGTATGAGTCCTGCTGGACTTTTCCACCTAACACTTAGAATTATTCACTGGTCATACGACCTGGTCGTATGACCCCTGCTGGTCGTACCACTCTGGACTTAGTAACATATTCGGATCATACGACCACTGTTGGTCGTATGAGTCCACACTTAGAATTTTCATCATCATCATACGACCACTGTTGGTCGTATGAGTCCTGTGGGCCTCAGACTTGGAAATTCTCACATAATCATACGACCACTGTTGGTCGTATGAGCCCTATTGGCCTCATACTTAGAAAATATAACATATTCATACGACCACTGTTGGTCGTATGAGTCCTATTGGACTCATCACACTTAGAAAATCCTGATCATACGACCACTGTTGGTCGTTTGAGCACTGCTGGACACATCAACTTTCTTATTTCTAAGTCCCATTTTCAGACACATTAGCATCCTACTCATATGTCTAATTCATAATTCAAGTCCAGACATCCAAATGCCTATTTCTAAGCATATGCACATAAATTCTAAGCATAAATTTTAACATAAACATAAACATACATACAGTCATCATACGGGTTTCGACCCAAACTTTTATAAAAACATCTTTACATGCATTTCCAGCCCCAAACATTTAAAACAGTAAAACGGGGTCTAGAACTCACCTTAGTCTCTTCTTCGAGTTACACCCTTCAACCCGAACCTGCTCACTTGTTCTAACACCTAGAACACACACACCACACCACCCGAACACAAGACACACTTATAAGCACCCACCGTTCTAGAATTATCTAAACTTCAAAACTAGAGAATTCTTACCAAAAGCTTCCAAGTTCACAGGTTCTTCTTCAAAAATCCGAGGGTTTCTGCTCCTGCTACTTTCTCTCTCTAAAAAGTTCGAATGAGTGAAATGCAGACAACATGGTGGCCATTCCACCTTTTTGTGCCAAAAATATAAAACTTTGCATATTTTGGCACTTTTAGTCCTCCACAAGGTAGACTTTTATTTCTTTCCCCTTTCTTTCTATTTCATTCTTTTAATTTCTTTAATAAGAAATTACGGGTGTTACAAGTCCACCCCCCTTATATAGGTTTCGTCCCCGAAACCTGTTATTCCTCAAACAGATGTGGTAGTGTTTTTTTCATCTCCTCTTCAGTCTCCCACGTAGACTCGGATCCCTTCCTGTGCTTCCACTGTACACGCACAGAGGAACCACTTTATTCCTTACCTCTTCTCCTTACGATCAATGATTGCCACTGGTTGCTCCACGTAGTTGAGCCGTTCGTCTACTTCAATATCCTCCAGTGGTACACCATGTCTTCATCAGCTAAGCACTTCCTCAGATGAGATACATGGAATGTGGGATGAATTCCACTTAACTCATCTGGCAGTTCAAGTCGATAGGCCACCTCTCCTACTCGTGCGATAATTCGGAAAGGTCCTATGTACCTCGGGCTTAGCTTACCTCGTTTCCTGAATCTAATGATTCCTTTCCAAGGTGAGACCTTCAACATAACCCGGTCACCAACCTTGAACTCTATCGGTCTACGCCTCTTGTCAGCATACGACTTTTGCCTATCTTTCGCCGCCTTCATGAAGGCTTTGATCTTCTCTAATTTCTCAGTCGTTGCTTCAATCACCTCAACACCTCCTAACTCCTTCTGCCCAATGTCTCCCCAGCACACGGGCGTCCTACATCTCCTACCGTATAGCATCTCGTAAGGTGCATGCCAATGCTGGCGTGATAACTATTGTTGTATGAGAATTCTGCTAACGGCAAGTGATCATCCCAACTTCCTCCAAAATCGATCACGCACGCCCGAAGCATATCTTCGAGTGTTTGGATCGTCCTCTCAGACTGACCGTCTGTTTGAGGATGATATGCCGTGCTAATGCAACCTCGTCCCCATGGCATCATGGAATTTCTTCCAAAATTTGGATGTAAACCGGGTGTCGCGATCAGACACAATCGACACCGGTACACCATGACGAGTTACGATCTCTTTAATGAAAAGATCGGCCAACCTTTCGGACGAATATGTCTCCCGCATCGGTAAGAAGTGAGCACTCTTCGTCAATCGATCCACAATCACCCAGATCGTATCATACCCTTTAGGGGTACGTGGCAGCTTTGTGATGAAATCCATGGTGATGTGTTCCCACTTCCACTCCGGATGTCCAAAGGTTGAATCTTTCCATACGGCTTCTGGTGCTCCGCCTTCACTTGCAAACACGTGAGGCATTTACTCACATACTCCACCACATCGCGTTTCATACCCGGCCACCATAATCTTTCTTCATATCTTGGTACATCTTGGTGGCGCCGGGATGAATGGAGTATCGAGACCTATGAGCTTCATCCATAATCTACTACGTAGATCCCCGTATCGAGGAATCCACATTCGCCCAAATCGGGTCTTAACACCTAGAGTGTTCTCACCCAACTCCGTCACTAGACCTCTCATCCTTTCGGAGTTAAGACGATCTTCCTTCAAAGCCTCATCTTGGAACTCCTTAACCTGTGTCATCACGTCGGAGGTCATGATCACTGATAAGCCTTCAACCCGGATCGGCTCAGGCCTTTCTTTTCGGCTAAGGGCGTCAGCCACCACATTGGCTTTGCCCGGGTGGTAATGGATCTCACAATCATAATCTTTTATCAGTTCCAACCACCCTCTGCCTCATGTTTAGATCCTTCTGCTCGAAGAAATACTTCAAGCTTTTGTGGTCCGTGAAGATTGTGCACTTCGTCCCATATAGATAGTGCCGCCATCTTCAACGCAAAAACCACCGCAGCTAGTTCTAGATCGTGTGTGGGATAGTTGACTTCGTGGGTCTTCAGTTGTCGAGATGCGTAGGCTACACCTTTCCACGTTGCATCAACACACAACCTAGCCCAGAATAAGACGCATCCAATAGACCACTAAGTCTTCACTTCCCTCAGGCAAAGTCAAGACAGGAGCTTGTGTTAGTTTTGCCTTCAACTCCTCAAAAGCCATCTCCTGCTCTCGACCCCACACGAATTTCACATCCTTACGAGTCAATTTTGTCAAAGGTGAGGCTATCTTTGAAAAGTCTTGAATAAACCTTCTATAATAGCCCGCCAATCCCAAGAAGCTACGAATCTCGGATGGCGTCTTTGGGGGTTCCATTGCATCACAGCCTCAACCTTTGCTGGGTCCACCATTATTCCTTCTGCATTCACTACGTGACCCAGAAATTGCACCTCGCGTAGCCAAAAGGCGCATTTGGAGAATTTGGCGTACAATTTCTCCCTTCTCAACGTTTCCAACACTTCCCGAATATGCCCAGCATGCTCTTTTTCACTTCTTGAATAAATCAAAATATCATCGATGAATACAATTACTGATTTATCCAGCATTGGTCGGCACACTCGTTCATCAAATCCATAAAAGCAGCCGGCGCATTGGTCAACCCAAAAGACATAACAAGAAACTCGTAGTGACCATAGCGCGTACGAAAGGCTGTTTTAGGATATCTTGTTCCTTCACTTTAATTGATGGTAGCCAGATCGAAGATCTATCCTCGAGAACCAACTGGCACCCTGGAGTTGATCAAACAAGTCATCGATTCTTGGTAAGGGGTATCTGTTCTTCACCGTCAGCTTATTCAACTCGCGGTAGTCGATGCACATCCGCATACTACCATCCTTCTTCTTTACGAACAGAACCGGAGCACCCCAGGTGAGATACTCGGTCGAATAAACCCCTTATCCAGCAGCTCCTGCAACTGATCCATCAATTCTTTCATCTCCGTCGGAGCCAAGCGATACGGTGCTTTCGCGACAGGTTGGGCACCCGGTATCAGGTCGATCTGGAATTCGATCTCTCGGTCAGGTGGCAAACCCGATAAGTCTTCGGGAAACACATCTGGAAAGTCACACACCACTGGCACATCGCATAGCTGTGGTGTTGGCGTCTCTACGTTCTTTACATAACATAAGTAGGCGCTGCATCCGCGCCTCATACACTTTCCCGCCACCGCCATCGAGATCACCTTTGGAATCGTCGTAACCCGATCGCCATAAATCGTCACCGGACTTCCGTCGGTCGCTGTCAGTCTAATCATCTTCTTTCGGCACACGATATTCGCTTCGTAGGTTGCTAACCAGTCCATCCCTAACACTACATCAAATCCTCCTAGAGGCATCACATGTAACATGGCAGCAAAACCTATGGCCCTCTAATTCTATGGTACAGCCCTCTATCACATCTGTAACCCTAGTGGATTTTCCAATAGCGGTTTCTACATCAAAGGACTTATCAAGGCATTTACTCCTAACAGGCAGCTTAGCACAGAAAGTAACAGAAATGAAACTCTTACTAGCACCAGAGTCAAATAACACAGAAGCAAGAGTTTGGTTTACTAGAAACGTACCTGACACCACATCGGGGTCCGTCCTAGCCTCTTCTTGTGTCATCGTGAACGCCCTAGCCTTTGCCTTCGGTGCTTCTCCTCCCTTCTTCTTCTCTCCCGAGCCCTCAGCCCTCGGCTTCTTGCAATCCTTGCTCATATGACCAATTTCCCCACAGTTAAAACACTTGCCCTTCAGACAATCCTTGGCCATATGCCCAGTCCTCCCACACTTGAAACAGATGTTGTATCCCCATTTGCACTCCCCTGAGTGCTCCTTTCCACACTTACCACACTTCTTCACCCCAGCTCCAGACACGACCACTCGGCGGTCATCCACCCTTGCTTTCTTGTTGTTTGTCGGAGTATCACCCCGACCAAATCTTTTCCCCTGCCAGTTCTTCTCTCCACTTCCTTTCTTGCTTCCCTCAGCCTTCACCAAAGCAGCACGTTCATCGAATAACCTTCCCGCCAAGTCCACTGCCGACCTGAAAGTGTTCGGTCGGGCAGAAATCAAGTGCCAACGAATTTCAGCCGGCAGTCCTTGAATATACCGGTTGATCTTTCGAGACACCGGCGTCACCTGCTCTGGCACCAACAGCGCCAACTCGTTAAACTTGGTGGTATATTGTTGGTGGGTCATCGTTCCCGCCTCCAACTGCAGGAACTCTCTCTCTATTCTATCCATTTCCCGACGAGGACTGAATTCCTCGATCACCAGCCTTTTCAACTCAGCCCACTTCATCTTCCCTATAGCCCTGCTACCCTCGGCCTGGACTATATTTTTCCACCAGCATAAAGCCGACCCTGTAAAAGAGTGGGTGGCAAACTTCACCTTCTTGTCCTCCTGGCAATCACTGATATCGAGGACAGCCTCCATTTCCATCACCCATTGGTGAGCATCGGTAGCAGTACCAGACCCATCGAAAGTTGGGGGCTTGCACCTCATGAATTTCCCGTAATCACAGCCCCGGGCTGTCTCCCGTACCTGTTCTTCCTCCTCATCATCGGACAATACCGTTTCTGCCCCTGTCTGTGTTGTCCACCGGAGGACTGGTTTCTCCCCCGTCTCTCATCCTCTCGTACTGCCTTTAACACTTCTGTCATTACAGACGGTAAGATCGTTTGCATAACCTGGTGCACCTCCTCGACAACTGCCTCCTTCACCGAGGCTCTAAAATCATCACTCTCATCCACTCCCCCCGAGGGAGTAGTATTAGGTCCTTCGGGAACCTTCTTCTCTTTTCTAGGCCTACCTCTTGTGACTCGTGGTTCCGTACCACTTCCGCCACTGCCTCCACCAATTGGGGCTTTCGATGATCTACCACCGACATCTTCTATCACACTGAAAGATTTAAACACCAACACGGTCATTCAAGGAAATAGCTCAGTTTATGTTAAGTACAGTAAGTCCCTAATTACAGTGGCCAGTTGTGATTAGCCACTTACTCTACTCTTCACACCCGAGCATTACCTGTCCTGACTACATTAGTATCTAAGTCTAACAGTACACATAAACACATAACATGCACACATACACTGGTTAACTTTCAAGAAAATACCTGATGGCACGCAGCTACTCAGATGGCATTCCCATTCCCCCTGTCCCATTCTCAGTTTAAGTCTTAGGTTTATTCTAAAAAAATTTTACCCAATTCACTTAAACTTTGGCTCTGATACCAACTTGTAAGGCCCCGTTCCCGGGCACCTCACAGTTGGTCGTCATCACCCATAAAACATACATTAATATAACTTAATAAAAACCATGCAGCGGAAACTTTAAATTTACTAAAAATGCTTTTGCAAAGTAATACAACACCTGTTACAAAATATCATTTGTTTGCATTACAATACAAAAAACATTAACAAAGAATGCCATCCCAAATAAAGCTGAGTAGCCGCCTCGTGCCATCCTCAGCAACACTACCTGCCAACTGGAAAATACATAAAAGTCAGCGTTGCTGAGTGAGTTCTAGTTTTGTATTAAAACCTACTTTTACTTATTTAAAAGTATCCTTTTTGTTCATGCATTCATACATCATACGTACACAGAGATAATATTCGTTATTATCTTCATCATTCGTTATTTATCATTATCTTTAACTTCTCGTATGGATTCTGTCAGACTTTACCCACTTCATAGCACTCGGCTATGATTACTGTGGTCGAATGACAGGAATCCGTTCATACTTACTTGCACTTTGGCTATCTTTTGTACCACTACCTTGTGCTATACCCCAAACGTTATTAGCTACCGGGCCGAAGTCAATAAATGAACAGCAAAACGTATGCCCGGTACTCGAAGTAAGCGGTAGGGTTCCATACACATAAATACTTACTTGCACGCATTGAAAGGTTAATTGTACCAATACCATATGCTACACCTCGAACAGTCTTAGCTACCGGGCCGAAGTCAATCCATAGACAGCAAAACGTATTGCCACAGTACGGGCCGAGGTCAACAAATGAACAACAAACATATGCCACGTACTGGGCCGAAGTCTATGGAGGGACAGCAAAACATAGTGCCACGGTACTAGAGGTAACGTCATTAGCTACCGGGCCGAAGTCAACATATGAACAACAAAACGTATGCCCGGTACTAAAGGTAAGCGGTAGAGGTACCATGACCATGGTCAATCACATAGAAGGACCAATCGCGTTATTCAATGCTTGCAAGACATAGCTCATTCGTTCATTAATGCATGTATTCATTATCATTCTTCATTTCGTTCATTCGTTAATACATGCATTCGTCATCATATTCCTCTTTCATTATCTTTCACTTTACGATACATAATACTTCATTATTTATTTCTCATTATTCGTAAAGTTTCAGAAAGATAAACATACACAATCACAAGGAACATACACACATCATAAGTATTCTTCATGCATTCATCCTCATACATTCATCCTCATACGTACATCATCATGCACAGCATCATACCTTACTTAACAATATTTTAATAATATTGTTAACAATATATACTACTAATAATAATATTAGTAACGATTAGGGTTAATCATTCTCATCATTATATGCATGAGACATCATCATTTATTAACCCTAGTCAACCCCGGTCAAACCTCGAACTTCGAGCTTACTGGAAATTTCCTGAAAATTTCTAAGTGTCTAGGCGTTTTAGCACTATTGGTCGTATAACCCCCTGGTCGTATGAGCACTATTAGCCGTATGAGTCCTGCTGGACTTTTCCACCTAACACTTAGAATTATTCACTGGTCATACGACCTGGTCGTATGACCCCTGCTGGTCGTACCACTCTGGACTTAGTAACATATTCGGATCATACGACCACTGTTGGTCGTATGAGTCCACACTTAGAATTTTCATCATCATCATACGACCACTGTTGGTCGTATGAGTCCTGTGGGCCTCAGACTTGGAAATTCTCACATAATCATACGACCACTGTTGGTCGTATGAGCCCTATTGGCCTCATACTTAGAAATATAACATATTCATACGACCACTGTTGGTCGTATGAGTCCTATTGGACTCATCAACACTTAGAAAATCCTGATCATACGACCACTGTTGGTCGTTTGAGCACTGCTGGACACATCAACTTTTCTTATTTATTCTAAGTCCCATTTTCAGACACATTAGCATCCTACTCATATGTCTAATTCATAATTCAAGTCCAGAACATCCAAATGCCTATTTCTAAGCATATGCACATAAATTCTAAGCATAAATTTTAACATAAACATAAACATACATACAGTCATTCATACGGGTTTCGACCCAAACTTTTATAAAAACATCTTTACATGCATTTCCAGCCCCAAAACATTTAAAAACAGTAAAAACGGGGTCTAGAACTCACCTTAGTCGTCTTCTTCGAGTTTACACCCTTCAACCCGAACCTGCTCACTTGTTCTAACACCTAGAACACACACACCACACCACCCGAACACACAAGACACACTTATAAGCACCCACACGGTTCTAGAATTATCTAAAACTTCAAAAACTAGAGAATTCTTACCAAAAGCTTCCAAGTTCACAGGTTCTTCTTCAAAAATCCGAGGGTTTTCTGCTCCTGCTACTTTCTCTCTCTAAAAAGTTCGAATGAGTGAAATGCAGACAACATGGGTGGCCATTCCACCTTTTTGTGCCAAATAAATATAAACTTTGCATATTTGGCACTTTTAGTCCTTCCACAAGGTAGACTTTTATTTCTTTCCCCTTTCTTTCTATTTCATTCTTTTAATTTCTTTAATAAGAAATTACGGGTGTTACATGATGGTGCGCAGATGGTGAGTGGCGGTGGTGGTGGAAGATGGTGAAAGGCGGTGGTGGTGGTGGAAGATGGTGAGCGGCGGTGGTGGTGGTGGAAGATATTGGATTCACGGCGGTGGTGGTGGAAGATGGTGAGCGGCGGCGGTGGTGGTGGAACATGGTGGATTCACGGCGGTGGTGGTGGTGGTGGTGGAAGATGGTTGAGCGGCGGCGGCGGTGGTGGTGGAAGGTGGTGGTGAGCGGGAGCGGTGTCACAGGGAGGGCTCGAGGTGACGGTTTGGAGGCGGTGGAGGTGAAAAGTTGGGAGGATTGTAGTGGTAAAATGGTTGTGGTTGTTTGGTGAAATGGGGGTGTGCGAACGGTTGAAGATGAAACCAGTAACCACAAGGTCACGGTTTGGCCTCCACGTGACCTCTTACAGACAGGAGGTCACGGTTTGACCTCCACGTGACCTCTAACACACACGGTGCTCGAGGGGTAGGTGCACTAATCGAGGGGAAATCAGATTCAAAAAATATCTCAAGAGGTCACGGTTTGGCCTCTACGTGACCTCTTCCCATTTTTTTGTATAATTGTTATTATTATTATTGTTGTTGTTATTATTATTATTATTATATTATTATTATTATTATTATTATTATTATTATTATTATTATTATTTTACTATTATTATTATTATTATTATTATTATTATTATTATTATTAGTATTATTATTATTACTATTACTATAATTATTGTTACTATTATTATTATTACTATTATTATTATTATTATTATTATTATTATTATTATTATTATTATTATTATTATATTATTATTATTATTATTACTACTACTATTAGTATTATTACTATTAGTATTATTATTATTATTCTTATTATTAGTACTATTATTATTACTACTTCTACTATTATTATTATTATTATTACTACTACTACTGTTATTACTATTATAACTATTATTATTATTATTATTTAACTATTATTATTATTATTTATTATTACCATTACTATTATAACTATTATTATTATTATTTACTATTTCTATTATTATTATTTCTATTATTACTATTACTATTATAACTATTATTATTATTATATTTACTATTATTATTATTACTATTATTACTATTATTGTTACTATTACTATTATAACTATTATTATTATTAATATTTACTATTATTATTATTACTATTATTACTATTATCATTACTATTAGTATTATTAATATTACTATTATTATTATTATAACTATTATTATTACTATTATTTATTATTATTTCTAAAATAATAATAAACCGTCGACAAACTACGCTACACATACGGGAAAACCCATCAAATCTATAAGGGAAAACCTATCAAATCTATTTGGGAAAACCTACCAAATCTAATTGGGAAAACCTATCAAATCTATTTGGAAAAACCTATCAAATATATGTTACCTCTATGGATTAAAGCGGAAAATTACGTACCGAAAACGATAATGTAGCGGCGGTGGTGGTGTGACGGCGGTGTTGCGGCGGTGGTGGTGTGACGGCGGTGTTGCAGCGGCGGTGGTGCAGCGGCGGTGGTGGTGCGCACATGGTGAGTGGCGGTGGTGGTGGAAGATGGTGAGCGGCGGTGGTGGTGGTGGAAGATGGTGAGCGGCGGTGGCGGTGGAAGATGGTGGATTCACGGCGGTGGTGGTGGAAGATGGTGAGCGGCGGTGGTGGTGGTGGAACATGGTGGATTCACGGCGGTGGTGGTGGTGGAAGATGGTTGAGCGGCGGTGATGGTGGTGGAGGAAGGTGGTGGTGAGCGGCGGCAGTGTCACGGGGAGGGCTCGAGGTGACGGTTTGGAGGCGGTGGAGGTGAAACATTGGGAGGATTGTGGTGGTGAAATGGTTGTGGTTGTGTGGTGAAATGGGGTGTGCGAACGGTTGAAGATGAAACCAGTAACCACAAGGTCACGGTTTGGCCTCCACGTGATCTCTTACAGACAGGAGGTCACGGTTTGACCACCACGTGACCTCTTACACACACGATGCTCGAGGGGTAGGTGCACTAATCAAGGGGAAATCAGATTCAAAAAATATCTCAAGAGGTCACGGTTTGGCCTCCACGTGACCTCTTCCCTTTTCTTTTGTATAATTGTATTACTATTCTTATTAAAGAAGGATGTCGGTGCCAACAGTAACCTTTAGGATTTCATAAATTGGGCACACAAGTCGGCTATTCCAGCCATTTGAGCTCAAATCCCATCTGGTTTCATCTCAATCATGGAGAAAAAACAAGGGTTTTTCTCAATATTGAAGGCGATGGTTGCGTTGGTGGTGGTGTTGCCGGCGATGGTTGCGTTGGTGGTGGTGTTACGATGGTTACCGCGGTGGTGGTGCTCCGATTCCGGTGGTGTTGCGTCGGCAACCAAAGGTGTCAAATCGGCGGTGAAGAAACCGATTCCGGTGACGTCACCTTCTCCGAGGAGCAAAATTCGTGAGAGGAAGTTTGTGGTGGCGAAGAAGAGCTCGCAGAGAGAGAAATCTGGAGACCTAGAAGCTGTTGATTGTAAGTGTGATGCTAATTCTAGCTTGAAGAAGTGTGTGTTTATAACTGTTGTGATTCTGATTTATTGGTAATCGGAGACAACCGCCTCCGCAACGTCTCCGGCGTCGGAGAATCTCGATATGGCAGCCATTCATCCGGTTCCTAAGCTCTCTGATTTCTACGAGTTCTTCTCATTTGCAAATCTCTCCCCCCTATCTTACGTAAGATCTAGATGTCCTTTTTTTTTAATTTTCATTTCTCATGTTAGATGAAAATATGAAATGGACGCAGGTTTAATTTGATCTTTTTTTTTGTATTTCGATTCTCAGAGTTGAAGAGGATTGATCGGAATGACGCGAAGGAGCAGCGCGAGGGCGATTACTTCGAAATGCAGGTATTCTCCCCAATTCACATCTTATCGGTACACATTGTGAAATCACATTAGTAGATAGATTGCGATCACGACTCGAGTAGTTCTGTTGGATTTTCAAGTTACTATTTGAAGTATTTGAGGAGAAACAGTGAGTTAGTGTCACCGATGATGATGTGTTCTGGATTTGCAGATTAAGATATGCAACGGGAAGTTATTTCAAGTGGTTGCATCCACAAAGGGTTTCTACACCTTGGGAAAGCAGTTTTTGCAAAGCCGTTCCTTGGTGGATCTTCTTCAACAGCTTAGCCAAGCATTTGCTAATGTCAGTGTAGTATTTGGTTGATAAATTTATTTCTTAAAGTCATCATTACTAAAATCAATAGAAATTCGTGTGTAAGAGATATTCATTATGAAGTTGTAATTATGCAGGCATATGAATCATTGATGAAAGCCTATGTAGAACATAATAAGGTAATATTCTTTTGTTTGATTATCATGTGCTTGATAAACATTATACTGGATACTTTGACTTGATGCTATAATAGGGTAGCAACTAATGAGAAACCTGCATTGTGAATTTTCAGTTTGTTAATCTTCCATATCAATAATGAAAGAAAAAAGCAGGAACCCGGAGAAAGACAACGTCAACGAACCCTACAAATCAAAGATACGTGTCCAGATAAAAAAGCCACAAAAAACTCCACTCTAAAATCTCGAACCAACACCTAAAACAACCCATATTAAAACACAAAAATAAAATTAAAACACAAACAAAATAACAAAAGAAAATTTCACAAAAAAAACCATCGCTGATGTTGTTAACGAGCTGCAGAAGGTTGTTGAGGAGAAGACGAGAGGTGGAAATGGTGATGGAATTGAAGATGTTGATGTTGATTCGGAGAAGAAGGTAGATGTTGCGTTTGAGTGCGGTGATAACCGTGGTAATGGCGATGCGGTGGCTGTTGATGTTGATTTCAACAGAGATGATTCACGAAGCAGTGAGATTACCGATTCAGGTACATTTGATTTCATTGATCTGTACGTTTATTCTCGTGATTACGATATCTCTATTGTCTATATGCATCTGCAAATACGTGCTCATAATCTCAATTTGTGATGATATAGATCAAATAAATAATCTTCGTGATCGCTAACAGTAGGTGTTCCGATTTGTGACGCAATGTGATGACCCAGTTTACCCATTTAAGAAAATTTTCCAGGTATGTTAGACTAACTTTTGTTATAGTAAGATCACAAGAAAAAGAGAAAAAAAAACTTGAAACATAAAGAACTTGATTTAGTAAAGATAAATTTTGCTAATCTTTATATAATCAAGATAAATTTTATGAGGTATCCTTTAAGGAAATAAAGATAAACACTTGATCATATTAACTCATGATTACTTATTGTGTCAATTTATAAGATTACTTAACACTTGCGTCTGTTAGACATTCAAAAAAGAACCCCGCGGCAACGCGCGGGTTCATTTCCTAGTTATTATTATTGTTGTTGTTATTATTATTCTTATTATTATTATATTATTATTATTATATTATTATTTATTATTATTATTATTATTATTATTATTATTATTATTATTATTATTATTACTATTATTAATTTATTATTATTATTATTATTATTATTATTATTAGTATTATTATTATTACTATTACTATAATTATTATTACTATTATTATTATTACTATTATTATTATTATTATTATTAC
>CM044018.1:15198943-15230953 GCA_024085815.1 Flaveria linearis
CAATCGTGTGACAACAGTAAAAAATATATTAAGAAAAATATAACCTTCTCGGATGTATATCTCCAAACGACAAGCACATGGCAAGCCCATGGACGTGAACAACTGGTGTCCACATGAACCCCCAGACTCCTGAATCATTTCTATTTTCGTCAACTCTGATTCAAGGAGGCTAAGGCAAAAAATGGATACTTTATAATGCAACTTTGAGAACTATGACAGTCGATGGTCTTTTTTAATTTTCACATGGGACACCTCGAAATGTTTTATAAATTTCAATCTCCTGGCCGCGCACGAGGTCACAAACATATCCGACAAGTGTGTGCAACGTATTATTGGTCCCTGTGAGGTAACTCTTGAAGTTGGCATGTTGGCCCTCAACCTTATTAGTTGTAAACTCACCAAAGTTAAGGCGGTCGTATATCCAACAAGTAATAATTTTCTCCTTGTACGGCACCAACCAATTATTCCAAATATATTCCCATACCTCTAAAAGAAATAACAAAATTTATAAAATGAACAAATAAATTATTAGAGTAAAAATAACTATGAAATTCTTACCACGTTTACCATCTTCAGTTAACTGTTCTTCCATCTTCCTGTAATTGTAATCGTACAATGCCTCTGTGGAAGACGAAAACAAGGTCTTCCACCAGTATGGAAAATCCTTCCACATGCCGGTTTTAAATATCATATTCCACCGTCTTTTGATATTCTCCCTAACGTGCCACCTGTATAGGTTTTTAGTAGCACTCGGGAACACGGTGTCACACGCGCTCATCAGGGCTAGGTCCCTGTCTGTGACAATAATGCGGGGCTCCACACACCCATCGAGCATATCTCTAATCCGCTCCAGTACCCATATGAAGTTGTCCTGTCGTTCCCTCGATATAAATTCATGCGCAATACAAAACTACTTCGACGTCGACGTAACGCCAATAACCTGAACAAACGGAATGTTGTACATGTTGGTCTTGTACGTCGTGTCTATCAACATCACGTGCGGGAATGCACGCCACATTTTATACGAAGTAGGATGACAAAAGAAAACATCTTCCACGGCCTTAGTAGTTGCATTCGTTCGTGTTTCATACACGAACTCTTTAGATTGTAGCAGGTTTTTAAGTTCCTGCATTGGTGTCATGCCTTTTCTCCCCTCAGCCCTAAACTTTGACGT
Source organism: Flaveria linearis (assembly GCA_024085815.1). NCBI lineage: Eukaryota > Viridiplantae > Streptophyta > Magnoliopsida > Asterales > Asteraceae > Flaveria > Flaveria linearis. The sequence goes on from CM044018.1 coordinate 15,200,118, forward strand.
CAGATTGTTTATGTCTTGAACAACACAGACGCTGTGGGGAAAGTGCTCCCTTACGGCTGAATGGATATGTCGTGGCCGCACGTGCTGCCTGTGTAACTTCTTGACAAGATTAATTTCTTCGGCAGTCATCCTCCTTGTAGCGTAGCACCCATTTGGTGCCAATCACCTTTACTCCTTTGGGCCGGTCAACGAGTGTCCACACTCCAAGCTTCTTGAACTGTAGTAGCTCCTCTTGCATAGCGTTGACCCAGGCCTCATCCTTCAGCTGAAGTAGTCTCACTGTCTTCTCCTCTCAGTTTCAAGATGAAATCATTTATATCCAAGGTCTCAAGCACTGAGTTGTATCTTAAGGTGGAAATAAACGAATCCCACTTCTCTGGTAGCCCGTCAGCCAAACTTGACACTTTTTCTTCCTTAGACGTTTGAACACCATGAGTGTGAAGTTCACTCATCAGATGATAGAAGCGGTCAATGATGTCGTCCAAACTCTCATTCCCGATGGCAGAAAAATTATCAAACTCTTTCTTTAATGCTTTGGCCTTTAAGGACTTAAGAGTTATGCTCCCTTCATACCTTTTCTCAAGAGCTTTCCAGAACTTTATACTTTGCTTGTGCTCAGAATACTGATGGAAGATTTCTTTAGGAATAGACTGTGTTAACATAGCATAGGCTTTCTTTTCTACATTGTAAGCGATCTCTTGAGCATCCGTCAATCCACTCAACGTTAAGGGTATACCATCAGCGCCAACAGGCATATTGTAACCGGTCTCAATAGCATTCCAGAGATTAGTGTCCACTCGATTGAGATGAATCTCAAACCTTTGCTTCCATTGAGGAAACTCATCTATCGATAACAGCTTAGGTGGCTTATTATGGTTTCTGATCTCATTTTCCAGTAGCAGTAGGTTCTATATACTTGAGTCTTTTCCTGCTAAGAATGCAAAGTTCTCTGAGTCCATGATGAATTAGAATTAGACTTGGCAAACAGACTGTTGATGAGACTGGGATGGACGATTGGGGACGACTGAAACACAATCGTGCGATTGAGCTTAGTCGTACGACTGTGTAGGCGATTAGGCAGTTGTGCGAAAGGACAGAAACGACTGGGCTAGTCGTGCAATTGAACGAGCGACTGGGCCAATCGTGCGATTGAACTGGGCGATTGGAGTTCAGTCGTGCGATTGAGTCAATCGTGCGACTGAAACTGCTGACTTCGAAAATTTTCAAACTTTTTCACACAATTCGACCTAAAAATACAGTTTTGAGTACCCTAACCGGCTGCAACTCGAAAAAGACTCAATTTTCAGAACATGCACACGTAAAAACTTGATTTTGAGCAGAAAGAACGGATCTTTTCGCTTAAAAATGTTGACTTTTTCACAAGAACAATTGAATCCACGAAGAATCAAGAGCCAAAGCTCTGATACCACTTGTTAGGACCGTGTACGGACGGAGTACTAACTGATTCAAACGTGAAACCAGATCAAATAGTGCGGAATCCTATTTGATTGGCGATCCAATCAGGGAGAACGTTAATCCGATCAAAACACTTCGAGAATTATCAACCCTAGCCGTTCCTGTTCGTCCAGAGAGTCCCTTCCAACTTCATAGAACGTTTCTGATCGATTCTAATCAATTCTTAACGTATTCTCATCGTTAGTTTTGATCGGATTAACGTTCTCCCTGATTGGATCGCCAATCAAATAGGATTCTGCACTATTTGATCTGGTTTCACGTTTGAATCAGTTAGTACTCTGTCCGTACACGGTCCTAACAGTTCCCACCCTTGTTTTTCACGAGTCCCTGGACATTCTGTGCATACTCATTCAAGGTGTTCATCCACAATTCGATCATCGATCCAGGGCCTTAACATGGTATCAAAGTGAAGGTTTAAAGATCGAATTGAAGGCAGTCTACATCAACCAAGAGATGATCAAAGCGGTTACTGATACTCTGTATTGCGTAGAGAGTCGGACACAAGATTGGAACCAAAATCAACATCAGTAGAATAATTTTTGATTCAATATTGATCGCCATCATCAGTCGATTAGGGAAGGTACATCGATTAATGTCCATAAATTGATTTAAGAAGAAAATGGGAGAAACCGATTTCCGGCCAAAGTTTCCGGAAAGTCAGAAACGTTTTTACGTTAAGCGAACCATCAACAACAATGTAAAGTGATTATTGAAGGGTTTAAAATGCAAAGGCAGTTCAACCCCAGAAGCATTCGATTTAGGCAACGAGGCCTGAAGAAATCGAATAAGAAAGTTAATTTCTCCAAGGGAAATCCAAAAGAGAGTAAGGATTTATCCCTCTTTCCCTTTCTGTTTTAGGACCAGGAGGGTCAAAAGAAAACAGACAAGGATAGTGAAGATCATGGGAAAATAGAAGCAGTGGAGTTTAAAGTTTTGCATGAAGGATTAGAGTTTTTTCAATGGTTCAAGTCAAATGGCACAAAAGAAGAACAATGTACAAGATAGACTGCAGAATCGGATGAACAAGAACAGAGAAGACAAGATTAAGATTATCTTGATTAGGGGAGTGAATGTTGGAAGTAATTTAATCAAGAAATCTTAATTGATTTTAGTGTAATTAGAAGTCAAACAGAAAGTCAAACAGTTGCAAATTGGCGGTAATTTAGGGGTTAATTGTGTTAGTTTAGTTGGTTGTTAACCGCCAATATATGTGTATAAATACCCCTACATGTACCACATTTGATGTGTGTGGAATTCATTGTGTTTTGTGTGTGTATCTATTGTGTTCCCACCCCTATTTTTCACGAGTCCCTGCACATTCTGTGCATACTCATTCAAGGTGTTCATCCACAATTCGATCATCGATCCAGGGCCTTAACAGTAAATGTGTCTTTATTTCCAGTTACATGTTTGTCAAATGACAAATCCACAACCCAAATTTTTTGCAAGATCCATAATTGTTTACAGCAACCATAAAATCATTTGGTATATCATATTAGTTAAAATCAACATATTCATATGTAAAATTTTTGCGCTTACTAGTATAATTCAATGCGCGATAACCATGGCGTTTGCATTTGAAGCACAGGATTCTTCTTTAACTTTTTCATTAATGATGGTTCACAACACTTTGATCCCCTATTCGGGCCCTTTACCCTACTTAAGGATTTAGTTGCCATTGCCATTTTAAAATCTGTAACATGTTTTTTTTCCATCGCCTTTACGGAGTCGAACCCAACCGTAGCCCTGCCAAATTCCCCTAACCCTTTGGTATCTTAGAACATTGGGTAGTGTCGGAACAAGAACCGGGACATGGGAATCGCTTTCACCATAGGTTTGAACCTGCAGTCCATCCCTAATTCACCATCAGCACATTTTTTGCCTTTTGTTTTTCAACCTTGCTCAGATACCATTGTTGGAACACAGTGGCAATTTCCCATGGTCATTCTTGTGGTTGATTGGAGCCATTTCATATAAGAAATAGAAATTGTGTGTAGTAATTGAAAGAGACGAAACAGTGGGATATGTATTGAAGTCTTCTTTGTATTATAAAATTCAATCATCACCATACATACATTCGACATACGTACAAGCATAAATATAATGTGAGCAGCCCTCCAATGCACCCTCGTCTGGGATAGTCACAATAATAACTTCTTTAATATTACATATTAAATCCCTATTAAATACATAACATACTAGTTTGTCGCATACTAGATATTTAATAATTATTTTCCAATGGATTAACCATTAATATGGTGTTCGGATCATTCTTTGTGATGTCAATACGGTGCGGATTCCAGATGAAAGACTTAACTGTACGTTCTGTTAAGTATTCTACAAACGATTTCAACAGCTTTATAGAGAATGCAAACTTATTTGAATATAGCATGGTGTAGGAAATACACATATCTATCTTGTAATGGTGATAAATTGAATACAATTGATCAGGCATTTGTTTGCGAGCTTTTTTTCTCCCGTTGGGGTTCAACCTCACCGATCGCTTTGCCTTTAGAATAGGGGCTTCAAATGACTATCTGATGTCCAAATAGATTTTATCTCAGGCGTTGAAAGGAATAAAAGAAAGTGTGTAGACCTGTGGAAGTGATAAAGCACCCAGTCTCGACGGCATCAACTTCCAGTTCACAAAGAGATATTGGCATTTACTTGAGGCTAATTTTAAGAAGGTATTAGATCACATCTATGTCACAGGGAGGATTGGTAATGGTTGTACTTCATCCTTTATCGCATTAATCGCAAACGTAAACAACCCAATCATTATGGAGGAGTATAGGCCAATTTGCTTATCGGGAGTATTTACAAAGTGATCTCAAAGATTTTAACCAATCGATACAATTTAGTTATCAGCAAAACACAAGCAACTTTCATCCAAAGGAGATCGATTTCGGATGGGGTCTTAATAATAAACAAAGTCTTCGCCCCCCTGTTTGTTTGCCTCTTATTCACCCTGGTCAGATCTCAAGTCTGACTCGGTCAGACATCTCGTGTTTGGTTGCATTCTTCTGATTAAAAAAGAGGCTCTTATTTGCCTCTTATTAGGTCAGAGCACATACCTAATATGACCAAATTCCCTTCTCTTCTCAAGTCTGTCGGCTCCACTCCATCCCCTGCGCTGCAACATCTCGTTCTCGGCCCACTGCTCTCGGCCTCCGTCCACCACCGCTCGGCCTCCGTCCACCACCGCTCGGCCTCCGTCCACCACCGCTCTGCATCCGTCCACCACCGCTCGGCCTCTGTCCCCACTGCTCTCCCCATCATCAACGAAATCAAATACTCCGGCGTCGAATTGACCGCCATACGCCAACAACAGCTCGATTCCATCTCCAGAGCCCTCCACGACGGCCAAGAACTCACCGCAAAAGTCCTCAATTCGAGCCGGTGGAACGTCTACAAGAATTTACAGCTGTCGAGGAAGATTGATAAGGTCGAGAAGAAGATTTCGAGGTTCGTTCAAGGCCCCCTTCAGGCCCATGTGCTTGCGGATGTGCATCAGTTGCGGTTTGAGGCGATCGAGCGGTTCGATCGGCTTGATGGGTCGGCGAGGAGATTGGAGCAGCGGCTTGGGTCGGGTTGATCGGTGGTGGGGGTGAGGGGTGGTGGTTCGATGGGGTGAAGATGGAGGAGCAAGAGATGTGTGAGAGTAATTTGGTGAAGGTGGGGATGGAATTGGGGAAACGTAAAGTGAAGGATATGATTCTTGATAGAGATGATTTGGGTGTTGTTGTAATCAATGGGATCGGAGAGCAAATTTAATGGGTGCTCTGATGTTGGATTTTTTTTATTATGATTTGTTTTTTTTAATAATTATTTAATATTAGGAGTTATAACTAAACAGATATCTAACCAAGCAGACTTAATCTGGTTCAGCACTTATTGGTTCAGACCTCTTATTGGTTCAGACCTCTTATTGATTCAGCACTTACCCATTCAAAAGTTGCCAGACAGCCCCTTCGCTTGGATCAAACATGATAAAAAAAGAAGTCTGAATTTCAAATTAAGTGGACTTTGAAAAATCATTTGATTTGGTGTATTGGAATTATCTAGATTGTATTCTTGACCAAATAGGATTCCTGAGTATATGGAGATCATGCATAATGGGTTGTCTTACCTCGACTAAATCATCCGTTCTTATAAACAGATCTAGCTCTCTGAATGGAATTCGATGTATGTCGCGGCCTAAGGCAACGAAACCCATTCTCCGTATTCCTTTCTATAATTGTCATGGGTCCTTACATGTGATTGTAGAAATCACGTAATAAACTGGAACTCTTAAAGGGATCCGGCTCCCTAACGACGGTCCACACTTAACACATCTTCTTTACGTCAATGTTGGAAGATCATAATGAAGACGATCATAAATCAAGTAGATTAATGTTAATTAGTAAGAAGAATATAAAAATCAAAATTAAAAAGTCAAACCGAATGTAATTAGCATAAACTTTAGGTTTAGTTATTGTTGAAAGTATAATTATATTAATCCATACATATGTATCTAAGTATAGTTAAACTATGGATCATTTATGTAATTAATAGAAAGTTATTTTCGAGCGAGTATGTAACTAGTATGTATGTATAAGGGTTTAGAGTGTCAAACCTAAAGTTATAAACTACCACCATAGGTATATATATATGTGTCAAGAGTCAGTAAACATTATATCAACAATCAGATTCAATTCATAGGTTTGTTCATATTCTCTCAAGTTCCATATTCATTTCATCATATTCAAGAACATCAAGAGCCTAAACGATCCTAAAAGAACTAACAATTGGCATCAGAGCCTAAGGCTCGAATTAAATCAGTGATTTGCTCTTGAATGTGCAGTCATAAACCAAATCGATTCAGGGTAAATAATCGACTCAGAGAAATCGTTTCAGAAGAAAGAAAACGATTCTGACAACACCAAATCGATCAGATTAATCAATTCAGCGGTGTCCAAATCGATTAAACCAATTGCAGAAAACAAGAACGAATCAAAGAAAAACAAAAATTGATTTCGTTTAAATCAATTCTAAACAAGAAAAATTGATTCCGTTAAATCGATTCAGAAAGGGGGAAATAACAACAAAACGATCAGAATAATCGATTCAATGTTGTAAAATAGATTCAGTTAAATTGCTTCAGAACCAAAACAAGTCGATCCCGTGTCAAATCGGCTCGGACAAGAGAAGAAGAAAGCAAATTGACTCAAGATTTAAAGAGAAGAAATCGACTCAGAACAAATCAATTCAGTCAAATCGATCCGTATCAGAGAAACCCAAATTGATTTTAGAACACAAATAGATTCAGGCGTTTGAAATCGATTCAAAAGACCTGATAGTCAAAAATCGATCAGAAAAGGGAAGAAGAAATCAACTCAGACTAGAGAAGAAGAAGGCTTTGAATAATTAGAACAATCGAAGTCAAAAAAGATAGAAATCAACTTAGAAGTAAAGATAGAAACAAATCGATTCGGAATAAATCGATTCAGGATCAGGAATAAGTTGATTCAGTCAAATCGATTTCATAGAAACGCAAGTCAATTCAGACAAATTTGATTCAGAGAAGTAAAATTCACGGATTGGAAAGAAAGAAAACATACATGTTGCCATCGTTCTCGCGAACCAGAGAGCCATCAAGACTGATTGAACTATTGTAGAAGCCGTTCCCGTGAACCATCGAAGAGCAGAAAGTGGTTCTGTTCCGTGTTAGTTGATCGTAGTTTCTCACAGAAAAGGAAAAGCGAAGGGATACGTGAACCACCATCCGTGAACCAGAAGAAAAAGGGTGTTGTGCTTTGCAGTGGTCCGTAAGTTTGTGAAAGAAAAAGAGAAGGGGATTTTTGCCCAAATTTGTTCCGAGTGAAAAGTCCAAAGAAGAGTATAGAAAGAAAAGGTGGAGATCTCAAGTAAAAATCAACAACAAAAATTATGAATATTGTTTTTACTCTAAGAAAATGAAAATTTTAAGAAAGTGAACGTGATCAAAGGAGATTGAAATAAATGTTGTTCGTGGGTTACTCACAATAATTTAGAGATTCAAGTTAAAGGATTACATTTTTTAAAAAAGTTATATTTGGAAAATCAAGTTTGTTAGAAGGAAACGGAAGAAGAATCAAGTTTCATAATGAAAGATGAAGATCCAATTCTCTTATTAGCACAAGTTAAAGAAGATTATACTCAAAAGGAATATGAAGATAAAGAAAAGCTTGTTCATGCTAAAGATAAAGTTCAAAAGATCAAAGATGAAGATGTTGAAGCATGAAGTCGTTGAGAGACATGGATTAAGAAATTAGGGGGGAATGTTGAAAGTATAATTATCTTCATCCATACATATTTATCTATGTATAGTTAAACTATGGATCGTTTATGTAATTAGTAGAAAGTTATCTTAGAGTCTAAGTATGTAACCAGTATGTATATATAAGGGTTTAGAGTGTTAAACCTAAAGTTGTAAATTACCACCATAGGTATATATATGTGTGTCAAGAGTCTGTAAACATTGTATCAACAATCAGATTCAATTCATACGTTTGTTCATATTCTTTCAAGTTCCATATTCATTTCATCGTGTTCATGAACATCAAGAGCCTAAACGATCCTAAAGGGGCCAACAGTTATGTTAGTTTTGTTAGTTTGAAATCGTCTATTGTATAGGTATAAATACCCATCTTGTACAACATTTTCAGTGTAGAACTCAGATTATATTATGTGTGTTTTATGTGTCCCGTTTGACCCTGTTTTCCATCAAGTCACTGCCATAAATCTATGCATACTCTGATCTTTTTGTTCATCCACGATTGATCCTAATCTATATTCCGAAGGGGCCTCAACAGTCAATGACGCTTTATTTCAAAACAATAAAAACTGCAAGCACTAAACTCAAATACATTCTGATTGTGTGTGTTTATAGTTTGTGAAATCTTGGGCCTAAACAATCATTTGGTATCAGAGCACAAGGTTCAGAAACAAACGCCGGTTTGAGTGTCTGTTCTTTCGGTGGGTGAGCAGCCCTAGGGTGCAGGGCTGAGAATGACAGAAGAAGCATGCAAGTAGGTCAAGAAAGAAGCAAATCAGCCTTATGCTTTTTATCAAAGAAAAGAAACAACAAAAAGGAAGAAATAAAAGGAATATAAGAGAGCAGCAGATTTGCCCAGATCAGAAAAAAAAGATTCATGATCAGATCAGGCAGAATAGAAAAACATCAGGTATTGACCTGCTTGAATAGATTAACAGTAGCATCATACGAATCTGATGCAAAAGCAACAGGTATCGATTAAGAGAAAGAAGAGGACGGCAGCAGTTAAGAAAAAAAGATGAGAGGGTGCGATCGAAAGAAGATACGGTGTTGCCAACTGTATCGTTTGTATTGTAAAAACTGTCGGTAGATAAAATTGGCACAAAGAAAAAGAAGCAGGTCATTTTTTTACAAGTTGAGCAGTGGAAATTAGTGGAACAATCGAAGCAAGCAAGTAGTCAGACGCACACACAACTCTCATAATCTGTGGCAGTAAACCGTCCGAGGAGAAGAGCGAGCAGTAGGAAATTAGGTTATAATGATTGACCGAAAGCAAGTAAGCAAGGGCAGCGGGTTCGGTTCTTTGAATTTATTGAATGAATCGAGTTTTATAACGGTGACAACAGGAAACATGTAATTAATATAACAACGTTGCTTCCATATACCATAATATGCCACAAATAGTCCATAGCTAAAACAAAAAAACCACAATTAATAACCCTTAAAATAGATGTTAGAAGAATAAGAAAAAAAGAATAATAAATAAAACTGCTTATGATACATTAGAAACGTGTCAATGATCCACATAACTTTTAACAATTTGCATAAAGTAGTAATTAAGACACTTCCATACTTTACTCAATCTGAAAATAGTTTTAATACAAAAAAATAACGATTCATTTATTACTCCACTACACTTCCTACCAATCCAGTGAAATCATAATTCGAAGATATGTACTAACTTCACTTGCCAAAAACAATCGTATGTCATTTGGATTAAATCTTCTGATAACACTTGCCTTTTGTTTGCCAAATATACGTAAATACGTCGACCTAAAAAGATCCACCATGAGGGGGAATTGCAGAGTGGTAAAAAAAGCAATTGGGATGAAAGCTAATCCACATATCGGAGCAAGCATCCATGGTTTTTGTTCACAAAAGACAAGGAACAAGGTCGCGCTGAAGGCTACCATCATAGCAGTTGTAGAGAGTAATAAAGAGAAAAGTCCAATAAATAATCGCCTTGGTAAACTGACTAGAAAGTCTTTCTCGGCAAAACGTGCTGTTAAGATAGACAAGAACACTAGCAACGCGGTACTAGATGCGAATAGTGAGATCGCATCTGATATAGCAAAGATAATGAATGCAATTTCATTTTTAAACAAGGGGGTCCCTTTTTCTTGATTGCTTCCACCAGGCACCGTAATTGCAGCTGCAAATACAATTGTGGTAATAAGTGCAGCTGTGATGCTGCATGACTCTGCTGTGGTTTTCATCCATTGTTCTCCTTCCTTAACTAGCTTCTCATGTTCCCTTGTAAAAACCATATCGGGTGTCTCCTTAAATTTGTTCTCTTGTGTAATGTACGTAGGAAACACATGCTTCTTCACTTCCTATAAAAATGTTAATTTAATTTTGTTATAGTATGGGGAATTACATTAGCCTTACACTTATGGTTAACCATTTAGTTCTTAGGTACCTCACGCCATTGTAGTTCTCGTTGCAGTTGTAATGCTGCTCCTGTCCTTTGATTTAGTACATTTGATGGAGCCAATTTTCCAGCCAAGTGTAAGATGTTGTTATTTGAAGAATCTACAATGGTTCTATAGAGATTCTTACGTTCCCCAATGTCATAAATAAGATTATAGACCTTTTCAGAACGATGTATTATTGCTAATTGGATAATGTCATAACCATTTTTATCTTTACTTTGAATTGCTTCAGGTGATCTAAACAAAATCTCATCAACAACTTTATAAGCATTTTGACATACAGCCTCAAGAATTGGTTGTGTATAATAGGGGTGATGTGTACCATTAAAGTCCAACTTGTCTATTTCATCACATACCAATTCTAGAACCTCTTTCGCTTCTTCCCATTCCTTCCTTTTGTTCTCAATATGTTTGATGGGTGCAACTGCAAGTCAAAAATTACATTAAAAATTATCAATATGAGAAGTGAGTGTACTTAATACTCTTACAAGCTAGTATCTTTGCACCCTTCCACATGAGCGAATGTAACAGATGAAATGAGAAACCAACTATCAATATAAGGAGGCATATAGTAAATCCAATTGCTGACACAACCAGAAATGGTACTGCACAAGCACAAAACATATTATTAGGAAAGGATACTTCACTTTTATCTAAAACACATACAATTAACTTTTGAATTGTGAATACCTGTAATAATTATCATTAGTACCATGGTAAACATCACATGGGCGACTACATTACCAAAAAATTCTCCGATGTTGGAATAAAGAATTATGGGGAGAAAACATATCCCAAGTACATATCCAGTAACCCAAGCTGCTTTACCAAACATTTCTGAAATATTTTCCATAGCTAAAATACAAACCCACAATTAATAATCCATAAACTAGAAGCAAAGAGAAATATTGAAAAAGAATAACAGATAAATCATACAAGGATATATAAGTGTTTCCCTGTAATTTAGTCCACTCGGAAAGGTTTTAGCTATACCCATGAGTACATCATCACTTTTTGAGGCAGACTTAGGAAAATTTTGCACCAACTCTAATGCTAAACCTACAAGCATAAACAATAAAATGTCAATCTTAAATCAGTGTGCCATTGTTTTATTTTATTTTTATTTATTGTCTACCTACCGTTAACTTAGGATTTCTAGTGGTAGCAACCTTTCTATCTCATAGCATAAAGGAAAGGTTGGTACTCAACTCTCTCTCTCTCCAAACCCTACTAATCACTTATGCTATGAAGAGATACTACTGTTAACATTTGTTTGTTTATTATATTATATACTTACTGTATCGTTTTGCAGAAATAGCATTAACAAGAAGGTGGACTCCAATTTCATCATTAGGATGAATAGATCCCGGTAATGAAGATTGTAACTCGGTTTTAGCACCATCATTCATAGCTTTCCATAAATATCCAATGGTATCAAGATGCATATTTTCATAAGCTTTATGCAATGGTTGTTTACCATGACTGTCTGCAATTTCCAACAACTTTCTATTCTTTTTAACAAGGAGATCCACTGCGTCTTTGTTGCCAACAATTGCGGCTATGTGAAGCACTGTGCTTCCATCAGAATCTCTCTTTTTAAGTACATTATCTTCATTTATATACGGAATTAAGTTTTTCACGATGTTATTATGACATGTTCCAACTGCAATGTGAAGTATGGTGCTACCATCACTACTGATAGCCTCTATCGCTAGGCCTTTATCTTTTTTCAGTATGGGTTCTATTTCTAGCCAATCCCCTTTTATAGTATCTTCACGTAACTTTTTTTTGTGTTCCATCTTGTTTTCACTCTTTCTCGTATTTTCATCTTTGTTAGGGTTTCTGTTGGAACTATTATTTGAATTGAATTTACGCCTTCTTCAACGGTGTTTATTTCTGCTGGAAGAATATCTATGCCTTCTTTTTGCACTTTCACATCTGACATCTGTAAAGTTGAATCTGCCATTTGAAATTCCATTTTAGTAATTGCATAGGAAGATATTCTAAACATTCACCTTTTTCATGCAACGTTAGATAAGATTTTACATTAGGGGTTATGAAATATATCCACAAAAGGCACTTGACTCATTTGTAGTTGTGGAAAAAACAAATATATATTAGACCTTTTTCGATTGATGTGTGTGCTCAATCTCTACTTTACTACAGGAAAAGAAAGAAAAGGTGGAAAATATATAAGAGAAAGAAAATGATAGAAAGTAGAATATATAAGTTTATTTTGTGTTTCAGAGTTCGAAAATAGGAAAAGAAAATAAAGATATTATATGTTCTTAGGTTGAGAGGAAATAAAAGAAAGTAATAATTTCACTATTATACCATTTATTCTCTTAACAAAGCTAGGTTGGAAAGATAAAATGGTAAAAAAGAAGGTTATTAAGAAGTTTCTTTCCACTTGTCAATTTGGAAGGAAAGCGAGGAACGGATATTGCTAAAAAGTTTTTCTCCTGATTACGTTCACTAATTCCTTACATTTCTCTCATTAAAAAACTCCAAGACACAAATATTTCTACTTTCTTCTCAGTTCACTCAACTTTTTTTTAAAAGAGAAAACATAGGTTTTATAAAAAGTAACGTGAAGTAGCAAGATAGTGAGTGTTTTCCATCCCTATGTACGGTGTCATAGGGCCAAATTCGAGTAGACCAAATTGGTTTATTCGAACTTTGAAATTCTAAAGTTGTATTAGAGTTCATTTCAAATTCTAAATGTATCTTAATAGTCTGGCTCAATTTTGAAATTAAAATTCTTATCAAATTCTATTATTGAAATTCGTAAGTCTAATTCAGTTCTAGTTCGAGTTACTTCGCTTCAATTTCAAGAAAAACATACTTTAATGTAATTTTATTTTGGAGAATCATGTAACCTAAACGTGCAAACGTCAAATAACCAATATGAACTTGTAACATAAAAAGTAAATTTGTTTCTCGTTGTCAAGAAAGCAAGATCGAGCGAGTTTTTTTTCAACAAGAGAGTAAGAAAAACGAAAGAAATCAAGAAGCAAGAATCAATAAGAAAGAAATCCTGAGCATGATATGAAGTTTAAAGCAAGTTTAGTATGATAAAAAACAAGATTAGCAAGCCAAAGCAAGAATTTACGAAGTCAGGTCTATGTAACCTCCAACCAATTCGTACTAAACTTATTATGGATCTTTGAATATGAACATCATAAGTGAATGTATTTTTAGTTTAAAACCTTCAATCAAGTTTGTGGCTTTCTTAATTGTTTCTTTTTTATTTGATCTTGCACTTTAAACAAAAAACCTAAAAGAATTTGTTTTTTTCTTGTATTTTCTTTTCGTATTTCAGTTTATTAGGTAAAAAACTTTACACTTAAAAGCTATGTGAATTGGAAGAGTTTAGAGATGAAGCATACAGTTATGCCTCCGTTACAATGTTAAGATGAAAAAGGTTCATGATAGAAAATTGCGAAGGAAGAACTTTGAAGTTGGTGAAGAGTTGGCTATACAGGTCAAGGTTAAAACTATGTTCATAAAAGCTATAAAGCAAGTGGACACGTGCATATCACATTACACGTATTGGATAATTTGGAAAGGGGCCTACTAAAGAGACGCCCTCCAGGATATCTGGACGCCCTCTTTACGGCCCGTAAGGCCCTTCACGGGCCGTATGGTCTGCCGCAAGTCAAATCGGTCATTCAGAAACGTGATTCAAAAACGTAACGGCCCGTGAACATGATCACGGTCGTGTTTATTTACGGCCCGTGAATTTCTTCACGCCCGTATGGAATTCGTCTTACGGGCCGTGAACTTACTTACGGGTCCTAGTTTCACTTTTAATAATTTGACGAGATATATTATTCCTCGTTTTTCGTGTAATTTTGTATTTATTACGTTATTTGATATGACGTAATATTCCTCGATAGTCGTGTAAATTTGTATTTATTACATTATTTGATATGACGTAATATTCCTCGATATTCGTGTTAATTATGTGACGAGATGCAATATTCCATTTCAACTACTATATAAACGTTAGTTTATAAATTCATTTCATAATTCAACGATATAAATTCATTTCATTTCAACTACTACATAAACGCAATATTCCATTTCAAGTACTATATAAACGTTAATATCTAACGTTACGATGTCTTTCTGGGATAGCAACTATTTATTTGGTTCGGAATATAACTATTACCCTCAGGAGGGTTACGGTTATTACGAAGAGGCTGCTTCAAACTATCCAGGACAGTTCGCGTCCAATTACGGCGGGAATGACGGCGGCGATGACGGGGGTGATAACGGTGGCGATAGCAGCGGGGATAATGACGGTTCTGGTTCCGGTAAAAAGGGTTTATACGACACGAATCAGGTTATAAGATATATCATATTTAATTTTACTTTCATTTTACTATCATTTAGTAATAACTAACTAAAAATATTAAATTGATTAGGTTTTCTCATCTCGTGAAGAATTAGTTGATTGGGCAACTAAAGTGGGGCGAGATAATGGGTTCGTTATTGTCACCAAACGTTCAAAAAGAAATTCGAATGGTTTGGTGTTAAAATTTGGTTGAAATGCGATCGGGGTGGTGTATATAAGGGAGCATCCACTCTAAGAAAAAGTGGCACGAAAAAAACAAACTGTCAATTTGAATTGCAGGGTAAGTACCAGATGCAGAGAGATGGGTGGATTATAGTTGTTGTGGATGATACTCATAACCATGAACCTGCTGAACACCTGGAAGGACATGCATACGCAATGAGGCTCACCGAAAATGAGCTTTCTACTGTAAGGAATCTGACCGAGCAAAATATTGACCCTCGAAACATTCTAGGCACGTTGAGGGAACAAAATCCCAATAACGTGTCTGGGTTACGACCGTATATAATGCTCGGGCAAAAATAAAAAAGTCCACCAGAATTGGTGAAACCCCAATGCAGGTTTTTTTTTCTATACTACAACAACATCAATATATTTACACCCCTCACATTGAGGAACCGACAAATACCGTCGACGGGGTTTTTTTTTATACATCCCACATCTCACACATTATGGCGTGCTTACCCACACGTGCTGATGATTGACACAACATACAAACTAACTTGTATAAAATGCCTTTTGTTCAAATGGTTGGTGTGACATCCACCCTGAAATCTTTTTCTGTTGCTCACGCATTCATTGATTATGAGCGTGAAGCCAACTTCAGATGGGTGTTAGAGCAACTAAAAGCAACGCTGGAAGATAAGTGTATGGAGCCCCGTGTTATACTAACCGACCGAGACCTCGCTCTGATGAATGCGTCAGAAGAAGTTTTCCGAGTGCTGTTCGATTACTTTGCAGATGGCATATTTCGGAAAATATTGCTAAACATTGTAAGGCGAGTTTTTCAAATGAAGAGTGGGGTGCTTTTCAGCATGTGTGGTCGGTACTTATTAACTCTGAAACGGAGGACATATACGCTTATAATTACGACCGGCTTTATCGCAGATTGGTGTCCAACCATTCAAGTAAGTTTTCTAGTGTTATTCTTAAAAATATATGTATATTTATATAAAAATAAGTGCATTTTTTTTAATAGGAGTGCTGATGTACCTAAAAAATAACTGGTTGGACCCCTACAAAGAGAGATTTGTGTCGGCGTGGATAAATAGAAGTTATAACTTCGGTCAGCACACAACGAACCGAGTTGAGAGCCAACATTCGTTGTTGAAAAGTTACCTGAAAGCAACCAATAGCACCCTGGATAGATTTATTCCTTTCATTAATAATATCTTAGCTACCCAGGAAATTGCTATAAAAGAAAGTTTTAACCAAAGCAAAATCATGCTTATGGTGCAGCATAATCATGAAGTGCTTAAATTGCTGCGAGGTAACGTTTCTATTGCGGCTTTGGATATGTTAGTCGGTGAGATTAACAGGATACATCATCTAATTATATCCAAAGAATCATGTGGCTGCCATCTTTTTACCAGCTTTGGTCTTCCGTGTGCTTGTAAATTAAACAATACTTTCAACAGGTGAATGTTCTTTTACGTTTTTTATTTTTTCATGAAAACTTTTATTATATTTTATTTAATATATTATTTTATAGGTCAATGTATCCCGCTCGATGCCATTGATGTTTTTTGGAGGAAGCTAGATTTTTCACCCGCGTATATTGTACGGGAGGTTCAAGTAGATGTACATAAAGAGATGGAGATGGTGACAAAACATTTACTTGTCCAACCCGAAAGCGTGAAAAGATCTTTGATTAATATTTTCAAATCTTTCGTTACTCCTTCAAAACGGATAAAAAAGCTCCTAAAGTCCAAACAAATACACGGGGTCGTCCAAAAAAAGATAAGCAAAAAGAAACAATATTAGACGCCCCCAGACATAGTTCATATGTTCAACCGAGAGAAAATTTTGAAGGTCCGCCAACATATTCAAGTTCGGTGGTGAAGTCAAACAAGGGCCTTTGCAGCGCAGTCAATCCATGTCTTCAAAATCAAGAGCCAAAGATGGATTATCTCAACAGAGTTCCAAGTTTTCATATATCCCGGGCGACGAAGATAAAAACAATTTTTTCCGGTTTAACCGCTGGATTCCATCATTCTTTTTCCCGTATATTTCAGGTGCGGATGATGTTTTAGCGGACGGCAATTGTGGTTTTCGTGCTATAGCACTCGCACTGGGATATGGTGAAAATCACTGGCGTTTTATACGTACGGAACTTATATCTGAGTTGGATGAAAACAGACATAGGTACGCTGCGATGTTTCCTGATATAAACGAAATAAGGGAATCATTAAACTGGAACGGGTTAGGTGCGGCTCCACACAAAAATTGGATGACAGTGCCACCTGCTACAATCCTTATTGCTAACAGGTTTCGAGTGGTTATAATTTTTATATCGATCGGCAACTCCGCTACTTTTTTCCCGTTCTGGTTATCTCCTC
The DNA here is from genome assembly GCA_024085815.1 of Flaveria linearis. Taxonomy (NCBI): domain Eukaryota; kingdom Viridiplantae; phylum Streptophyta; class Magnoliopsida; order Asterales; family Asteraceae; genus Flaveria; species Flaveria linearis. The sequence continues at coordinate 15,217,239 of CM044018.1, forward strand.
GTGATATCAGTGAACATCATATAATTTCAATTGCTTATGTTCAAGATTGCCATTTCATTAGAATTCGATTAGTGGGTGACTATCCAATGCCTGTTCCGAGCAAATATTGGCATTTGTACAAAACAGAAAACGCCAATGATTGGGAGGCTATATACGGAAGTCGAATTCAAAAATATCTTGAACTAAGGCCCGTAGACCCGGTTGAACATGTAGATTTAGTATAGTTTACACATTTATCAATTCTTTCAATTCTTATTTATTCAATTCTTTATTGTTGTTGAATTGTAAACATGTAATCTATTCTTTCGTTTTCCAAAGAAAATGCAATAAGAAGATTATCGAATTTTTCTTCAACCTTTGAATTTTGTTTATATGAGCTGGGCATTTGGTTAGCATAAAAGGTGTGTAGAATGTTAATGATATGAGATGCATAATATATGTTGAGATTCAAGTATGTTTTTCAGTGCAACTTTTCGACTGAGATTCAAGTATGTTTATATAATTGCAGAGCCTGGCGTCGGATTTTCTGAAGGATTATATATTTCTTTATGTGGGACGAGTAGGTTCAAGTACTGATTTTATTCTCCAAAAGGTTGATTTAATATTATTCGTACAAACCACTTCCTCCACAAGCACAACCAATTGTAAACATATAATAAACATTTAAACGTCATCCAAAATAACTCATAATATATAAACATAATTTTACAAATTTTTTACATGAAAGGTAAATAAAACAATAAAATCCTACTATCTATGCGTCATGACCACCACCAGCATCACCACCACCAGCATCCTCCGCATCACCACCACCAGCAGCCTCCTCGTCATCACCCGCAGGTCGTCTGACAAACGGAGGCAACTCCGGCCGAGGGGGGAGGTCGATACCCTGGCTAGCAGCCAAAATGCTGCACGCATCCGCCGTCCATAATAGCAAGGCCTGGGACTGGTGCAACATATGTAGTGCCTCCGCCATAAACTCCCCCGTCGGCGGAATCTGCCGAATGATGGTCCTGGGAACAGGCGGTGGGACGGGTGGTCCGGCGTGTGGCTGGGGCTGCGGCTGCTGCTGCGGCGCCGGCTGCTCCTCCTCCTCACCAACGTCCGGCACCGGCTGCCAGACGGTCCGACCACCATCAGTGGACCATCGGAGGTCGTCGCCAAATTTGGCGGCAATCCCCATGGCCATGACGGTCTGTCGACCCAAAATCCGAGGCGGCGTGTCCGTAGTCTGCCTCGCAATTAGGGCGTCCGTAAACAACCCTAAGCGCGAGGCAATGACGGTAATGTACGAGCCGCAAACAATCGGGCTATCCATCTGCAAAACAATCAAACAATAGGCATAATTATGAATCGCATAATAGATAATACTTATTTGTTAACAATTAGTAGAAATATTTTTACCTTGCCCTGAATGACGCTCAAAAAATAGGCGGCCATGCAGTGAGCTAGATTCACCCGTCTGGGTGAAAGCAAGGCCCTCAAAAAAAATAAGTCAAGGAGCGACACCTGCTCCATGCTCTGGTCTCTGCCGGCAATGGTGCCGGCAATGCACCGGTGTAGATACCGGTGCAAAGGATCCCTAATAGAGGTCGCCCTAATGGCGCCCTCCCACGGCTGGTCGGAAATGGTCGGCCACCATCCGACCAAAGGAGCCGGCTCCGACTGGACCTCGTCAGTATAAAAACGAGGATCCTCCGTCTCCTCTTGGGTGTAAAACCCAAGAGTCACCGCCCACTGGGCGAGGGTGAACTCGTACCTACCGGTGGTCCCCAGCCTAAATCGAACCGCTATGTGCTGGCGGGGGTCCTGATCCTCAAAGGCGGGAGTGAACTGAAACGTACACAAAAAACTGCAACGTCAGCTCCCGGTAGCCCCTCCTCGATCCCAAATCAAACATCCGCCTCCACGGCGTCTCTCCGTCCAGCCCGATGATATCCTGGGCACGTGCTATGTCTCCGACCTCCTCCAGCACGTCCCAGTCGATGGTGCGTGTCCCCTTCAGGGGACGTCCAATCAGCTTCCACAGCTTTTGCCGTGGCTGGGTCTCCCTCGGAAAACGAAGATCAGGGTGTGGGTCCAGAAAGTCACCCTGACCCTCGGGCTCAGTCTCCGGACGTGTACGTTTGCGGGGCGGCATAATCTGCAAAAAAAAAAAATAATAAATTCACCAGAAAAAAAAGGGTTACGGCCCGTAAAGGACCATCACGGCCCGTAACCCATATAAGTTTCAAAAGGATTACGGGCCGTAAAGGACGGTCACGGCCCGTAACCCTCTGAAAATTCAAAAGGATACGGCCCGTGACCACTCTTCACGGCCCGTAACCCCCAAACTTTTCGATTTTCCAGATTTTTTAAATATAATTTTAATATATTTAAACGAAAAATACACAAAAATAAAATACGGATTTGAATACGTACCGTAGTAGGGAGTCGGATGTATGAAAATGATGAAAATACGGAGGTCGTGACGGAGTAAATCGTATGTGTGTTTTGGGGGCGTAAATGAGCAAATGGGCCGTGAGGTCCTATATATTATCGGGACTCACGGCCGTGACGGCCCTCACGGCCCGTTACATAATTCCCATACGGCCCGTTACTCCTTCACGGGCCGTGATACTTTTTACTTTTTAAAACACGGCAGTTGACACTACACGGCCGTATGGTGACACTCTCACGGCCCGTAAAGCCTCTCACGGGCCGTACAAAACTTTTTCAAGTCTATAAATTCAGCCGCTTGACACAAACAATTCACACAAATTTACTCAATACCCAAAACATGAGTGCTACAAGTGATCAAAATCCGTGGACGGATGAAGAGGAGGTGACTTTAGTAAGATCTTGTATCGAAAATTCAGGTACTATCCCGCCAAATTCAATATTTTGGAACCGGGTTTCAACTCGTTTTCATCAAATTCTCGAACGTGAAGAATATCGCACCACTCGTGAACTTAGCAACAAGTGGTCTGACTTGAGAAGGAAGGTCACGACATTTCACCAGCTCTACAAAGACGTTTACAACAATCGAATATGTTATGGAATGATACGGATATTATGACAAGAACTCAAGAAAGATATCGGGAGAAATTTGGAATTTCCTTCAACCATTTTGCGGCTTGGATCTTTTATAAAGATCAAGAAGATTAAAAATTATGTGTTTTATTTTTGTGTGATAATAACGGTTTATCGTTTTTGAATGTACTAATAAACGTTTATGTTTTAATAAAATATTTCATTACTGTTCTACATTACACGTCTAGAATACAGTTCGTCTGCCATAAATCTTCGGAATCTAAAGCAAGCATCCTGTAAGCTAACCTCTTGCCACTCTAAAGATCTATTTTGAACCAACCTACGCAATAACATACAAATTACAACTCCCGAATCTCGACCAATATGACCGGCGTTAGGGGGCCAAACGTTTCACCAGATACCACCAGTTCTTCGATTTCTTCTTGTCCGGAGTGCTGCCAATATTGTATACGTGACAGAAAATGTAAAAAGTACGATTCGAATTGTACGAAAATCGTTCGCGCATTACGATGAATGCACCATGAATCATCACACGTATTTGGTCGGCATTCGTATGGAGAATATATACGAACTTGTAGTGAGTCCATAGAAATCTTAAAAAGATACCAATTTTCTTCGTCATCAGTCATTGGTACGTAAACCTACAAAACAATTTAATTCACGGTTATAAATTTATGATTTTTATTGTAAAACATGAAAACAGTATTACCGTATCAACTTCCCATAACGCGGGATATAGACAGTCACTCCCGTCTCCAAATTCGTTACCATTAACGGACCCCGAGTATATTAAGTTAAACCACTCAAATGGGAGAATCGTCCAACGATCACTACCGGCAACTCTTCGGTTCTACGTATTTCTTCGTATCTCCATATGTGAGTCTATTTGTCCACGCCCGAACATGCTATAAAACAACAACTTTTTAATTGTTAGAATTTTAAAATAAAATAAAAATATATAAAAAACTTTAAATCATACCTCTGTACCTAAAGACACGTTTCCGAGTAATTCACGCCAAAATTGTAACGGAATATCGGAATGACCCATGTAATACACTCTACATGTTTGGGAGTCACCGTTACGTATAAAGTGAATAATATTCTGAGACCAGTTCCTTCCGTTCTGCCAATTATGGTTATCTATTGGATCGGGAATACTTTCCACAATATCTCGTGAGTTTGAAGATGACTCATTTGACGTCTTCTCCTACCTCCACGAGAAGACATTTTTACTGTTTCGTTTATCACTAACCATATAACAAGTCATATATATAACGGTTTATATAGAATATTAAATCGAATCAAGGAATAATACGTCGCGTCACATAATTATAAAATTTAAAACTGCACGCAAAACGAGGAAAGTAATTCTCAGAAGGACAACTACGGCCCGTGAAGGATCTCACGGGCCGTTTTTGAGGTAGTTAACGGGCCGTGTGTGTGGACGTTTACGGGCCGTTTGTTCCTTCACGGGCCGTGATTAAATGCAGTTGTGAGAATTAAATTTCGAAGCACTCACGGCCCGTAGGCCCTTCACGGGCCGTGAAGAAAGTCAAAGGACGTTTATTTATCACCTGACAGGGCGTTCAATTAGCATTGGCCTTTGGAAATATAGAGATTGAAGATTTTAATAATTATCTGTAGTAGATAGCTGATGGACTTTGTCTTGAACCATATTGGAAGGAAACAACTTAAATGTGCCTCAAAAGCAATCAAGAAGATTCTTTGTAAACAATCCATTTACTGAAATCAATTAAAAAGAATTAGGTACAAAATCTAGTAGAGAGACTTTAAACTTAGCACTCTTGGGAGGCAACCCAACTTTCGTTTTCACTTTTTTTATTTTTTGTATTCTTTTTAGCTTCAATTTATTATTTGTTCTCATTACATTTTGATTGCATTAACCACTATGGGGAAGGCTCGTAAACTCATCAGCTATGCTTTTACATTTATCGTGCATTGGGAATAGTTTGTTGGTAGTGTAAACCCTTATATGAGGGAATGATGTTTAGTTATCATTTAGTTTAGTATTGAACAGTGTTTAGTTAATAAATTAGTTACAAATGTGTAATGTTTGGGTAATATACCTCAGGTGTGGGATGAGGGGAATGATGAAAAAAATGGAAATTTAGTAGAATTTAAGAAAAATTGAATTTTTAGAAAATGTTCCAAGTAAACTAAATTTTGTTTGAAATCAAAGTTTTCAATGTAAATCATTAACTTTGTGGTTATCAAAACATTAGTTTCGGTCCTTAGTCATGATCATACTCGTATTTATGTGGAAATAGAGAAGCATGTAATGGGGTGTAACAAACTTGATGGTGGACTTTTCATGCATGTTATTGCTATGTTTTAGTCATGAACTGAATGATTCATGAAGATGACGAATGTATTAGGACTATTATGTGTTAAGCCTGTTTCGCTCCTTGGTTTGGTAATGGCTTAATCTATAGATAGAAAGCCCTATGATGGGAAACTACCACGTTCATATTATCCCTTAGTTGTGAAGATTGAGCCTTTTACCATTTCTTTATAAATCTCATATGTTACCCAGGTAACCTTTGTTAACCATGTTGTTTTAGCGATGTGATGAATTGGTTAGGTAAAGTTATATGTTAAAATTTCTAACTGTTCAGTAAAGGCCATGCTTTAAGCTTCATTAAGTTCATGTGGATGTTTTCAAATTATACAAAAGTATATGGCTGAGAATGGTTATATTTTGTAAAGAAAGAGAAGTTTGGTAATGAGTCCAAGACACAATGTGTCCATACTGAAAAACGAGGGAAAAATTACCCCAAATGAGTGAAAAAAAGCTCAATGTTTGCCTATTTAAGATATTGATCAACGGGTCACTTTTTACGTAAAATGCTATTAGTGTTGATATTGTCGTTTTACATAGCTTAATCAAATTTGCATTTCATTACAGTAGCAAGTTTATATACCCTGTGAATCTGCAGTTTAACCTAAGCCTTGTTTAATGCGTTAAAGTCCGTTAATTCAAGTGTGACTTGTGTATATTATGAGGAAGTGGATTGCATGTGTGGATGAACCTTAAAGGCTTGATGGATTTGGTTAGATGGTTCAGTATTAAAGCACAAAAGTGGTGATCATGTAAGCATATTACAGTTGGGTATGACTTTAGATTTAACTGAGAATTGGCAAGTGATTGGTTAAGTGTATTTATGAATGACGATCGAATATTACAATTGTGCTTTGCTCGAGGACAACTAATAATAAGCGCGGATGATCACTTAGTGTGTATTGGATACTTACTGTATTAACTGGGTGATTGTGTATAATTATTAGCGTTGAACGTGTTTACTTTAAGTGTGCTATTGTTTGTAGTGCTAGAAATCAAAAGTACATGTTCGAGAGCTTAATAGAAGTATTGGAACAAAATGGAAGGACTGGATGGGCAAATACACGAAATATAGAGTCAAACCAAGTCAAATTAGGCTCCACCGAACGTACTAGCGTATCCTACATTAAGCATAAGATCAGGCAACATATGTTGGACATGCTTTAAGGAACAAGCATCGTACAACTTCATCCTGGCGTATCATACACTGGGGGGAGGTCATATGATACGCATTTTTCGGATGTTATTAAGACGATCTTAAGAGTTCTTTCACCATGTTTTCATCCAAACTAAGCATCAATAATCTCAATCAACCATTGGAGATTCAATTATGCCAATAAGCAGCTAATTTGTCGTAATTACCAACACGTAGATAGTTCTTGCAAGTGAAGCAATTGACTGTAGTTTGAATTGGCTTGTTTTTTTATTTTATTTTATTTTATAACGAGAATTCAATTGAACGTTTTAATTGAGTAAGAAGATGTTATAGCCTTTTTAATAGTTCTTCAATCAAATTTGTGGTTTTCTTAATCTTTTTTTTTACTTTTCTTGCACTTTAAGCATAAACCCAAAAATATTTGTTTTTTCTTATTTTCTTTTCATATTCAGTTTTCTAGGCGTAAAGCTTTAACCATTTGAAACGGCCTCACTTACCTATATTATATTATTGGTAGTCAAGACTGTTTATAATTTGGTTTACTTTACCCACGACAAGTCGATCAACAAAATTAAAATACAAAGATGAATTACTTTGTTAAGAACTTAAGATACAATTATTCTTTTAGAGAGATGAAAACTTTAACCACTGAAAACATTAAATAACAAGCAACAAAAATGTTTAGGAGACCATTTTACACTGAAACGTCAACTTACATGAATACCTTCAATAATAAGAATATAACATGTATATGATATTTAAATAATTTCCACTACCATCTACTATATTTTTAGTTTAATTCTTATATACCAACGAACTACCATTATTTGATCTTGCGGTGTATGGATTCAAATCTCGATTAATTAACATACTACGAATCCATTAATCCAACAACTTTCCTCTACGTGCCCTTAACTTCACATACAAACCATAACAAGGACTAACACCCAGTTTAAGAATTAACAACCACACTCGTTTGAAGAATTTGGCAATACTTTGAGCAATAAGTTCAAATTCGTTGAGTTATAAAGAACTCAAGAAAGAAATGAAGCTAAACTAGCTAGTGACAAGACTGCTATGTAATCTTGTTTGTGATTGAAGATATGCTGAAGAAAGACGTACCTTCTTCCAAGATAAGGTAGGATCATAGACGGATGTTAGTTTTTCCCAAACAGCTTTGGCGGAACCGAGATTGTAGATAAGTACAAGTACATCTTCACTAACCGAACCGAAAATCCACCTTTCACAAGACTGTCATATTGTCTCATGGTGGAACAATCCTTCGGCGTAACAAATGAGCCATCTATGATGCCCAACATATTGTTACTGTCCAAGAGGCACACCATTTGGGTTTCCAAAGATGGTAGTTGTTGCGACCTGAGAGTTTCACCGAAACGAAGTTGGATACATTAGTATTTGATGCAATCAGAAGAGCATTTGATGAGCCCTCCATTTGAATAGATGAGATCTAAATGTATAATTCTGTACCTCTTTTCATCAGGTGTATTTATAAGTAATGATTTAGTCCACTCCATTTTAATATTATTAACGTAGATTCATTGAGAGCTGGCATTTTATTTGATACATTTAGTCAGCTATTCACAGGCTGTTTTATATTTCATTTGGGCTAACTAGTTTCCTAGAAATTGAGAGCTGTTACTTGATCGTGAATTAAATGTTAAGATCATTTTTCAACATAAACACATGTACAGATGCTATTTTTTGTTATGGCCATCAATTAAGCGATTAGATTCTCTAGCGCCTATGTTGGGAATGAAATCAAGATACTTTCTAATTAAGTTGCATTAATATCACTTGGTGTTCCTACTTGTCTTATGTTTTTCTATGATGTTAAGGTAATGATACAGTCATCGACACAAACTCATAGCTGTCAGCTTGAGCATTAATAGTCGCGAATTAGGAAACCATGATTTTTATTTTTGGGTTGTCCAAACATGCAACCAGTCAATTGATTTCTAATGGTGATGCTAGAGTTCATCGACATCTAATTATGTTTTTACTTTGTTTGTGTTCGTTTATGTTCTATAATATTCGTGAACGTGTTGCTTATGGGTTGCATTCTTTCAATTGCTCTAATGGTGGACATTCAATATGGTGAGTTTCAACGTATTTTAGTTAGCTGGACTAAACATAATGATAGAACACAAATTTGATTAATTGGTTGATTCTAACATCTATCATGAAATTTCGCCGAAATGTTTAAATGGTGTGTCCAATGATAAAACTTGGAGCCTCTGAGAAGCCATATTCAACAAGAAGAACCATAAATGGGGAACTATCAAGGAGATCAAGACATGAGGGATTTTTTATGGAAAAAAATTAAAACCAATATGGGGGCCTTAAATTGGGAGTTAGCAATGGTGTCTTATTTTTAAATTGCCTTTGTTGTACATGTTGCTTTCTACTAACTTGCTAGATTGCTCTTTGATTATTAATAGAAGTGATCCTGTTGATTAAAAAAAACAAAAGAATTTAATTACACAAATAATCCCTCTCGGTTAGCACGGATCTCAGGTTTAACTACTAACTTTCTTTAGTAATAAATTTTGAAGCTTATAATTTTAGTTTCGTAACGAGCCCAGGGTCTAAGTTAATTTCTATTATAAATTATGTTAAGTTTAATAAAATAACAAGAGTATCCTTATATAACCCACCATCTTTCACCACCACCAATCAGCCATCACTCCACACAACCCACACATCCTCCACCACTACCAACACCTTCCCTTCTATGAACAGTGTAGCGCCATCTACCACCCAAGACACCATCCACCACTAAGAACCTTAAATCTACCCTTCAACTCCCATGTGCTTAATTCTGGATCTAGGTTTGATTTTCTAAGAGAGAGATAGTACACTACTAGAATATTGGTCATTTGCGACTGCCATTTCGGTGACAAAATGGTTGCAATTGCCTTGTTGCGATCATTTTGCAATGGCCTTAAGCATTTTAAGGAAAGATCGGGGATTGGTGGTTGTGAAATGGGTAGGGTTGGGTTTCAAATTTTAGTTTTAAAAACTAACTACACAAATAGTCCCTTCCATTTGTTTAAAAATAAATTTAGTCCCTTAATTGTGAAAAAACCGAAACACTATTGAGTTTAATATAAAAATTTACCGGAGTTAACCTTAGACCCTAAAATAGTTACAAAATTAAACTAATAAGCCTCAAACTTAGCACCCGAACGTGGGATTCACCTAAACCATAGGGAATATTTGTGTATTAACTCAAAGATAAATTATCCTAACCATATTTTTAATTATTTTTGTCTATTAATAGTCGTTTTTCCTATTTTATTAGATAACATATCAACGTCACGTCAGTTTTTTTAATTTATTTTCTTTAGTTATTCTTTGTTTTTTTTTGTGTTTTTTTTTATACAGAAACTTAGGGAGACCAAAAAAAAAAGGCGGTCATGCATGGGGTGGGGATTATTTTTGGGAGGAGGCGGTAGGGGGTTGTTCCCCGGGCTCTTCCGGTTGCCACTCCATGGGGGCTCATGAACAATCATTGTTATTTGATTTTAAGATTTTAAGTTTTTCCTAAGGAGGGGGGCCTTGGCGCAGCGGAATAAAAGTGTCCTAAGGGACAAAGGTCTCAGGTTCGATCCGTGGAAACGGCCTCCCACAAAATGTGGGGGAAAGACCGCGTACATCTTCCTTAAATGGGACGGACCCTCCCTGGACCCTGCGAAAAGCGGGGAGCTCTTTGCAGCACCAGGTACGCCCTTTTTCCTAAAGTTATGAATATTTGTTCCCGCATTGTTGTTTACAAAATGCGAAATAGTAAAGTGGGCCTATTGATGATGTGAATGCGAGAATCAAAATTATGCCACCCAAACGCACAGTCCATATTCGAACAAAATCGCGTGCATAAAAAAAAAAGAAGAAAAGTCATCATCTTGTGAGTAGCTAATGATTCTTAGTGTTGTAGATATAGAAAAACACAAACACAAAATAAAAAATTAAAAGGTACATTTCCCATAAAATTAATAGTTTTGCCAACTAAATAATAATATGAAAGTATGATTACCAAACAAGAGTTTACTTTTGTTTTGTTTATAATTTATATTAAACAAACATTTTGTAATAAATAAAAATGACAACCAGCACTTAACTAAGAAACAGAGAAGGTCATCTTCATGTGAAATGGGTCATGATGACAAAACCGTTTAATTTCTCCTCTCATGTCATTGGAGGTGACTTCGGGGCTGTTTGGTTATGGGGCTGACCCGGCTGACCGGCTGACTCGGTCAGCGGATCAGCCGTTTGATTTCGGGAAACTGCGCAGCTGACCAGGTCTCATTGCTGACCCGGTCCATGAAAAAAATATATGCTGACCAGGCTGACCAGCATTCCCTTCACTCCACAACCCCCCTCCCCTGCGTGACCCTCGGCCCCCATCCGTCCGGCGACCCTCGGCCGACTTCGCCGGAGCACACTCCGGTTCAGACCGGTACGTCCGCATAAGTCAACGATGTTGACGCCGTTACCTTCTCTTGAACGCGTCTAAAAGTTGTTGGGGTTTGATTGGGTGCAGAGAGGATCGGGTGGTGTCGGTGCCGGAGAAGGTGAAGAAGAGGAGGCTGCCCGGCGATGAGGGCGATGGCGGAGAGGGCAATGAAGAGACGACGTTCGGGGGGGAGGAGGGGGGATTATTATTCTTATTATTGGTGGTGGTGGTGGTGGTTTTCATGGTTTTCCGGTGGGTTTGGAATATTCCGGCGAGTGTGAACGGAGATGGGAGGATTTGGAGATCTGAGATTTGGGGATTGGATGAGATGGATATTATATAGACGACAGTGCCCAGTCAGATTTTTATAGAGGGGTGTTTTTGGGGGTTGATATGTTCAGACGCATACCAAATCAAACAATCAAGTTTCAGTCAGACGCATACCCAGTCAGAACTTACTGGGTCAGCTTCTGACTCAGTCAGATCTTACCCAGTCAGTTTTATCAAACAGCCCCTTCATCATAACTAATTATTACAAAATACAATTATATTTTACGGGAATTCTGCACACATCGCAGTTTCCTGTAAAAAAAACGATTCAAACGGTCACGGTTAGGCCTCCCCCCGTGACCGTTCAATCAGGTGTGAGACCTAACTGTCACGGTGAGGCCTAACCGTGACAGTTAGCTCTGGGGATCCGTTAACAATGATTGGGTATGTAATTAATGGGGAATTGATTGTGTGCAGTTACGGTTTTGGGGGCTATATGGCACGGTTTGACCAAACCGTGACATATTGCCTCTATTTTTATATTTTTTTTTATCATATCATTTGTTTTATTTTAATTTATCACTCGTTTAACCTAATCGTAACTCACAAGTTTGTGTTTGTGTTTATTAATAATTTATCTTATTACAAGTATTTATTTATTATTAATGTGACGGTTTTGTGTTTAATTTGTTTACGAGTTTGTAAAATCGGTTGTCATTATTATACAGACATATTGATATATTTTCTAAATTTGAGTAATCACACTAGTTTGTTTTTATTTTATTTTATCACACGGTTAACCTAATCGTAACATACGTGTTTGTGTTTTTGTGTTTATTATAAATTATCATATTACAAGTAATTTTTGTGTTTAATTATTATTAAACAAGTTGGTTGTTATTTTATTACATGGTTAACCTAATCGTAAAAAATCAGTTGTTATCAAACATATATACAATTAACATTATCAACATTACAAATATAAACAAACAAACAAACAAAGAAACACAACAAACAAACACAACCAAATATACAAGTCATCATAACTGAAACTGCACATATATATATATATACAACGAGTTTTACATACAAAAAGAAATAAAATACAAACAAAATACCTATCCAATCTATCATCCCCGGATCGCTGCCCTGACCAGACCCGCCCGCGCCAGATGGGCCAGCACCGTCATGGTCTAACCGCCTCGGTGGCTGTGATAAAACGGCGTACCCGAGGCGGCATAGTCCGCGACCATGTGCTGGATGACCCAGTCCATCATATCATGCAGCCTCGTGGTCGTATCCTCTAGCCTCGTGACGCTGTCTCGTGTGTCCTGAAGCATATCAAGAACATGAGAAGGCAATCGCACGGCATGGTACACGCGCTGAGGATGCTGGGGCGGGTCCTGGTCGTGCGGCTGGGGAATGGGCTGATCTCCCCGCCGCCAAGGGGGCTCGTGGGCATCCTGAGGTGGACCTCAGCCCCCGCCAGCTCGGGGGGGTCCACCAACGGCTCGGGCACCCATGGCACGAGCTCATGGTATCTACTGAGCAGGTGCCACGTGCCGTCGGGGAACCTCCGAACGATCCTCATCCAGTGGCGGTGGTCCGGCCGCCACGCGCACAGGAGTCGGAGGTAGCGGGAGCTGGGACATGGCGTGCGCGTACCCCAAGCCCCGAGTGATCTGGGAAACGATGTTCCGCCCACTAACGCCCCTCGCGACTGCCGATGATAATAATCTGCGAGGGCATGCGCGAGGTGGTAGTGTAGTGTGTGAGTACGCACCGAAGAAAAAAAAGGTCGGCAGCGTTGACCCTGTCGGTCCCCGCCCCACGACCGGCGACGGACGTGGCGATGAGTCGGTGAATGTATCTATACAGAGGGTCTCGTATATGAGATGACCTCGTATCACCACCGTACGGTCTGTCGCCAATGGCAGGCCACCAGACCTGATCGGAGTCGTCGGCCCCGCGGATCAAGGCCGCGGTGTTATCGGCTGTCCGACTCCACCTCCGTGTAGAGGCCGCTGACGACAGCGACACCGCCGAAAGTGACATGCGGTGCACGACCGTCCGCTATGTCGTCCTCGTCCAGCTCCGCAAGTCCCTGCTCACATGGACGGAATGTGAAGGTGCAGTAGAACTCCACGGTCAGCTCTCGATGGGCATCGTCGCTCATCCGGAACAGCTGCTCCCACGGGCCGTCCTCGCCGATAATCTAAAAAAAAACGGTCCCGCTCTCCAACGAGCTGTAAGAAGTCCTCCAACAGGACGGTCCCCGGTGCCGGCACTCGTGCTCCAGGGTCCTGAACCGCTCGTACGGTGTAGTCCCCTGCTCGAACTGTAAAAACTGGCAGTCATCATTGCTGGGAATAAAAGCATCGTCAGCATCCATATCTGCGAAAAAAAACGTATTTATCATTATT
>CM044018.1:15928553-16001053 GCA_024085815.1 Flaveria linearis
ACGTGCAAAGCTTGAGGTTTCTAGCTTGTGTTCGACTTCTACAGTCAAGTCCAAGAAGATTCCAGCCATTCACGACCATCCACACCTTCCAAATCGCGAGTTACATCAAGTGTAAGCTCCATGTGTCGGTTTTGGTCATTTCTTAAGCTTGTCTTCATTTTTCACCTAAAAACCTATCTTTTCTTGTTGTAGCAGAAACATCTCACCCTCACTTTGTTCTTGAGGAGTTACCCACATTCTTGAAGGTATATCACATGATATAATGCTCATCCTAAGGGGTAGAACCCGATTTACCCCTTGAAAACCCTCTTTTTGGTGTTTTTGTCACCATTTACTTGTGTATCTTGTAACCTTTCAAAACAAAACGTTTAAACTGCATATTAATGGGTTTTAAGACTACTAACAACCTGTTTTTGAAGTCTCAAAGTTTGTACACCACCTACATGTGGTACAAACATGCATTACACCTTGAACAATCACTCTTTCTACTAGTAACAACCTCTTTTAGACATTTCTTGAAAACCCTCTTAGACAAGGGTTGTAATATGCTCAAAATGAATTTTAAGACACCCCAATAATCTGATTTTTAAGTTAGATAAAGTTTTAGTAATGGTTAAACTCAAGTTACGATGATTTACACATGTGTAATGGTCATTTATGGCACTTTCTATATATTTTAAAGTCCATGGATGTGTAGAACTACTAGGCCACAATTGGGACTGTTATTTCAGTATGTTTTGGTGCATATTAAGTTTAATAACATGGCTTGACCTCTGGAACAAAGGACATAATGTGCTTAGGCCTAGTTTGGTCACTTTCGGGACCCGAAAACGTGTTAAAATGACTTAAAAATAGGAAAACATGGACTATAAACTTTTTAAAGAGAATTACAGGTTCTAAAAGGATAAATAAAGTGTTCTGGAGTCAATTAAAAGTTTTAGTGGTCAAAAGGTAATTTAAATGGATTTTAAGTGAAACCGGGTGTAAACCGAGAGGCGTTTTTAAGGAAAAATCTATGATAAAGGGTTAAATGTTACAACTTATAAAAATCATGACTTTACAGTAGGTTAAAAGATAAAATAACCTCAAAAGTAAAATGGTTGGTCAAACAAGCTTTTAAAATGGTCAAACCCGACTAAAAACGCGTTTTAACGGTTTAAATGTAAAAACGAGCCTTTCCACTTTTAGAGACAAATTTTTGTAATCTAAAAGGTTTGAAACTTATAAAAATTATTTTAAAAAGTAGCTACTGGCCTTAGACTCAAAAAGGTGAAAACTCATAGATAACATTTTAAACCGTTCGGTTTTACCGTAACCGGCAACGTTAAACACGTATTTTACAAACCGAGTCCATAAACTGAAATTTTGGCTATAAATTCTTAAGACTAAGTAGAATTAAGGTCTTGAACCTGATTTTTAAGAATAGAGGTCACTTAATGCAAGAAACCAAACTTAAGGGTAGAAATTGTCAATTTTGAAACTTCAGGGGCAAAACTATAAATTTTGCAAAACTTCATAACCGACTCCCATAAGTTCATTTGCCCCCTTAAATGGCATAATTACTATATATTCTAGGTTTAGTAATGTAGAAACCTTTGCTTTCACGAAAAACCTTGACTTTCCTTAAAAGGAAACTTTTCACGCAAACCTAATCGAATCAAAACCAAAACCGTCCATTTAAGTCTTAGGCACTATTGTTGCTCCTTAAATAGGTTTAGAGCAGTAGCTAATTACTTAATATATTCATGTTAGGGTGCTAGATTTGAGATATTCCCGGCACGCAAAGAATTTCTTTTTGCTTGATATCTAAGGTGAGTTCTCGTGTTCCCCTTTTTACTTTGGTTTTGGGGATGAATCATGCTCTTTTAAACTGAAACTTTTATTTGTCATACTGTTTACTGTTTTGCATGATCTTTTGGTTTATGAACTATGATTGTGCTTACTTGATGCTTGTATGTGGGACTTTTTGGATACCTGCTGATACTTTTGTCATGATCATTAATTCTTTTGTGAACCGCTTGTTTTTATGTGAATAGATTTATTTGGGGAATTCCCCACGCACAGTGGCTCCCGCAACAGGGAGGTACCCCACTGAGATCCTGAGGGGTCGTTTATGGCATGTAATAGGTTTTGAGTAAGATACTATGGTGAACCATCCTAGCAGGAATGGTTCACTATTCTGAGGCTTGGTTCTTTCCTACGGGAATATCCGGTTAAACCCAAGTTTAGAAGAGGCCAACGGGGACCAAGTGCAGGGTTGATTGTGATACCCCACAATGACTGATACTAAAAACGATGTTTTTAAAATCAAATGAGATTTTTATAAACTTTCACACTTGAATTCACCAACTTTTTAGTTGACACAATTTTCTTTTGAGCATGTTTCAGGTAATCCGTGAAGACTCTTAGCTGTTATGGAAGACTTAGACTCAACCCCAAGACCATGGCATTGTTTGTGTGACCAAATTTATGACTTGAATAATTTTGATACAATGACTATTTAACTTTTGTTGAAACATGTAAACATTTGGGGCTGGATCTGTTTCCAGCCCGGTGTCTTTTAAAACTTTAAATGCCATGTGATGTTCTCTTCCTTTGAGCTCTTATATTGGTTTGTTTTCGCTGCCATGTATGTTGTTGCTAATCTGTGACGTCCCACCCTACCTGGGCCCGGGGGCGTGACAGATTGGTATCAGAGCCAAAGGTTGTAGGGAAGTCGGGAATACCATAGTAGACCCTAGGCTACAACCCTGATACCCTAGGACTGTCCTTGTGGGAAAATGTTGGAATGATCGGGTTGGGTAAATTGATAATTACACTTGATCAATGTAATCATGAATTTACCGGACGAGTAATTTCCATCACGGACCTCTAAGTTATGTTTAGACCTTTCTGTTTGATGCTGATTAACTTTGAAATTTATTTTGACTAGGGGATTTGAAATTGATTTTTCTAGATGAACTGTTTTGCCTGACACTATTATGAGAAACAACTGATTCTAACATCATTGATGAGGAATACGTAGAGATTCTTGATACTAATGCCATCACTAGTACTATGAGTATATTATTATTATTAAGACTATCATGAGCTATGAGAAACCAAATTACTCATGATGTCTTTTTACAGGAACAACTATGGCTGACAAGGGAAAAACACCGGCCTACCCTACTGAGAGCAGTGCACCGACAGGGGACACCAAGAAGGCAAAACCGTGCACGGAGTATGAGGAATACCTTAGGAGGTGTGGTCACCCGGGTTGGATCTCCGTCACGTCAGAGGACAATGAAGCTTCTGAGGACTCTTCTTCGACGACATCTTCCAGGAGCCGGACGCGCTCCCACTC
Organism: Flaveria linearis; assembly: GCA_024085815.1. Lineage (NCBI taxonomy): Eukaryota > Viridiplantae > Streptophyta > Magnoliopsida > Asterales > Asteraceae > Flaveria > Flaveria linearis. The sequence goes on from CM044018.1 coordinate 15,931,900, forward strand.
GCCACATGTTGCCACTCCATCCCTCTCACCTATCCCTCCTATTAGGAATAGGGGAGCACGCACCGTCACTCGTCCATGAAAGAGTGTTAGACCTGGACCTTCGGTCTCATTTGGGATGCCTCCTCCTCCTCCACCACCGATTAGGACTCCCATACCCGCACCACCGCCGTTTGAGCCACACCGACGCCACCCACTGGAGGAGTCATGGATGCCTCCGAGGCACAGCATGTACGACGGCCCGAGCATACTGGCAGGGGATAGGTATTCACAATCCAGCCGTCGGGCTAGTGACGTAGGACCTACTGATGCAGCACTAGAGGAGCTCCTGAAGACTGTCCGTCGCCACGAGCTGACTCTTCAGCACGCTACCCGGACTTCCCAGTCTGCTCAATTCCAAGCTATGATGGCGTCGCACGGGGTGCAGAGATTGGAGCAGGAACAGAAGAAGAAGCGCTCTGGATGGATGGGATGGCTAAAAAAGAAATGGATGTGAAGGCGACATGAAGTAGAGGGAAGAAACATCTCTCTTGAGCAGTTGAAGGAAACAAACTTATCATTATCTGACATTATTATTATTATTATTCATGGGGGTGATGGCACCTTCCACTTTGTAAGAGCTAGACTCTGAAAGTATGAACCTTGTCTTGTTTTGAACTGATTCCTATGATACAATGTTGTTGAAACATTTATGATTGTCTGTCATGTGTTTTTCATTCATGGTGTTGGGCCATGTTATTCTTTATGACTGTTTAAACTGTTTAAATTGATAATCTGTGAAAATTGGTAAGTTGTGCGTGATTATACACCGTATTCTCTCCTCGTATAGAGGGAGCCTTGTAGGGAATTGATGCATAGACTGATTGAAACAAATTATGAGATGCTAAACAACTTTATCTGTAGTACTACCAGAATGCCTACCAGAAGAGGAACACCCATCGGAAGGCAGGGAGCAGACTGAGGTCGTCACGAAGGAGCAAGGCGAACCAGAAACCAACCACCTACTCCTCCAAGGACTCCCATCGGGGAGAATGCTAACTCAGCAAATGACGAGAGGATGGCCAATCTTATGGCACAACAAATTGCGAACGCTATACCAACCATCATTGCTCAAATCAATGCTGACCGGAATGACGCCGGAGGTGATGCTGGGGCTCCAAACAACGAGGAATCTGAAGCTATCAGGAAGGGGTGCTCCTACAAAACATTCATGGCTTGCAAGACAAAGGACTTCCATGGCACCGAGGGTGCGATTGAAACATATAGGCGGCTGGACGAAATGAAGCGGTGTTAGACATCAGTGAATGCAAGTTGGAACACATGGTGAGGTTTGCTTCTCAATCTCTCAAGGGACCAGCACTTGAGTGGTGGAAAACCATCATTAAGCCTCGAGGCCGGGATGCCGTTGGTAGGATGAACTGGTCTGAGTTCAGGGAGCTAATCACCAACAAGTACTGTCCGATCAACCAACTAGAGAAACTGGAGGCTAGATTTCTGAATCTGGAGATGAGGGGTCCGAACTACACCGAATACATCAACCAGTTCCTTGCATTGTCCCGACTGGTACCACACTTGGTGATGCCAGAATCCAAGGGCGTGGCCTGCTTCATCTGGGGGTTACACCCAAGGGTGAAGGGCATGGTTCGGTCATCCAGGCCTACAACTATACAGGCTGCGGTCGACCTTACCAGTAGTCTGACCGACGACCTAGTTAGAGCTGGGTGGACTGAACATGGGAAAACCAAGGACAAGAAGAAGGCTGTGGAAGAAAAGAGGAAGTGGTTTGATACTAGGAAGATGGTCGGCAGCAATAGCGGTTCAAGCAAGAGACCTAGAGAAGAAGCGAGACGAAGTGACCATGGTGGAAAGGCAAGGAGGTTGTATCTGGGCACAAGCCCCTTCTGTGATAAATGAAAGCTTTATCACCAAGGGGAGTGCAATCCCATGCCTTGTTATCGGTGCAAGAAACCTGGTCACCTGATTAAAGACTGTACCTACGAGCCTGGAAAGCAATGCTATGAGTGCAGGGATCCAGGGCATATGAGGAACAAATGCCCCAAACTAGGAAGAAACAAGGACACACGACCCAACAAACCCAAGGGAAGAGCTTTTATGATGGACCCAGCTGGAGCCCGAAAGGAACCTGATGTGGTTAATGGTACGTTTCTTGTAAACGATCATCCTGCTACCGTTTTGTTTGATACTGGAGCTACTGCTATTTTTATCTCTAGTGCTTTTAGATCCTTGAATGACTTGGCTACGTGTACCTTAGCCGATACATTTACCGTCGAATTAGCTGATGGTAGTATTTTAGAAACTAACGAAATCATCAAGGATTGCTCAATAAATCTAAATGGAAATACGTTTAAGATAGATCTGATGCCCATTAAGTTAGGAGGATTGATGTGCTTGTTGGCATGGACTGGTTAGCTAAGAACAGAGTCGAAATCATTTGTGATGAACGCCTACTCAAGATACCATTGAACGACAAGGAAGAGTTAGTGGTGCAAGGAGAAAGGAGTAACACCTTACGCCCTATGATATCCCATTTAAAAGCTACCAAGAGCTTAAGGAAGGGATGCTCAGCTTTCATCATCTACGTGATGAAGACCAAAGAGGAGAAGAAGATTTCGGACATCCCAGTAGTTTCTGAATACCCTGAGGTGTTTCCGGAAGACCTACCGAGACTTCCCCCGAATCGACAAGTTGAGTTCCAAATAGATTTGCTGCCTGGCGCTGCACCGGTAGCCAAAGCGTCGTATCGACTCGCCCCTCCTGAAATGAAGGATCTGATGACGCAAATTCAAGAACTATTGGACAAAGGATTCATACGTCCGAGTGTCTCTCCATGGGGTGCCCCGGTGTTATTTGTAAAGAAGAAGGATGGCACCTTACGCATGTACATTACTACCGGGAGTTAAATAAGTTGACCATAAAGAACCGTTACCCACTCCCGAGGATAGATGACCTATTCGATCAACTTCAAGGAGCAAGCTACTTTTCCAAGATAGACTTAAGATCCGGTTACCACCAACTGAAGATAAGAGAAGAAGACATACCCAAGACGGCTTTCCGAACTAGGTATGGGCACTATGAGTACTTAGTCATGCCCTTCGGGCTGACCAATGCACCAGCAGCATTCATGGATCTCATGAACCGTGTGTGCCGCCCATATCTTGACAAGTTTGTGATCGTGTTCATCGACGACGTCCTGATCTACTCCAGTAATAAGGAGAGCACGAGAAACATCTCAGACTAATTCTTGAATTACTCAAGAATGAGCAACTATATGCCAAATTTTCAAAATGTGAATTTTGGATGCGAGAGATCCAACTTTTAGGGCATGTAGTGAATGAGAATGGAATTCAAGTTGACCCTTCCAAGATTGAGGCTATAAACAATTGGAAGATTCCTGAGACTCCCGCTGAGGTTAGGCAATTCCTAGGATTGGCCGGATACTACCGGCGATTCATAAAGGACTTCTCGCGCATTGTGCAACCATTGACCGCACTGACTAAGAAGAACAAAACCTTTGTGTGGGAACAAGAGCAAGATGAAGCCTTTGAGACACTCAAGTAAAAGTTATGCAGTGCACCTGTTCTAGGCCTTCCAGAAGGAGTCGAAGACTTCGTAGTCTACTGTGACGCCTCGCGTCAAGGGTTAGGATGCGTGCTAATGCAACGCAACATTTAAAAATAAAGTTTTAAAAGCCTTCCACTAGAAGACAAGACCATTCTCGGCCGCCCCATGTCCTCCAATGGGCACATTTGCTTTCTTCCACACTTTACACCACCATATCATCCATTCACTAGACATGCATTTTCAATCTTGCAAGACACAATCCATACTCCTTCTCTCTCTCTCATTTCGAAATCCCAGCTGAAGAAACATCTCTCCCTCTCAAAATCCTCTCCATTCCAGCCCCTTTCCAGACCCAAAAATCGCAAACTACAATCATACAACCATCGGCCAGCAGCAAAACGCAAGGAAGGTGACTTTTGGTGAAGTTTTGAAGCTTGGAACGTGCAAAGCTTGAGGTTTCCAGCTTGTGTTCAACTTCTACAGTCAAGTCCAAGAAGATTCCATCCATTCACGACCATCCACACCATCCAAATCGCGAGTTACATCAAGTGTAAGCTCCATGTGTCGGTTTTGGTCATTTCTTAAGCTTGTCTTCATTTTTCACCTAAAAACCTATCTTTTCTTGTTGTAGCAGAAACATCTAACCCTCACTTTGTTCTTGAGGAGTTCCCCACGTTCTTGAAGGTATATCACATGATATAATGCTCATCCTAAAGGGTAGAACCCGATTTACCCCTTGAAAACCCTCTTTTTGGTGTTTTTGTCACCATTTACTTTGTATCTTGTAACCCTTCAAAACAAAACGTTTAACCTGCATATTAATGGGTTTTAAGACTACTAACAACCTGTTTTTGAAGTCTCAAAGTGTGTACACCACCTACATGTGGTACAAACATGCATTACACCTTGAACAACCACTCTTTCTACTAGTAACAACCTCTTTTAGACATTTCTTGAAAACCCTCTTAAACAAGGGTTGTAATCTGCTCAAAATGACTTTTAAGACACCCCAATAATCTGATTTTTAACTTAGATAAAGTTTTAGTATTGGTTAAACTCAAGTTACAATGATTTACACATGTGTAATGGTCATTTATGGCACTTTCTATATATTTTAAAGTCCATGGATGTGTAGAACTACTAGGCCACGATTGGGACAGTTATTTCAGTAAGTTTTGGTGCATATTAAGTTTAATAACATGGCTTGACCTCTGGAACAAAGGACATAATGTGCTTAGGCCTAGTTTGGTCACTTTCGGGACCCGAAAACGTGTTAAAATGACTTAAAAATAGGAAAACATGGACTATAAACTTTTTAAAGAGAATTCCAGGTTCTAAAAGGATAAATAAAGTGTTCTGGATTCAATGAAAAGTTTTAGTGGTCAAAAGGTAATTATGGATTTTAAGTGAAACCGGGTGTAAACCGAGAGGCGTTTTTAAGGAAAAATCTATGATAAACGGGTTAAATGTTACAACTTATAAAAATCATGACTTTACAGTAGGTTAAAATATAAAATAACCTCAAAAGTAAAATGGTTGGTCAAACAAGCTTTTAAAATGGTCAAACCCGACTAAAAACGCGTTTTAACGGTTTAAATGTAAAAACGAGCCTTTCCACTTTTAGAGACAAATTTTTGTAATCTAAAAGGTTTGAAACTTATAAAAATTATTTTAAAAAGTAGCTACTGGTCTTAGACTCAAAAAGGTGAAAACTCATAGATAACCATTTTAAACCGTTCGGTTTTACCGTAACCGGCAACGTTAAACACGTATTTTACAAACCGAGTCCATAAACTGAAATTTTGGCTATAAATTCTTAAGAATAAGTAGAATTAATGTCTTGAACCTGATTTTTAAGAATAGAGGTCACTTAACGCAAGAAACCAAACTTAAGGGTAGAAATTGTCAATTTTGAAACTTCAGGGGCAAAACTGTAAATTTTGCAAAACTTCATAACCGACTCCCATAAGTTCATTTGCCCCCTTAAATGGCATAATTACTATATATTCTAGGTTTATTAATTTAGAAACCTTTTCTTTCACGAAAAACCTTGACTTTCCTTAAAAGGAAACTTTTTACGCAAACCTAATCGAATCAAAACCGAAACCGTCCATTTAAGTCTTAGGCAATATTGTTGCTCCTTAAATAGGTTTAGAGCAGTAGCTAATCACTTAATATATTCATGTTAGGGTGCTAGATTTGAGATATTCCCGGCACGCGAAGAATTTCTTTTTGCTTGATATCTAAGGTGAGTTCTCGTGTTCCACTTTTTACTTTGGTTTTGGGGATGAATCATGCTCTTTTAAACTGAAACTTTTATTTGTGATACTGTTTACTGTTTTGCATGATCTTTTGGTTTATGAACTATGATATTGCTTACTTGATGCTTGTATGTGGGACTTTTTGGATACCTACTGATACTTTTGTCATGATCATTAATTCTTTTGTGAACCGCTTGTTTTTATGTGAATAGATTTATTTGGGGAATCCCCCACGCACAGTGGCTCCCGCAACAGGGAGGTACCCCACTGAGATCCTGAAGGGTCGTTTGTGGCATGTAACAGGTTTGAGTAAGATACTATGGTGAACCATCCTAGCAGGAATGGTTCACTATTCTGAGGCTTAGTTCTTTCCTACGGGAATATCCGGTTAAACCCAAGTTTAGAAGAGGCCAACCGGGGGCCAAGTGCAGGGTTGATTGTGATACGCCACAATGACTGATACTAAAAACGATGTTTTTAAAATCAAATGAGATTTTTATAAACTTTCACACTTGAATTCACCAACTTTTTAGTTGACACAATTTTCTTTTGAGCATGTTTCAGGTAATCCGTGAAGACTCTTAGCTGTTATGGAAGACTTAGACTCAACCCCAAGACCATGGCATTATTTGTGTGACCAAATTTATGACTTGAATAATTTTGATACAATGACTATTTAACTTGTGTTGAAACATGTAAACATTTGGGGCTGGATCTGTTTCCAGCCCGGTGTCTTTTAAAACTTTAAATGCCATGTGATGTTCTCTCCCTTTGAGCTCTTATATTGGTTTGTTTCCGCTGCCATGTATGTTGTTGCTAATCTGTGACGTCCCACCCTACCTGGGCCCGGGGGTGTGACAGATTGGTATCAGAGCCAAAGGTTGTAGAGAAGTCGGGAATACCATAGTAGACCCTAGGCTACAACCCTGATACCCTAGGACTGTCCTTGTAGGAAAATGTTGGAATGATCGGGTTGGGTAAATTGATAATTACACTTGATCAACGTAATCATGAATTTACCGGACGCGTAATTTCCATCACGGACCTCTAAGTTATGTTTAGACCTTTCTGTTTGATGCTGATTAACTTTGAAATTTATTTTGACTAGGGGATTTGAAATTGATTTTTCTAGATGAACTGTTTTGCCTGACACTATTATGAGAAACAACTGATTCTAACATCATTGATGAGGAATACGTAGAGATTCCTAATACTAATGCCATCACTAGTACTATGAGTATATTATTATTATTATTAAGACTATCATGAGCTAGAGAAACCAAATTACTCATGATGTCTTTTTACAGGAACAACTATGGCTGACAAGGGAAAAGCACCGGCCTACCCTACTGAGAGTAGTGCACCGACAGGGGACACCAAGAAGGCAAAACCGCGCACGGAGTATGAGGAATAACTTAGGAGGTGTGGTCACCCGGGTTGGATCTCCGTCACGTCAGAGGACACTGAAGCTTCTGAGGACTCTTCTTCGACGACACCTTCCAGGAGCCGGACGCGCTCCTACTCGCCACGTGTTGCCGCTCCATCCCTCTCACCTATCCCTCCTATTGGGAATAGGGGAGCACGCACCGTCACTCGTCCATGAAAGAGTGTTAGACCTGGACCTTCGGTCTCATTTAGGATGCCTCCTCCTCCTCCACCACCGATTAGGACTCCCATACCCGCACCACCGCCGTTTGAGCCACACCGACGCCACCCACTAGAGGAGTCATGGATGCCTCCGAGGCACAGCATGTACGACGGCCCGATCATACTGGCAGGGGATAGGTATTCACAATCCAGCCATCGGGCTAGTGACGTAGGACCTACTGATGCAGCACTAGAGGAGCTCCTGAAGACTGTCCGTCTCCACGAGCTAACTCTTCAGCACGCTACCCGGACCTCCCAGTCTGCTCAATTCCAAGCTATGATGGCGTCGCACGGGGTGCGGAGATTGGAGCATGAACAAAGAAGAAGAGCTCTGGATGGATGGCTGGATGGATGTGAAGGCGACATGAGGTAGAGGGAAGGAACATCTGTCTTGAGCAGTTGAAGGAAACAAACTTATCATTATCTGACATTATTATTATTATTATTCATGGGGGTGATGGCACCTTCCACTTTGTAAGAGCTAGACTCTGAAACTATGAACCTTGTCTTGTTTTGAACTGATTCCTATGATACAATGTTGTTGAAACATTTATGATTGTCTGTCATGTGTTTTTATTCATGGTGTTGGGCCATGTTATTCTTTATGACTGTTTAAACTGTTTAAATTGATAATCTGTGAAAATTGGTAAGTTGTGTGTGATTGTACACCGTATTCTCTCCTCGTATAGAGGGAGCCTTGTAGGGAATTGATGCATAGACTGATTGAAACAAATTATGAGAGTCTAAACAACTTTATCTATAGTACTACCAGAATGCCTACCAGAAGAGGAACACCCATCGGAAGGCAGGGAGCAGATCGAGGTCGTCATGAAGGAGCAAGGCGAACCAGAAACCAACCACCTACTCCTCCAAGGACTCCCATCAGGGAGAATGCTAACTCAGCAAATGACGAGAGGATGGCCAATCTTGTGGCACAACAAATTGCGAACGCTATACCAACCATCATTGCTCAAATCAATGCTGACCGGAATGACGCCGGAGGTGATGCTGGGGCTGCAAACAACGAGGAATCTGAAGCTATCAGGAAGGGGTGCTCCTACAAAACATTCATGGCTTGCAAGCCAAAGGACTTCCATGGCACCGAGGGTGCGATTGAAACATATAGGTGGCTGGACGAAATCGAAGTGGTGTTAGACATCAGTGAATGCAAGTTGGAACACATGGTGAGGTTTGCTTCTCAATCTCTCAAGGGACCAGCACTTGAGTGGTGGAAAACCATCATTCAGCCTCGAGGCCGGGATGCCGTTGGTAGGATGAACTGGTCTGAGTTCAGGGAGCTAATCACCAACAAGTACTGTCCGATCAACCAGCTAGAGAAACTGGAGGCTAGATTTCTGAATCTGGAGATGAGGGGACCGAACTACACCGAATACATCAACCAGTTCCTTGCATTGTCCCGACTGGTACCACACTTGGTGATGCCAGAATCCAAGGGTGTGGCCCGCTTCATCTGGGGGTTAAACCCAAGGGTGAAGGGCATGGTTCGGTCATCCAGTCCTACAACTATACAGGCTGCGGTCGACCTTACCAGTAGTCTGACCGACGACCTAGTTAGAGCTGGGTGGACTGAACATGGGAAAACCGAGGACAACAAGAAGGCTGTGGAAGAAAAGAGGAAGTGGTTTGATACTAGGAAGATGGTCGGCAGCAGTAGCGGTTCAAGCAAGAGACCTAGAGAAGAAGCGAGACGAAGTGACCATGGTGGAAAGGCAAGGAGGTTGTATCTAGGCACAAGCCCCTTCTGTGATAAATGCAAGCTTCATCACCAAGGGGAGTGCAATCCCATACCTTGTTATCGGCGCAAGAAACCTGGTCACCTGATTAAAGACTGTACCTACGAGCCTGGAAAGCAATGCTATGAGTGCAGGGATCCAGGGCATATGAGGAACAAATGCCCCAAACTAGGAAGAAACAAGGACACCCGACCCAACAAACCCAAGGGAAGAGCTTTTGTGATGGACCCAGCTGGAGCCCGAAAGGAACCTGATGTGGTTAATGGTACGTTTCTTGTAAACGATCATCCTGCTACCGTTTTGTTTGATACTGGAGCTACTGCTAGTTTTATCTCTAGTGCTTTTAGATCCTTGAATGACTTAGCTACGTGTACCTTAGCCGATACGTTTACTGTCGAATTAGCTGATGGTAGTATTTTAGAAACTAACGAAATCATCAAGGATTGTTCAATAAATCTAAATGGAAATACGTTTAAGATAGATCTGATGCCCATTAAGTTAGGAGGATTCGATGTGGTTGTTGGCATGGACTGGTTAGCAAAGAACAGAGTCGAAATCATTTGTGATGAACACCTACTCAAGATACCATTGAACGACAAGGAAGAGTTAGTGGTGCAAGGAGAAAGTAGTAACACCTTATGCCCCATGATATCCCATTTAAAAGCCACCAAGAGCTTAAGGAAGGGATGCTCAGCTTTCATCATCTACGTGATGAAGACCAAAGAGGAGAAGAAGATTTTGGACATCCCAGTAGTTTCTGAATACCCTAAGGTGTTTCCGGAAGACCTACCGGGACTTCCCCCGAATCGACAAGTTGAGTTCCAAATAGATTTGCTGCCTGGCGCTGCACCGGTAGCCAAAGCGCCGTATCGACTCGCCCCTCCGGAAATGAAGGAACTGATGACGCAAATTCAAGAACTATTGGACAAAGGATTCATACGTCCGAGTGTCTCTCCATGGGGTGCCCCGGTGTTATTTGTGAAGAAGAAGGATGGCACCTTACGCATGTGCATTGACTACCGGGAGTTAAATAAGTTGACCATAAAGAACCGTTACCCACTCCCGAGGATAGATGACCTATTCGATCAACTTCAAGGAGCAAGCTACTTTTCCAAGATAGACTTAAGATCCGGTTACCACCAACTGAAGATAAGAGAAGAAGACATACCCAAGACGGCTTTCCGAACTAGGTATGGGCACTATGAGTACTTAGTCATGCCCTTCGGGCTGACCAATGCACCAGTAGCATTCATGGATCTCATGAACCATGTGTGCCGCCCATATCTTGACAAGTTTGTGATCGTGTTCATCGACGACATCCTGATCTACTCCAGTAATAAGGAAGAGCACGAGAAACATCTCAGACTAATTCTTGAATTACTCAAGAATGAGCAACTATATGCCAAATTTTCAAAATGTGAATTTTGGATGCGAGAGATCCAACTTTTAGGGCATGTAGTGAATGAGAATGGAATTCAAGTTGACCTTTCCAAGATTGAGGCTATAAAGAATTGGAAGATTCCTGAGACTCCCACTGAGGTTAGACAATTCCTAGGATTGGCCGGATACTACCGGCGATTCATAAAGGACTTCTCACGCATTGTGCAACCATTGACCGCACTGACTCAGAAGAACAAAACCTTTGTGTGGGAACAAGAGCAAGATGAAGCCTTTGAGACACTCAAGTAAAAGTTATGCAGTGCACCTGTTCTAGCCCTTCCAGAAGGAGTCGAAGACTTCGTAGTCTACTGTGACGCCTCGCGTCAAGGGTTAGGATGCGTGCTAATGCAACGCAACAAGGTCATTGCCTACGCATCTAGACTACTAAACGATCACGAGAAGAACTATACTATGCACGATCTGGAATTAGGTGCCGTGGTGTTTGCTCTCAAAATGTGGAGGCACTACCTCTATGGCACGAAGTGCATCATTTACACTGACCATCGAAGTTTGCAACATATTCTCGACCAGAAGATGCTAAACATGTGTCAAAGAAGATGGGTTGAGCTGTTAAACGACTACGAGTGTGAAATCCGTTATCATCCTGGTAAAGCCAACGTGGTGGCAGATGCTTTGAGCAGAAAGGAGAGAGAAAAACCTCTTCGTGTACGAGCTTTGAGGATAAGTGTGTACACTGACCTAATTGCAAGGCTGAAAGAAGCTCAAGGTGAAGCGTTAAAGGAGGAAAATTTAGCAGGAGAAGGATTAACTGGAATGGAAAAGCGATTTGAAACAGGAAATGATGGTACATATAAGTGCGAAGGGAGAACTTGGGTGCCAAATCATGGGGGGATTCGGGAGGTAATTCTCGATGAAGCCCACAAATCTAGGTATTCAGTTCACCCTGGGAGTGATAAAATGTACCAGGATTTAAAGGCACTTTTCTGGTGGCCTGGAATCAAGAAATCAATCGCTGTTTATGTTGGAAAATGTTTAACTTGTGCCATGGTAAAAGCCGAAAACCAAAAACCGTCGGGGACGTTACAGCAACCAGAAGTCCTAGAATGGAAATGGGATAATGTCATGATGGATTTTGTTACCAAGTTACCCAGAACGTCTAGGGGTCATGATGCCATTTGGGTAATAGTGGATAGATTAACCAAATCAGCTCACTTCTTACCAATTCGGGAAGACTATGACATGTCAAGACTGGCTTAACTGTATATCAACGAAATAGTGGCTAGGCATGGTGTGCCACTATCCATAATCTCCGACCGTGATAGTCGTTTTACTTCATGTTTCTGGAAATCACTTCAACGAGCTTTAGGAACCCGGCTGGACTTAAGCACGGCGTACCACCCGCAAACTAACGGTCAAAGCGAAAGGACTATTCAAACCTTAGAAGATATGCTGAGAGCTTGCGTAATTGATTTTGGTGGGAACTGGAAATCATCTTCCATTGGTGGAGTTCTCCTATAATAACAGTTACCACGCGAGTATCAATGCTGCTCCGTATGAGGCTCTCTATGGTAGGAAATGTCGGTCATCCTTGAGTTGGAATGAAATTGGTGATAGTCAAGTGTTGGGACCCGACATCATATTGGAGACCACTGAGAATATTTTCAAGATCAAGGAACGTCTATGGGCAGCAAGGGACCGTCAAAAGAAGTACGCTGACAGAAGACGGAAACCGTTAGAGTTTCAGATAGGTGATAGGGTAATGCTGAAGGTAGCACCATGGAAAGGAACCGTGAGATTCGGAAAAAGAGGAAAGTTAAGCCCAAGATACATTGGACCATTTGAAATACTTGCAAGAATTGGTCCTGTGGCTTACAAGTTGAAACTACCTCAGAAATTGAGTTATATACACGACACCTTCCACGTGTCAAACTTGAAGAAATGCCTGGCCGACAAAACCTTGGAACTACCGCTGAAGGAGACAAGAATCAATCATAAGCTGAACTTCGTGGAAGAGCCTATAGAGATCACGGACCGCTTGGTTAAGCAACTCAGACGAAGCCGCATACCCAAGGTTAAGGTTAGATGGAACTCGAGACGAGGGCTGGAATTCACTTGTGAACGTGAAGACGAGATGAGGAAGAACTACCCGCAACTCTTTAAACCCACCCGTACCAATACTAAGCGAAGTTGAAATTTCGGGACGAAATTTCCTAAACGGTGAGAGAATGTGACAACCGGTCCCAAGGTCACTATTCTAAACCCTAATTTATTTGCATCATATCCCGTCTTATGAGTACTAATAATGGAAACAATTCAATTATATCAAGAATGTTAGAATCACTAATTTTTATTTGATCTATTTTCATGATTCTATGTGATTTATGTGAATTTAGTCATTTTAAGTCTTGTCTTTTTAGAAAATTCATGCCCGGGAATATTGATTAGTCACCCTAGCTAGAATACAAAGCCCTAATTGAAACAACTAAAAATATGTGTACACACCCACACACTTGAAATTTCGGTTCTAGCATGCATTATCATGCATAGGACAATTTACTAACTAACAATTTTTAAATACTACACTACAAAAATAAAACTCCATAATAATTAGCTTACATTTAAAAATAAAGTTTTAAAAGCCTTCCACTAGAAGACAAGGCCATTCTCGGCCGCCCCATGTCCTCCAATGGGCACATTTGCTTTCTTCCACACTTTACGCCACCATATCATCCATTCACTAGACATGCATTTTCAATCTTGCAAGACACAATCCATACTCTTTCTCTCTCTCTCTCATTTCGAAATCCCAGCTGAAGAAACATCTCTGACAGGATCTCAGCCTCTCGTTTGATCAATCAGATTATGTTTTGCAACGGATTTAGCACATTAATTAGCGATTAATGCAAGAACATAAAAGATATTGCATGTAAAAGCACAAGCATAGAGAGAGAAAAGAGTTCTGCGAAATAATAAATGTTCTATTGCTTCGCACGTTTCGGCAATTAAAACATATGGTTCCCCATCCTTTTATAGGCGGCAAAAGGATGGGTTGATGTCCTTTTTCTGACATCATCTGAATATTAAAATTACAACTGACAAAAACATAAAACTACTGAAGATGTCAACAACTGACATCTTCTTACAAAAGTTCCTAAGTACTGACAAAAATAAACTACTGACACTATAACAGCTGAAGAACATGCTCTTCAGCTGTTGTACAACTACTGAAACAAAATAAACTTCGGAAAAAGAAAAACCACCACAACAACTGAAGAAGACTTCTTCAGTTGTTGTGACAAACTCTGAGTCTTCAGTACTTGGTCTTCAGACTTGGCTTCGGAAGATAGAACAGCTTCGAAGATGTAACAACTGATGACTTCAGTAGATATCATCAGTTGTTGTCTTCAGTCTTTGTCTTCAGACTTTGTGCTTCGGAAGAAGATCTTCAGTTCTTTAGTTCTTCAGCTTTTGATACTTCAGTACTTGGTCTTCAGTACTTGAAGTCTTCAGTACTTGAATGATCAGTACTTCAGACTTCAGTACTTGGTCTTCAGTACTTTGGAGTCTTTAGCTATTGTTCTTCAGTTCTTTGATCTTCAATCTTTGTTCTTCAGACTTTGTCATAACAGCTGAGGCTGGGGCTAAGATGCTCTCGAGTCTGACATTCAAGCAAGAGAACACAATAGCTGATGGGAGTCTTCAGATGTTCTCGAGTCTGACATTCAAGTAAGAGAATACTGTAACTGATGGGAGTCTTCAGCAGTTGTTGCAGTGACATGTGGGACTTAGAGGTTTTCCTGATCTTGGCTCATTGGTTCTTTTGGTCCAACAAACTCCCCCTGAACCAATGCAGCCAAAACCTCTAATTATTGGATGTCCCACTTATTGATGGCATAATGATTGGTCTATTTCCTTCTAGATCAGATTAGAAGTTGACCCAGATAAGCACTGGCCAGAGAGGTGGTCTCAAGTGTTTGTTTGGCTAAGTATGGATGGGAGCTCTGTCTTGGGGAATTGGACACAGAGCTGTTGTCCCATCCATGAGATCTACCTCCCATGTACAAGCCGGTAGGATTCTCGGGTGTAGGCCTGAAGAAAGATCATCTGCTCTTCTTTGGATAGATCTTCAGGCACACCATCAAACAATCCCTCCCGACCGTACAGCTCTGAGATGAACTTGACCTGTCTTGCATTTTTGAGCTCAAGTGTTGTGGTTTGCCTGTATGCAATCTCATCAGGATGTTTACCTTCCAACAACAGGTTGAGCTCATTCCTATGGAAATTCTCAAGCCTCTTATAGACCAGACCCTTCCTAACCACCCTATCATCTAGCATTGTAAAGGGTGATTGGCCGACTCTATAGGCTTTCTCGAATTCCTCTACTATTTCCCAGGGTGTTATTACAAAAGCCACAGGATCACTTCATCTACGATTCTCTTTAGTTGGCTCTTGTAACTCACAGGCATGTCCTTTTTGACTATCCTGTGAGACACCCTTGGGTCAGGCCAAGTTCTCACCTTTTCCCTTTCATATTGATAGGTTTGTTTTAAGGTGAATAATCTCAGAGCTTCTTTCTACATGTTTATTATAGAGGTAGAAGCAGCATAGCATTTGTCAATGCTTTTCAGCATTTCCTCATCATGTCGCCTTTGCTGCTCCTCCTCTTCTAACTTTACCTTCACAGTGTCCTTCTGTGAGGTGGGAGTGATGGTTTGTGGTTTGGATTTGGGTAGAGGTATAACTGCTGAAAGTGGCAGACTATCCTCCTCATCCTCCTCTTCTTCATCTTGCAGCCTCAGCACCCTTCTCTTCTTCTTCAAGGGTAGATCATTGGCTGTGGGTTTTGGTGGTAAAGGAGTTGGTTTTGTGGGTTGTGGTTTGGTGGTTGGTGTGGGAATTTTGGCAGGCACTTCTAGTAGTCTAGATATGAGAGTAGGCTTAGTCTGTTTTACTAGAAGTATCCTGTTCCCAGCACCGGCTTCGGAGAGAGCCTCAGCGACCAGTCCCTTTGTGAAATCACCAGCTGAACAGATCTTGGCGGCTATAGCCAAGATTCTGTCCCTGGACCATGCTTTAATGTCAAGGACTGGCCTGCCCAAATACTTCGAAATGAATCTACTCATAGCCTCAAGTCTCTTTCGGTCCTCTTAGCTATAAGTAGACCATCGGTATTCAATCTCCTTGGTTTCCATCCTCCTGAGCTCCTGATCTAGCAAGGCAGTGTCCTTGTCAAAGCCTTGCCTGAACAGCTGATCAATGGCAGAATCCATTGATTTGCTGTGTTCAGCTTCAGCCTCCTTGACAAGGGCTGCTAGATCAGAGTCCAGTTTCTCTCCTCTCCCTTCTTCTTATTAGTGGCATTGAAATCCTTTTGGATTTCAGCCACTTCTATTCGCTCAACCTCCCTCTCTTTCCTCTTCCTTTTCTCCCTCACCTTCCTAATCTCCTCAACCAACTCCCTCTCTACCACCACCTCTTTCTCTGCCTCTTTCTCCTCCTCACCCCTCTTCCTCTTGGCTTGCACTGATGTCTCCCCCTTTTTGGGTGCATTGGTTGGGGTTTGACTATCAGCAAGCGCCTTAGTTATGGCAACCTCCACCACAGGTTGTATGTATGTGGGAAGCCTCTCATCAAGGGTCTGAATAACGATGTCTTTAAGGATAGGTGTGATGAGAGGCAGGGATTTCTGGAGGATAGCATCCAGCTGCTCAGGGGGGTTCTGACCCTGGGAGCTGGTGCCAGAAGCAGGGGCTGGTGGCTGAGTTTGTGGGAGTGGCTCAGTGTTTGTGAGACCTTCGGGTGAAGGTGCCATCTGTTGGGTAGTGGTGGCAGATGGACTTCTATCCTGAGTCATTTGAGCAAGCAGCTCTTTGAGTCTGCTTATCTCATCCTCTAGGATAGTGTTTTGAGCAAATACATCATAGAAGAAGCTCAGGTCATCATCAGCATGAGCTGAATCACCTGACCTCCTGACAATGTCAGGATATACATCCCCTGAGTATGGCTCAGTAATAGCATGTGCCCCTTGTTCATGGTACTGGGGACTTCTAGCCTCTGGATTGGATCCATCATGAGGTCTTAGTGATATTACCAGCTTCACCCTGCTCAGATGTTGATGCAGGGGAAGTGGCAGCCTCACCAGATTGTCCTGTCTCCCTAGCCACACTGGGAGATTGGACTGATTCTCTGTGTTGTGGGCTCCCATCGGCACTTGTACCCACCCCCTCTTCGGTTGGAGTCTCCCCAGGTGTAATAGGTTTCTGGGGAGAGGGTGGAGTGCTCAGATCGGTCAGCACTTTGGCTATTGCCAATATTGGGCTTAGTGGGGCGGTCTCATCAGTAGATGGGCTAGAAGCAGTGTGCACATGGGGAGGACTGTGCTCTTCAATGGTAGTCTTCTCAAGTGAGATAGACCCCAGTAATGTGGTTGCCCCAATGTTGGCTACATCAGGCTCCTGTTGAGAGGAAGCCTGTGCGGTTGTGGTGGGTGGAGTCGTAGTACCTGCTGGGAGAATCGAACCAGCAGGCACATTCTGCCTTTGTGTTGCAGGGGCATCCTCAGGGGACTCATCTCCCTGAGTAGCCTTTTTGACCTTCTTTTTGGCTTTTGGCTTGGTGGGGACTGTGGATTTGGAGGTGGAGGCTGTGGGTTCCTGCTGCGTGGGTTTTCGCAGCCGGCCAGCCTGTTTGAGTGTGTGGTCAGTGTTGTGCCAGGAGTATACCTCGGCTTGAACAGCCATGGCAGGGACCCCAGTGCCAACTAGTCCCTCAGCCTAAAGCTGGTTTTCGATCATGGCCATTATGAACCGCGGATACAAGTTCCAACGATTAGAAAAAGGTTTTGTGGCCATGTCCTTGAGTTCCAAAAATAAAATATCATTAAAATTTAGAGGTTGTTTCTCAAGGATAGAATACAATACCTGTTGCCACCTTGTTGACATCTGGTCCCACGAAGAGGTTTTGGGAGCCAGACACACGTTCACCATGTGGAAGATCA
This sequence comes from Flaveria linearis, assembly GCA_024085815.1. Classification (NCBI taxonomy): domain Eukaryota; kingdom Viridiplantae; phylum Streptophyta; class Magnoliopsida; order Asterales; family Asteraceae; genus Flaveria; species Flaveria linearis. The sequence continues at coordinate 15,949,539 of CM044018.1, forward strand.
GTCGTTGAGGGTCAGGGAAGTGTTTCTTCAACAAGGTGGAGGCTGAGAGGTTACCCTGGTAGTCGTTGGATGTGAATGAGAGATCCAGGGTACCTTTGGGGTAGGAAATTTGGTGGGTGGCATCCTCCAGCTTTAGGGTTTGTCGTAGGGTAGCTGGAGTAATAACCACGGGGTGTCCGTTGACGGAGGACCGAAGAGAGACCTCGCCATCCTGCTCTCGGTTTGGATGGTTACGTTTGTCCAAAACTCCGCCAAGGAGTCGGTGTATATAGTGGGGTTGAGGAGGAATGCCGTTTGGTATGGAGAATCTGTCATCAGATCGACGGCATTGTGAAACTTAGGCCATAATGACGATTTGGTGAGATGAGCGACACAGTTGTGTCGAGGTTTCAGTTGCATGGTCGCCATTAATGGTGTATGGGAAGTTCAGAGGTTTTTGTAAGATTAGGCAAGTGGAGTAAATGCTCTGAAGGTGGGGTATTTATAGGGTAGGCCAAAGGTTGAAAGGAAACTACTGAAGGTTTTGATGTTAGTTATCAGTTGTTGGAACAACTGATGACGTGGTTTTAACCTTCAGTGGTTATAACATTTGAGGACTTGGTGTTGGTCTTCAGTAGTTGAAACTACTGAGACCTTGGTTTTGTCCTTCAGATGTTGTAAACGTCTGAAGAGTTACTGTCAGTCGTCAGTAGTTATGAACTACTGATGACCTAGTATTCTTCTTCAGACGTTGGAACAACTGAAGACTTGGTGTTAGCCTTCAGTAGTTGTAAACTACTGAGATCAGTAGTTGTGAACTACTGAAGACATGGTATTGCTTTAGTTGTTGTAAACAACTGAGGACTTGGTGTTAGACTTCAGTAGTTGTGAACTACTGATGTCAGTAGTTGTGAACTACTGAAGACATGGTTTTGTCCTTCAGTTGTTTGTGTATGAAACAGCAGCTGTTGTTATCAGCTGATGAGAAATTACTCATCAGCTGTTTCCGTCAAATCAGTTGTTTCATACTAGCCTCCACACTTACTCATCAGCTCTTTGGCTGACTTTCAGATGTTTCATCGACCCTTCAGCTCTTGTGAATATTTATGCCTTCAGCTCTTGTGATCAGATGTTCACAAGTGCTGATGAAATATTCTTCAGAGCTGGTGAACAAATTGTCTTCAGTATTTGTGTAAATTACACATCAGTACTTATGAGCAAAATTTGTTCTTCAGTACTTATTTATTTGAAAATCATACATCAGTAGTTGTAATCCACCTCACTACATCAGTTGTTTTTCAATAAATAATGTACATCAGTACTTTGAGTCATTTTAGTCTTCAGTAGTTGTGAAAGAGTTGAAGACTAAATTACTCATCAGTACTTGTATTTGACCTTTGCTCTTCAGTAGTTGTGAACTAAGAGTACCAGCATAGGTCAAATCAATCAAGCTGCAGCATACCAAGCCTTAGTACCAAATTTTGGAATGTGGCACTATCTAGAGGCTTAGTAAAAATGTCTGCAAGCTCATCAGCACTAGGCACAAACTTAGGATCAATCAGACCTTTCTCATAGCAATCCCTGATAAAATGATGTCTGATCTCAATATGTTTGGTCCTTGAGTGCTGGACTGGATTCTTAACAATACAGAGAGCTGAAGCACTATCCATTAATAATGGAGTCTTAGTCTCAGTAATGCCATAATCCAGAAGTTGGTTCTGAAGCCAGAGTATCTGAGAGGTACAACTTGCAGCAGCAATATACTCAGCTTCAGCAGTAGATGTAGCAATTGATGTTTGTTTCTTACTCTGCCAAGAAACTAAACAATTGCCTAGGAATTGACAACCACCAGAAGTGGATTTTCTGGTGACTTTACATCCTGCATAGTCACTATCAGAGAAAGCAACTAATTTGCAAGAATGCCCAGCTGAATACCAAAGACCTAGTGATTGGGTACCTTGCAGATATCTAAAGATCCTTTTGACTACAATCAAATGGGATTCTTTAGGTGCAGCCTGAAATCTAGCACAAGCACATGTTGAAAACATTATGTTGGTCTAGAAGCTGTAAGGTACATCAAGGACCCAATCATACATCTGTAAAGGGTTTCATCAACCGCTTTACCTTTCTGATCTACATCTAGTTGTGTGATGCTGCTCATGGGAGTAGAACAGGGCTTACATGATTGTAAATCAAACTTATTTAACAACTCTTTGGTATACTTGGACTGATGGATGAAGATTCCATCATCCAGTTGTTTGATTTGCAAACCCAGAAAATACTGTAATTCTCCCATAGCACTCATTTCAAATCTCAGCTTCATAAGCTTTGTAAATTCATCACACAACTTTGGATCAGAGGATGCAAAGATGATATCATCAACATAAATCTGAACAAGGAGCTTATGTTGTCCTACAGTCTTGATGAATAAGGTTTTATCAATGGTGCCTCTAGTGAACATATTCTCTAGAAGAAAGGTTAAGAGTGTCTCATACCAGGCTCTAGGTGCTTGCTTCAGCCCATAAAGAGCCTTATCAAGCTTGTACACCCAATCAGGATGTTTATTGTCCTCAAAGCCTGGTGGTTGACACACATAGACCTCTTCTTTTATTTTCCCATATAGGAAGGCACTTTTGACATCCATTTGATAAACCTTAAGACTGTGAAAGGCAGCATAAGCTAAGAAGAGTCTGATTGCTTCCAGTCTGGCCACAGGTGCAAAGGTCTCATCATAATCGATGCCTTCTTCCTGTGCAAACCCTTGAACAACCAGTCTTGCCTTGTTCTTGACAATTTGGCCCTTCTCATCTGTTTTGTTCTTGAATACCAACTTGGTGCCTATAGCACACTTATCTTTGGGTAATGGAACAAGCTCCCACACTTGCTGTTTCTTAAATTGAAGAAGCTCAAGCTGCATAGCTTCCACCATCCATTGTCTCTTAAAGCAATATGATAGTTCTTTGGCTCTTGCTGACTGATGAAGAGAGCATAGAAGCAGAAGTTAGACAATTGATTCCTGGTTGAAACTCCAGCATGGATATCACCAATGATCTGTGATGTGGGGTGATTCTTGAGCTCTTGATAGACTATGATATCTATGCAAGTGTTTGTAGACCCATCAGCAGCAACAGATGGTGATGGAGATTACTGAAACCATGTAGAGGATGGCAGCTCAAACGAAGTAGAGCAAGCAGAAATCTCATCAGCATTTGTAGTGGATGGAGCTGCTGAGGCTATAGGAGCATCAGGTTCAGTGGACTTAGGCAGGTTGTCACTAAACCTAAAGAGGTGAGTACTGACTTCATCATCATCAGTACCACCAGGTGAAGATCTGTTGACAGGCTCAACAGATGGAGGTTGATAAGGAACATATTGCAGTATGTCCAGATCAAACAACTCCACAGGGTTTTGTGGAATCTTGTCCTTTGGAGATTCATTGAACTTAACATGCAGAGTTTCTTCAACCCCCTTTGTTCTACAGTTGAAGACTCTGTATGCCTTGCAAGTAGATGAATAACCAACAAAATACCCTGCATCCACCTTACTAGCAAACTTCTGGAGTGGGTTGCTAGTGTTGAGAATAAAACAAGGACACCCAAAGGCTCTAAAGAATGAAATAAGAGGGGCCAAATGATGAAGAACTTCGTATGGAGTCTTCATCAACCTCTTATTCACTAAAGCTCTATTCTGTACATAGCAAGCTGTATTGACAGCTTCAGCCCAAAAGGTCAGTGGCAACCCTGAGTCAGCCAACATTGACCTTGCTGCTTCAATGAGGGTCCTGTTCTTTCTCTCCACCACTCCATTCTGCTCAGGAGTTCTAGGAATGCTAAACTGCCTTCTAATTCCCTTGGACAGGTAGAAGTCATCAAGTGTGTGGTTTCTGAACTCTGTTCCATTGTCACTCCTCACACACTTGACCTGTAGGGAATACTGCTTTTCTACATGTAACACAAAGTTCATTATTGTTTTTGCTGCTTCATCTTTGGAGTGCAAGAAGAAAGTCCATACAAACCTGGAATAATCATCCACAATTACCAGCAGTATTTCTTCTTTGCCATGCTCATTACTCTGACAGGACCAAAGAGATCCATGTGCAGAAGCTGTAAGCAGGCAGTGGACTTATGTTCTTCTATTGAAGGGAATGAAACTTTGTGTTGTTTTCCTTTCAAGCAAGCAGTGCAGTCATCTTCACACTTGAACTCCTTCAGAGGCAATCCTCTTACTAAACCATGGCTTATAAGCTGATTCATGTTCTTGAAATTAACATGACCCAGCCTTCTATGCCATAGTGTAGACTCTTGAGGAGATGCCTTGGAGAATAGGCAAGGATGGCCTTTTAGATCCATCTTTTTGGAAAGATCTAAGGCATACACTCTTCTTGTCCTGTTGGCCTTCAGGAGAGTGTGTTCATCCAATGCCTTGTCAATCAAACTCAAAACTTTGGATGATAGAATCCGACAGTTCTGGCTTGTGAAAAGGGCAACATGGCCTTTGTCACACATTTGACTGACACTCAAGAGGTTGTACTTGAGATTCTCCACATGGTTAACATCATCAAACCTTATTTCCCCATTGGAAACAAAGCCTTTTCCGACGATGTAACCCTTTGCATCATTGCCAAAAGAAACAAATCCCTTCTTTCCTTGAGAGTAGTCATTAAGAAGGGAGCTGCTTCCTGTCATGTGCATGGATCCTCCACTGTCTACATACCAGATGCTTCTATGGCATGTTGAAGAACCCTGCAAACACAGCCATGTGTTAGTTAGTCTTGGAGACCCAAACCTGCTTGGTTTTGGGTCTGTTCTCAGCTACAGGTGCAGCACTAACAGGTGTGTTGTGTGTGACAGCTTGAGGTGAGAAAGATGGTACAGAAGAGGAACCCTTTGGCTTGGGCTTCCTTTTCTGTGGTTTCAACACAGGTGCATCTAAGTGGTTGACTCTTCCCACTAGCTGCTGAACCATCATCACCAACTGTGTCTGATTCTGCGATAAGGCTTTCAGCTCTTCAGACACATTGGAGTTTGCTGATGATGAGTTCCTATGTTGTACCATCTTTTTCTGAGCAACCTCAGCTGTTGCCTGAGTTATCCCTACCTTCTTATTAGATTTAGCTTTGGGCTTAGGGATTTCAGGCTTGGATGTTGCTAGTACAAACTTGGTTTCAAACTCATCCTTCATTTTATTGATGCTCTCAGTAATTTGCTCCTTCTGTTTGAGTTTGGAACCCCTTTTGTACCAGCAATCATCAGTAAGATGATTGAACAAGCCACATATCTCACATGGCTTTTTCTTCATCTTATGCTGATCATCAGCTGAAGAGGATTTAACTGCTGAAGACTTGTTCTTCAGCTGTTTGTCATCAGTACTAGCAGTTTTCTTCCTAGTGCCTGCTTTCCTGGTATCCTCTCTAGCTGTCTTCAAACCTTTCCTACTGTTAGTTTTCTTCTCTTTAGTGCTAGCAGTATTTGAGGTTTGAACTTCAGATGTTGTCACTTGCTCTCCAGTACCTTCAGTACTTCTAGTGACAACTCCTGAGTTGATCAGCCTTTTGGTCATGTGACAGTCAGCATCTAAACCATTGTAAATGCTAACATCTATCTCTGATGATGCTGATTCAGAGGATAGTAGGTCACATGATGAGAAGGATTGGTCATTGCTCTCCTCATCAGATTCAACTTCTGCTCTTGAAGTGAAATCTGTGGGAGGAGCAGTGTGATTATAACCAATGCCAAACTTCACATTGGAAGCTGATTGCTTACTAAGAAGCATTTCAAAACCCTTGCATGACTGCACCCATCGATCACACTCAACTTGGGTGGTTGCAAGAGTTTCCTTGAGGTCTTTGTACTTCTCTAGAAGTACATCTTCCCTAGCTTTATCATCTTTGATTTGGCATTTAAGCTTGTAAATCTCATCATTTTTATCTTTTAGAACAACCTCAAAATCAGCTTTTCTTTTGGAAATAGTGTGCTCAAGCTCAAGATTTTTATCTATTAAAGCTACATTTGCTTCTCTAATAGAAGCAAATGCTGCTATGCATGACTCTGAACAAAGCTTGGCTTTTGCCTCAGTGGATACCTGAGATGAGGCATTCGATGATGACCCTTCAGCAGAATCAAGGGCCATCAGAGCAAGATTTCCAAAAGGTTGATCACCACCATGTTGACCAGCACCTTGGAGTAGTGGTTCCTGACCAGATAGCTCTTCTGGTAGACTACTCCAGTCAACAGCAGTTGGGGTGAAAAAGCTTTGTTGTTAAGGTTGTGTGTGATGATGAGATTGGGAAGATTGGGGCTCTGGAAGAGCATGAGGTGGTTGAGCCGAGGGTGCTTGAGTTTGACCAGACTGAGGCATGTAGTAACAGGGGTAAGGATATGACATATGACCCTGTGGCACAAAATAAGCAGGTGGTGCTTGTGCCTGAGATGGATGGGAAGAACTGTAGGAAGGTTGCCCTTTGTGCTGTGAGCTATTGCGGGAAAAGTCACAAAGGGTGCAGATGAGTTAGATCCAGATGATCTACACTCTCTTGCAAAGTGTCCAAGCCTTTGGCACTTGTGACACCTCAACTTGCTCTTGTCAAAACCAACTTTGGTTTTGCCAGAGAGTCCTGGGAATTTCCTACCAGTTCTTTTGTAGAACTTCTGAGAGCGGATATTTATCATTGCCATTTGGTTCAAAATATCCATCTCTTCCAGATCATCATCTGGAATGCCCTTCAAATCCTCCATCAGAAAACACAAGTTGTCACCACCACCTCCTGAACTACTAACACCAACAAAGGCTTGTTATGAGTTGGTAGAGAAATCAATATGCTCATCATAAGAACTTTCTGATGAAGCATATTCTGACTCATGACTTATCAAGGCAGCATTACCTTGGACAAAGTCATCAGCGAGCTTGCCAGAAGAGGACAGCTTCCTCTTTTGCTCTATCTCTCTCTCAAAGGTGAGCAATTTCCCATGAAGTTGGGTGAGAGATAGAGTTTCCAGATCAGCACTGGAGCGTAGGACAATGGTATATGTGTCCCATCTCTCAGGCAGTGACCTGAGGAACCTGTTGTTCATCTGGATTTTGGAGTACTCTTGTTTGACCATCTTTAGCTCAGAGATCAAACAAGAGAACCGCTCATATTGCTGGGTCAGAGTCTCACCCTTTCTATATGAGAATGTCTCATATTGTTGGGCGAGGATTTCCCTATTGTTTGCTAAGACCGAATCAGTTCCTCCAAATTGTTCCTTTAGAGCAACCCATAGGTCATGAGCAGACTCATGATGCAAGAGCACTGAATATATCTCGTTTGGAATGGCCATGGCTAAAATTCCATGGGCTCTAGCATCAATTTCGAACAGCTTTAGATCTTCATCCGAATATTGTTCAGGTTTCTTCGCAACCTGTTCATTAGATTCCGGGACGCTCACCATAGGCTTGTATGGCCCATGCACCACTGACTTCCAACAACCAGCACTGTTGACAGCCAAGTGGTGTAGCATACGTCTTTGCCATATGTTATACTCGTTCCTAACTAGCATCGGAGGCTTGGTTGCGGAACCAGTATTGTGAGGATCATTGGTTGGTGTTGTCATCTCAGGTTTTAGTCAAAAACAAGTTTAAACACGACAAACGTAACTCAAAACCACCAAAAGACCTCAAGATTTTGGCCGAAAACAGCAGAAACTCACTCTCTATGGCTAATTCTTGCCAATTGCTAATTCGATCAAACTGAGAGATCAAAAGAGCAGTTTCAAATGATCAATAGTGAAATCGATCAATGATTAATCTTGCTCTGATACCATTTGACAGGATCTCAGCCTCTCGTTTGATCAATCAGATTATGTTTGCAGCGGATTTAGCACATTAATTAGCGATTAATGCAAGAACATAAAAGATATTGCATGTAAAAGCACAAGCATAGAGAGAGAAAAGAGTTCTGCGAAATAATAAATGTTCTATTGCTTCGCACGTTTCGGCAATTAAAACAGTATGGTTCCCCATCCTTTTATAGGCGGCAAAAGGATGGGTTGATGTCCTTTTTCTGACATCATCTGAATATTAAAATTACAACTGACAAAAACATAAAACTACTGAAGATGTCAACAACTGACATCTTCTTACAAAAGTTCCTAAGTACTGACAAAAATAAACTACTGACACTATAACAGCTGAAGAACATGCTCTTCAGCTTTTGTACAACTACTGAAACAAAATAAACTTCGAAAAAAGAAAAACCACCACAACAACTGAAGAAGACTTCTTCAGTTGTTGTGACAAACTCTGAGTCTTCAGTACTTGGTCTTCAGACTTGGCTTCGGAAGATAGAACAGCTTCGGAAGATGTAACAACTGATGACTTCAGTAGATATCATCAGTTGTTGTCTTCAGTCTTTGTCTTCAGACTTTGTGCTTCGGAAGAAGATCTTCAGTTCTTTAGTTCTTCAGCTTTTGATACTTCAGTACTTGGTCTTCAGTACTTGAAGTCTTCAGTACTTGAATGATCAGTACTTCAGACTTCAGTACTTGGTCTTCAGTACTTTGGAGTCTTTAGCTGTTGTTCTTCAGTCCTTTGATCTTCAATCTTTGTTCTTCAGACTTTGTCATAACAGCTAAGGCTGGGGCTAAGATGCTCTCGAGTCTGACATTCAAGCAAGAGAACACAATAGCTGATGGGAGTCTTCAGATGTTCTCGAGTCTGACATTCAAGCAAGAGAACACTGTAACTGATGGGAGTCTTCAGCAGTTGTTGCAGTGACATGTGGGACTTAGAGGTTTTTCTGATCTTGGCTCATTGGTTCTTTTGGTCCAACAATCTCTCCCTCTCAAAATCCTCTCCATTCCAGCCCCTTTCCAGCCCCAAAAATCGCAAACTACAAGCATACAACCATCGGCTAGCAGCAAAACGCAAGGAAGGTGACTTTTGGTGAAGTTTTGAAGCTTGGAACGTGCAAAGCTTGAGGTTTCCAGCTTGTGTTCGAATTCTACAGTCAAGTCCAAGAAGATTCCATCCATTCACGACCATCCACACCTTCCAAATCGCGAGTTACATCAAATGTAAGCTCCATGTGTCGGTTTTGGTCATTTCTTAAGCTTGTCTTCATTTTTCACCTAAAAACCTATCTTTTCTTGTTGTAGCAGAAACATCTCACCCTCACTTTGTTCTTGAGGAGTTCCCCACGTTCTTGAAGGTATATCACATGATATAATACTCATCCTAAGGGGTAGAACCCGATTTACCCCTTGAAAACCCTCTTTTTGGTGTTTTTGTCACATTTACTTGTGTATCTTGTAACCCTTCAAACAAAACGTTTAACCTGCATATTAATGGGTTTTAAGACTACTAACAACCTGTTTTTGAAGTCTCAAAGTGTGTACACCACCTACATGTGGTACAAACATGCATTACACCTTGAACAATCACTCTTTCTACTAGTAACAACCTCTTTTAGACATTTCTTGAAAACCCTCTTAGACAAGGGTTGTAATCTGCTCAAAATGACTTTTAAGACACCCCAATTATCTGATTTTTAACTTAGATAAAGTTTTAGTAATGGTTAAACTCAAGTTATAATGATTTACACATGTGTAATGGTCATTTATGGCACTTTCTATATATTTTAAAGTCCATGGATGTGTAGAACTACTAGGACATGATTGGGACTGTTATTTCAGTAAGTTTTGGTGCATATTAAGTTTAATAACATGGCTTGACCTCTGGAACAAAGGACATAATGTGCTTAGGCCTAGTTTGGTCACTTTCGGGACCCGAAAACGTGTTAAAATGACTTAAAAATAGGAAAACATGGACTATAAACTTTTTAAAGAGAATTCCAGGTTCTAAAAGGATAAATAAAGTGTTCTGGAGTCAATTAAAAGTTTTAGTGGTCAAAAGGTAATTTAAATGGATTTTAAGTGAAACCGGGTGTAAACCGAGAGGCGTTTTTAAGGAAAAATCTATGATAAACGGGTTAAATGTTACAACTTAAAAAAATCATGACTTTCCAGTAGGTTAAAAGATAAAATAACCTCAAAAGTAAAATGGTTGGTCAAACAAGCTTTTAAAATGGCCAAATCCGACTAAAAAAGTGTTTTAACGGTTTAAATGTAAAAACGAGCCTTTCCACTTTTAGAGACAAATTTTTGTAATCTAAAAGGTTTGAAACTTATAAAAATGATTTTAAAAAGTAGCTACTGGTCTTAGACTCAAAAAGGTGAAAACTCATAGATAACCATTTTAAACCGTTCGGTTTTACCGTAACCGGCAACGTTAAACGCGTATTTTACAAACCGAGTCCATAAACTGAAATTTTGGCTATAAATTCATAAGACTAAGTAGAATTAAGGTCTTGAACCTCATTTTTAAGAATATAGGTCACTTAATGCAAGAAACCAAACTTAAGGGTAGAAATTGTCAATTTTGAAACTTCAGGGGTAAAACTGTAAATTTTGCAAAACTTCATAACCGACTCCCATAAGTTCATTTTCCCCATTAAATGGCATAATTACTATATATTCTAGGTTTAGTAATGTAGAAACCTTTGCTTTCACAAAAAACCTTGACTTTCCTTAAAAGGAAACTTTTTACGCAAACCTAATCGAATCAAAACCGAAACCGTCCATTTAAGTCTTAGGCAATATTGTTGCTCCTTAAATAGGTTTAGAGTAGTAGCTAATCACTTAATATATTCATGTTAGGGTGCTAGATTTGAGATATTCCCGGCACGCGAAGAATTTCTTTTTGCTTGATATCTAAGGTGAGTTCTCGTGTTCCCCTTTTTACTTTGGTTTTGGGGATGAATCATGGTCTTTTAAACTGAAACTTTTATTTGTGATACTATTTACTGTTTTGCATGATCTTTTGGTTGATGAACTATGATTGACTTGATGCTTGTATGTGGGACTTTTTGGATACCTGCTGATACTTTTATCATGATCATTAATTCTTTTGTGAACCGCTTGTTTTTATGTGAATAGATCTATTTGTGGAATCCCCCACGCACAGTGGCTCCCGCTACAGGGAGGTACCCCACTGAGATCCTGAGGGGTCGTTTGTGGCATGTAACAGGTTTTGAGTAAGATACTATGGTGAACCATCCTAGCAGGAATGGTTCACTATTCTGAGGCTTGGTTCTTTCCGACGGAAATATCCGGTTAAACCCAAGTTTAGAAAAGGCCAACCGGGGACCAAGTGCAGGGTTGATTGTGATACCCCACAATGACTGATACTAAAAACGATGTTTTTAAAATCAAATGAGATTTTTATAAACTTTCACACTTGAATTCACCAACTTTTTAGTTGACACAATTTTCTTTTGAGCATGTTTCAGGTAATCCGTGAAGACTCTTAGCTGTTATGGAAGACTTAGACTCAGCCCCGAGACCATGGCATTGTTTGTGTGACCAAATTTATGACTTGAATAATTTTGATACAATGACTATTTAACTTGTGTTGAAACATATAAACATTTGGGGCTGGATCTGTTTCTAGCCCGGTGTCTTTTAAAACTTTAGATGCCATGTGATGTTCTCTCCCTTTGAGCTCTTATATTGGTTTGTTTCCGCTGCCATGTATGTTGTTGCTAATCTGTGACGTCCCACCCTACCTGGGCCCAGGGGTGTGACAGTAAGTATGGATGATCAAGTTCCAAATGTTGTATGCAATAAAATGTCAAACACCTATTAACAGTTATCGTTAAGCATTAATGATATGTTTAATGAAAATAGTAACGTTCGGTCGGTTCGGGTTGTATCGGTTCAGTCACGCGAAACACACACGAACAGACATAAGTATTAGATCTTATGTAGATCCAAGTACTTAGAATCGCTGCTATTGCCAGTGGAATTAGTGTAGAAGGTTTCGTTGTTATTAGAGAAGTACTTAGAAGATATTAGTGGTTGTAAATTAGTTCTTGATAATTGTATAAATGTTAACGTTGATTAGATTTGTGATAACATTAGTAGGTTTTATAGTGTTAACTTCAATATTGTCATTAGCAATGGCAACTGTGTCGATGTCACCTTAACATCACACGACACACACACACCACACACAAGAAGAAACTCACACACAACAACTTCAGTCGCACGACAGGACCAAACGCACGACTCAACACTCCATCGGCATGAATCAACCTTCATTCGTACGAATCAGCTACATTCATACGAATGGAGCTCCATTCGTGCGATTTGGCATTCAGTCGTGCCACATAGCACTCAATCGCACGACTCAACATCCATACGCACGAATCAACCTTTATTCGTACGAATAGGCTTCATTCGTACGACTGAACCTCCATTTGTGCGACTAGGCATTCAGTCATGCGACACACGCACAATCGCACACATTCATCCGCAGGACTCAATCGCACGCATTCATTCGGTCGTATTAACTCAATCGCACGTATACACACAGTCGCACAAATCAGTCACACGACACACCCAGTCGCACAACTCAGTCGCACAATAGACACAGTCGCACGACTCAGTCGCACAACTCAGTCGCACGACACACCCAGTCGCACGGCTCAGTCGCACGGCAGACCCAGTCCCCAGAACAGCAGATTCGCGACTGCAGAAGTGCAGAGCAGCCTTTGGCTGCTCCATGCATGAGATTTACACCACAAGCACTTCCAGAAACACATTTCACACACACAAGTAAGAAGGACGCGCAGAAAGACACTACACGCGACCTCACGACCTCATATGCTCGGGTTGGTCCCGAGCACCCGAATCAAGGCGAAAAGTACAGAAACAACAAGGAAAGAGGACAACTAAGGTTGTCTCCCTGCTAGAATGAAGTGGAATCGGCTGATGCCGGAGTTTTGCAGGAGTAATCGCGAAGAAAAATGGCGGTTTGAGCAAGAGAGGAGAAAGGGTCGATTGAAGAAGAAGAAAGGGGTTTCTAGAATTAGGGCTGGAAAATAGGGGTATTATACCCATTTTAAGTTTAGAAAATGACACAATTAGTCCCTCCACTTAGATCCCGGAATTCCCAAGTTTGTTTTTGTTAAATACGACCTTAAATCGGTTAGTTATATTGATGAAAAAGATGTAAATGATGATATTGGTAACTTAAGAATGGTTTTATTAATAACAATAATCACAAATAATAAAGATGGGTTTAATAATAACGATAACGATGATTGTAAAAGTTCTTAATGATGGCCACGTTAACGATGAGGACACAAGCAAAATGACGATAAGGCAAAGACAATAACCACACGAATAGTTTATAAAGATAAAGAATGAACGATCAAAGAATGGTTAACGGAAGTCATGTTAAATAATGGACCTTTCGGTGACGGATGTCACAGTACTCAGACAATAACCGGGAGCATGTCCTGACTCCTGTTAAGTGCTTTCTCGGACGAGAATACTTATGTCATACTTTCTTTACCTACGTTATAACTTCTCCCCTACCCTATGGAGTAGGCAATAGCTGCACTGGTAACAAATATAGACATTGGGAGATAACTTATCAGGGTTTACGTACGATAATGCCATCTTACCCATCTGACCTGAGTACATCAACGGCCTCTTGCTCAAGTAAATGCTTTCCTCAACCAATTCTTTCGAACAACCTTGGCTAATCGACCCTTGGTTTGATAACTATATCCTTGATACCTTTATCATTGATAACACTCTGTACTTGATAAGGTATGTTAGCTCGGATTGGAGGAACCAGGGGTGACCATGCAAAGAAAATTACCATCATGGGGACACACGTAATTATAATTTGTCATGCATGAGAAGTCTGGCAAACTCTATTGGGTGATAACGGTCATAGTCAGTACAACTTTCCATTTCTATACTTTGGGATATGAGAGTCTCGATTCTCATAAAACTTCACTATTGATACGGAAACAATCCTTCATTTCTACTCATATGAAAGTTCTTATCTACCTTAAGCCTTAATTAGATTCATATTATGGCATTAGTCCAAGTCTCTATAAGACATTGCTCTTTCTAGCATTTCAATGATATTGCAATACTATCCATCTACAGTGTGCCAAATCTTCAAGAGATGCAATAGGGTGATGATACTCTCCATGCATGTAGTCTTTGTTCATTGGGTTAACGTTAAGACTTAGAGTCTTGGCTGCTTAAATGTTCCAACATTCGTTTTATTTAGTATTTACCATGTTGAGCGTAAGTTACTTTTGCTTGTCCCCCGATGGTGGAATTCAAATTGGATTTTCCTGGTTGACTGTTTTTGATGTAAGGTCAGTTAACAAAGTGTCTTATATTGGTCCATAAGGATCTTAACAACACTGCAATGATCGATAATAAGTGCAAATCCCATTGATAATCAATGAACCATGATCAAATCTCACGCAATAAGCAATATAAAGATCAAATCACACTCAATAGAGGATATAAAGCTATAAAGATGAATGAAATATGCTCCTAGAACCTCTAGCCATCACACATACTTTAGGGTTTGATGAAAACTTGCCAAAAAGATGCCCTTAGAATGAGAAATCAAGAGAATATATAGTTACAGACTAGGTTCGCTGACAGATTCGCTGGTAAGCGAATCTGTCAAGTCCCCTGACCCACATTCGCCAGGCGCCTTACTAGGTTTGCCTGGTAACTAGTCTAAACAGACTCTGACTAAACAAAAAACTACTACATTCGGGCGAACCTATAGGTTCACCTGTCGGTTCGCTGAACTACAAAAGACCAAAAATACATAAAAAGGCTAAGACACCAACATGTCGGTGAGTCCAACCTACAAAGATCATCAATACTCCCCTTAGGTTGGACCTCACCCAGGGGAGTCTTCTCAATCAGCTCCAGACTCTTGATTTAATCTCTGCCAATGGATTAGTAACATCAGTAGTTCTAGCTTCTGAAAATGTTTCTGTTTCAGCTCCAATAATACTTTGACTTTCAGCCTCAAGATCTTGAACATATGCTCCTGCTCTCAATTCAATCCTGGCCAATGGATCTCAATTCAATCCTGCTCTCAAGATCTTGAACATCATCTGATCCGGCCTCAGTATCACTATCCTCTTCACTTCCTTCTAAACTGTCTCTTGAACATCTTGCTTTTCACCAATCTGAACCTTTGACCCACTCGCTTCAGCTACAACTGGCTTTTCAAACCTCTTTATGATGGATTGATCTATTTGTCTGCTCAGATCATCCATATCCATCTTCAGATCGTCAGCCTTTTGGACCCTCTCATCCAACCTTTTAATATCAGCATGAACTCCTCCTGCTCTATTGGCTACTTTCACAAACAGATTTGCTTCAATTTCAGTATCTACACCAGCACCATGGTTGATTTTGTTTTCACACAGAATTTTCAAATCATCATCACAAAAGGAGAACATTTCCATAGGGTCAAACACTCTAATTTCAGGTTGGTTTTTCCCTTTTAATCTAATCACTGCCTCCCCGGTGTTGTTGTCATAGAACCACTTATCAAACTTTTGTAATCTGGGCGGTCTCTTATCTAGAACCCTTACTCTGTTCATGATCTTGGGAGGTTTCACACTCAAGAACACTTTCCCTTTCCATGATATCCAATGCTTGTCTTTCTTGAATCTCCGTTTTAGTGGCTTTTGTTATCCAAATGTTACAAAGTTATCATTAGCAGCTTTTTAAAGAACTGCTTTAAACGCCTTTGCCCTCGGATGGTCCTCTTTGCTAAGCAGATGGAGTTCAACCAACCTCCTCAGATCCCAATGAGGGAGAGTATTGAAGTTCTTTCTGTGCTTGATATATCTGATATCTCCACCTCGCCTTTTAATCATATAAGCATCAACCATTGCATTATATTTCCACAAGATTATCTTTCTGTCTAGCACCTTCATGTTTGGTTCCTTCAGGTGCTGGAACAAAGGAGTATCTTTTACTTTCTCCGGATCATTGTTAAACCAATCTGATTTATCTAGATCAACATAGTCATTTCCCTCCTGCTCTTGAAAACGCATATATGTTACATCTTTATCCTCAACATTGTACTCCTCTGGCTCATCCTCGGGATTATCTTCTGCCTCTTCTTCACTACCTAAATCAGTCTCAATATCCGGTTCATCCACCAAGTTAAACTCCTGATTAGATCCAACTGCAACCTCTAGACGTGTGAATGTGTCTAAATCAATTCCTATTTGATCATGATATACTAAATCATCCACACCCTCCTTTCCTTTACCCTCTGAACTCTCCAAGTTTACAAATACAACATCATAAACTTCTTCAGATTTTTCAGCAACATCATAATCCTCACCAAGACCAGACAACCCACCATACTTCATTAGAGGATATGTGGAAGCATCCAACAAGCTTTTCAACTCGTTTTTAGACATGGCAGGTATCAAACCAGCTTTCTCTTTCATCTCATTCATTTCCTTGAATAACCTGACCATCAAATATTGTTGAACCTTTACCATCCTGGCCATTCCATTGATTATGTCTCCTTTCACCTTATCCCTCATTTCCAACTGAGCATATTTAACCTTAAGCTCAGCTAACTCAGCTTCAACATTAGTTTCAGAGCATTTGGCAGGCTCAGCTGCTGCCTCATGCTTTTTCTTAGTTCTCCTCTCTGTTTGTGAGCTAGAACCCACCTTTGCCTTCCTCTTTGTTCTCCTTTCCCTCTTCGCATCTAACTCATCTTGGACTTCATCGACGTCCTTATCTAGAGAATAATCTTTATCTCTTGCGTACCGTTTCCTCTTTTTCATTTCTTTCTGAGTTTCCTCATGCTTTTCCTCAGTTTGTTTGTTCTCTATCTCGATAAGTTTCTGAATATGAGTCCACCTCTTAGCAGGATACATATTTTCCCACATATATGTTATCCTAACCACACAGTTGTGCCTAGTAGTTTTATAGTCTGAGAAGATTCTTATGTTCATTGACCATATCCTCAAGGTGTCTCCAATTTCAGGTAGATCAAGCTTGATGTCGTTTAGAATCATCTGCACGAAGTAAGGGTATAGCAACCACTTCTCTTTCTTGGCTGCATTGATATTTTCTACCATGTAGTTGAAGATGAGTTTGGCAATATTTGCCTTTTGGCCCTTGCAAAACACTACCATTGCCCTTGCCCATTCCAAGTTAAGTCCATTAGTCCCACTTTTTCTATGATCTAAGCACATAAAGAAACATGTGCTATGTATCTCCATTCTCTGGTCAGATATTAATAAATTCCATTTTCTTTGCACCAGGCATGTGACCCTCATAACCAGCTGTTCTCAAAGCACTATATACTCTCTAGCAAACATCTGAACTTCATCACCACAGTCTTCTTCTAACTTCAATATCCTTGCTAAATCAGCTTCTGAAAAGGTGCCCTTGCACCTTCGAACAAATCTGGAATGGACTTACACCAACATTCAACTCAGCATTTCTCCAGAAATCTCGAACGTGAAGATTATACACAGTGGGGGAACAAGAAATAGCATGGTGAATGTGTGAGGATTTAAGCCACTTAATGCAATCATTGTATGCAGTAGCTTCTTCATGGTTCTCATTCAGCAGTGCACACATATTGTGCTTCTCCTCGAACAACAAGGTCGACATAATAGCTGAAACACAAAATGGAAGTTGGTCAGTCAAAACTCAACACTTAAATCCGACAAAAATTCCAAAATTGAAAAATTCATAGATTCGTTGAAGAATCATAAATTCGCTGACAAGCGAAGTTAGATTTTGCTTAGAAAATCTATTGGTTCGCTGGCATCTGACACAGCATATGTGTCAAGCGAACTTCTAGATTCGCTGAATAGCGACGGACGAATCTATGGGTTGCGAGTGAACAGCATAACCGCATAAATTCGCTCGCAATAAAGAACTTTCGTTCAGGTTCGCTCAAAGAACCTTAGATTCGCTCGAGCCCTAGAATCACAACAAAGACCGGAACCTTTAAAATCTTCAATCTAATTACATGGGCAACAACTTAAGAGCATTTCTAAGGTTTCTAATCAAGTTTTAATCATACATTCATGTCACAAATAACCTAAATAAGACCGGAGAGATCTCGGTAAATTGGTTCAAATCCGGAACAATTTAACAGATGATAGCATGATAAATCACATGATTAGGGTTCGAACAAGTTACCTAAACGATTAGACACAAAGAATTCACAACGAAATGGCCAGATTTGGATATCGAATCTTAGGGGTAGCACGAGCTGGTTCAATAGTGGAAACGAATGTGTTGAATTGGTTCGCTACTGAAATGAACATATACCCCTAGATTTGCTAGGCAACGAATCTATAGGTTCGCTCGGCACAGCAACACCAATTTGATCAAGATCAAGCAACACTGTGCCGGCGAATCTGTAAATTCGCTCACAGATTCGCTGATCCTTAAAAAAATAATTAAACCTTTTTGATTTTTCAGAATTTTAAGAAGAAAAACAAATGCCTTTGAATACTTTACCGCCCCACAATATCGACATTCATAAAAAATAAAAAGAGTAAAGATAAAATAAAATAAAATAAATAAAATAAAAGATAAGAAATAAAAGGATATATATTTTGATCTTTTTCGAGAAATGTCCGGAGAGTCATAAATTGACGAGATTGCAGATATTATTGTCCATTTAAACCCATGCCTTATTTTTCAACGAGCAATCTGCAGCTTCTTTTATCATGTTTTCGGTTTGATTAAAGAAACTCAGGTAACTCGGTCCCCACAGACTTTTGGCAAAGAACTCATCCCGTCATCTGGGCTTATTGAGCGATATTATTGACTTTGCTTATTTTACTTTGAGAAGCAATTCTTGAATATTGTTCTTTTCCATGATGCTTGATGCTCTTTTGATTTTGAGAGCGGGCAAAGACAATGATCATTTGAGAACAATTGTGAGTGCCATATAGGTATTTGGGAGTGGAGCGCTCGACAATGATCCTTTTTATTTTGGACACATTGTGACTATATTATTGGGTAAAACTCAAATGATGAGAGCTACAGGTCTATACCAACGTATAACAGAGGAGATGATCATCTGAGCGTGCTCGGTGAATCTTCAGGTCTATACTGATGTATAACAGAGAAGATCACCAACTCCAGGTCATTGTTCACACAAAGCAGAGGAGTTAAGCACTTAATTTATTATTTCTAAGGAACTAACGAGTAGCTCAACTCAGAGGCTATTCTGAAGAGCAACACTAGTAGTAGATTTTGTTTTACTGACTATAAGCGCAATTCAGGGCTAGGGTTAGTGTGATTTGGGATATTTGGGGAAATCGAAGCAAAGATTTTGACACTCTCAACCCGTTTTGACTGGGACTTGTAACTTTGTGTAGGCCAATCATGTCATGGAGATAATCCTTATCACCGAGTTCTTGAACTTTATGTTTAGCTGCATAATCACCGTTTACTTTGTTATCGGGCTGAGCCTATCTTGCATATCCCAAGCACAATGCTTCTGACCTCCTTCTAAGTCTCATTACAAGGATTCTAAAATGTAGTAAATTTTAAGACTATTAATTTTAATCTCCCCTGAAATTTCTATTTGATGGCTATCTAATAGTAAATTCTTTTATAATCATTTTGATTTTCTCAAGATCTAAAAGAAGAAAAGATAAAAATAAGATAAAATGAGTGAAGAAATATCTGACACAAGGATTTTCAAGGCAAAAAATAAAAGTTAAATATTTACATATTCACACTTTAATCAGATACATTTCTCAGAAAAGGTTTTTCAGAAAGATATCAGTTCTAACATGGCGATCAATTCATAAAAACATGGTTTATCAAATGTTTTTGTGTAAAGATAAGCTTTTTTTTCTTGTTTCAATAGGAATAATATCAATGAACCCCTTTTCCTGAGCATCTCAGATGGCATGAATTCTTGTTTCGATGTGCTTAGTCCGAGTGTGATGAATGGGATTCTTGGCAATTCCAAATGCAGCTTCATTATCATAGAAAAGTGGTGTATGAAGGAAATTGATGCCATAATCCATCATCTGATGTTGAATCCAGAGCACTTGGTAGCAACAGCCTGATGCAGCAATGTATTCAGCTTCTCCTGTGGACAAGGAGATTGTTGTTTGCTTCTTGCTCTGCCATGAAACAAGACTGTTGGGTCATTATAAGGTTGGTGAACCAAAACCACTTCACATAGTCATTTTGGTGCTACATTCAAAAGGCTTCCGAAGCTAAGTATGGGATCTTCCAAAGCCTAAAGAACAACTTCCGAAGACTTCCAATGACAAAGTCTGAAGACTTCCAAAGACAAAGTCTGAAGAAAGAACTGAAGACCAAGTCTCCTTCCGAAGACAAAGAAGATTCCAAGCCTCGGAAGAAGCAGTCTTCCGAAGTATAAGTGGCTTCGGAAGAAGTTATTCTTCCGAAGAAACTTATCCTTCGGAAGACATTGCTATGTCCAGTAGACATAAGTATGGTCTCTGACAGTCCGCTGCAGACCTCTGATACAGCATGGCTTCGTCCTAAAAGAACCATATTGTTGACCATACTTTATTCTATTGTATACCTTTTTATGATAGTACATGTTACCAACTTTAGTTGGTGATAAAAGGTAAGTCAGGGACATGTCCTGACTACCAAACACCTCACCTATAGTCTTGTAGTATAGATGTTTGGTTAGAGGTTTCCAGCTGGTATCAAAGTATATCCGGCTGTAGGTAGTATTATATATATCTTCTCTTTGTAACTTATAAAGTAGAGATCGAGTCCATGAGTCTTGTAATCCTTTGAGTTGAGAAGCAATATATAAAAGTACCTTGAAAATTTATATCCTGTGTTATTTACTGCTTGTTACTTGTTATATTGTGATCAACTCTTCATAGACTCTTTGTGAGTGTCGTTCAAGGTGAGTTTGAAGAAGAACCACTTGTTAAGTGACCAACGTACGATCCTACAATTGGTATCAGAGCTTCTAGGCTCTTGATTGTGTGATCTTACCATCCAAATCAACCAGTTTTTCACTCCTCACTTCAAACCACTCACTCAAATGGCCGCTCTCACTAAGGCTGATATGGAGACCGGTACCATGACCAAGTCCCCACTGATCACTCCTGAAGACGTTGACACATGGTGCACTAGAATGGAAGGCTTCATCAAGTGTCAAGACTCAAGGATGTGGGACTCCATTGTCAATGGTCCCTTCATACCAAGCACTAATTCTGTTACTGGTAATCGCATCATTCCAAAAGATGTTGATGATTACTCAGAAGAAGACAGGAAGAGAATAGAGCTAGATCAAAGGGCTATGACTTGTCTTCAAACTGCTATCCCAAACTCCATCTACAGAGGCTTCAAGAAGTGCAAGATAGCCAAAGATTTATGGGATGCATTGAAGCTTATGTATGAAGGATCTAAGGAAACCCAAGAGAACAAGAAGGATCTCTTGAAGAAGCAGTTTGAGAACTTTACTTTCAAGGCTGGTGAGACCTTGACTCAACAATACTTCAGGTATGTTGAGATAGTAGATACTCTGGTGGATATTGGAGTAGCTCTTGAGAATAGAGACATAGTTAGGAAGTTCATGTCTTCCCTTCCTAAACTATGGACACACTATTTGTTGTAATCAAGAGAACTTCGGACCTTAAGACTCTTACTCTCACAGAGTTGTATGGTATCCTAAGTGCATTCCAGATGGAGATGAAAATGCAGAACTCCTCTGGTCACTCCAATAACCAACTGAGTTCAGCCCTTCATGTGGTTGAAAAGGAAATCACAGAACCACAACATCAGTTGCTATGCTACCCTGATAATTCACATAATGGACCCTACATTACTCTACCTGAGACTCCAAAGTCTCAAAAGGTTCAACACAACTCCTTCCAGGATAGTTGTGCCTTTGTCTCTGAAAGTGGACACTCTGGTGATTTTCAATATTGCTTTGATGATCTTGAGTGCTTTAGTCCAGATGATGTGGAGTATGTGGACATTGTCCAACAGATGGCTCTTTTAACTTACAGAGCGAAGAAGTTCTTCAAGAGAACTGGAAGGCAATTCCCTCAAAACCCAGCCAACAACAAGTTTGGGTTTGACAAGAGCAAAGCAAAGTGTTATAACTGCAACCAACTAGGTCACTTTGCTTGGGAATGCAAGGCTCCCAAGAACAACCCGGGAACCCCACAGGCCTCCACACATCCCTCATCTTCAAAGCATGAAGAGAAGTCAACTGAAACAGCTGCAATAGCTCAAGAAGTTGACTGGACCTTCATGGTACAGGATGTGACTCCCGCTCAAGCACTCATGGCCGGAACAGATGATGATCAGGTA
Source organism: Flaveria linearis (assembly GCA_024085815.1). Classification (NCBI taxonomy): domain Eukaryota; kingdom Viridiplantae; phylum Streptophyta; class Magnoliopsida; order Asterales; family Asteraceae; genus Flaveria; species Flaveria linearis. The sequence goes on from CM044018.1 coordinate 15,971,723, forward strand.
TATAAACATCTTTGTACTGCTGCCTGTATTGCTAAAGTTAAACTCTATAAGGATTACAATACGGAAATCAGATCTGATGTTGAGTCTTTAAATATCTTAAAATTTGATTTTAAAAGAGCTAAATCTGACTATCAAAAGAAAATTGAGGAGTTAGAGAAAACTGTGTCTCTTTTAAAACATGAAAAGACCAACTACAAGACTCAAATTGAAGATCTGATATCCAAACTGTCTGAAGTTCAAGCCCAGTTGGTCACTGCTGAGGCTCAGGCCAGGAATCAAGCTATTGCTGAGCAAAACTTCCGAGCTATTCTTGCATCATCCTCTCATTCCAAAATATTTTATCAAAACAAAGACGGGTTGGGAACCAATGAAATAGATCCACCACACTCTTATGAGTCTATTAGACTACCTAGATGTGGTATTGAAGAGCAAGAGGTTCCAACTGTTGACCCTTCCCCCTCGAAACTAGAGGATGAGGCAAAAATAGTGGCCACCACAGGGGAGAAACAGGAAGATACACTCATCTCCACCTATGAAGACCAAATCCTAACCACCAAGGCAAGAAGAAGCAGAGCTAAAGCTACAAGAAGGACTGCCAAGAAGGTTGCAGAGTCCAAGCTGAAGATTGACCCAAAGCAAAAGGGTGTCTTCATCTCTGCTGGATTCCAAGTGGTAGGTGCTTCAGATTCAGGAAAGGAGTGTAATACCAGCACTCCTGTCCTACCAAAGGATCAGAAGTTGAAAGGGAAAGTTGCTGATGAAGAGAAGAAATCCAAGAAACAGCAACCTGCAAATTCCTAAAAGACTAACATTTCATGCATAATGTGTGGTCTGCACAACCACATGGCTAAAGATTGTTACTACAATCCAGCAAGCACACATTATGCAAATAATGTTAGAAAAGAAGGAGTCAGGGAAAGTTTCTCATTTGGACCATTTCAGACGGTCCAAATGATGAAAAAGGGAAAATTGGTCTCGGAAGCCAAGTTGCTTTCGGAAGAAAGTACTTCTTCCGAAGGGAAAATGGCTTCGGAAGCCAAAGCTTCTAAGGTTCGGAAGAACAAGAAAGCTCCCTTGAAACCATCCCAGAAGAAGACTGCTTCGGAAGAAAAGGTGGTGAAGGCTTCTTCCGAAAAGAAAGAAGCTTCGGAAGAAGACCATGCTGCAAAAGCTTCAACAAGCTCATCCTCAAAGATCAACCAAGGGATGGATTGGAAGATCAAGAAAGATGCTGCAGCCCAACCTCTTCTTCAACGACCTCTATTGAACCCCAATGCATATCTTTTGGTTCAATTATGTCATTATCTTTGGAAGAGCCCAAGACCAGCAAGGCTTAGGCTTCCAAACAAAACTAACCATCTCATCTTATGTGCAGGGACATCCATTTGATAAGAACAACAATGTTTGGATTGTAGATAGTGGATGCTCCAGGCACATGACAGGGAACAGATCTCTCCTTCAACAATTCCAGAACTTTGATGGAGGGCCTGTCCAATTTGGAGGTGAGGCCAGAGGATATATTTCTGGCAGAGGAAGTATATCCAATGGTAGAATAAACATTGACAAAGTTCACTTTGTCAAACAGCTTGAACACAATCTGTTAAGTGTTTCTCAGTTCTATGATCAAAAGCATCAAATGCTTTTCACAGAACATGAGTGCATTATCCTCAAACCAGGGATGACAATTCCTCCGGAATTGGTGCTTCTTAGATCTCCCAGGAAAGGGGATATGTACAAGCTAGATATGAACAATGCTTCTCCTATGGGTGAAGTATCATGCTTTCTTTCCAAAGCTGATAGTGATGAGTCAACACTATGGCATAAACGTATGTAAGGCCCCGCTCACCGGGCACCTTACTGTTGGTCATCATCACACGTAAAACATACATTTGATGTAAACATAATGAAATAACACAGCGGAATTTAATAAATGTACATTCTCATTTCATCATAAAAGCTTTTACATCATCGTCTTGATTACAAAATACAAGCTTGCTTTACATTGCCTATCTATACTATGATTGCTGCTGATGCATAAACCGGGAATAATCTCGTTTATTCGAATCCTCAGCAATCATAGGGTCATACAGCGACCTCTAGCAGAAGATATTAAATTCAAACATATATTTTTCTTCATAAAGAAGATTTCTTAAATAATCCTGTTTATCAGGATTATCCAGAAATATTGCACTTGCATGCAACATGATGTGTTGCGCGCATTACGGGCCCACAACACATGATGTGGCAGCATAATCAAAAAGTGAATGCCATCCCAAAAGAGCTGAGTAGCCGCCTCGTGCCATCCTCAGCAACACTACCTGTGAACTGGAAACACATAAAAAGTCAGCGTTGCTGAGTGAGTTCTAGTTTTATAAGTAGTATATAAAAATACCCTTTTTCTGTATTATACTATACTGTACTGTATATGCGAGCACGCATCACTGTGTGAACAATCAACGTTCGTTCTCTGTACTATATGCCTTGTCTGTAACTTTATCTTTATGTTTCACTTTCTATGTGGACCAGTGAGCGATACCCAACTATATGCGCGATGGGAGAATGGATGTCGGGCCATCTATATGCCCCGAAGGGCCAACTGTGTTCCCTCGAAAGGGCTATGTGTATTCCCCCGAAGGGTTCAACTGTATCCCCCGAAAGGGCTATGTGTATTCCCCCGAAGGGTTCAACTGTATCCCCCGAAAGGGCTATGTGTACTATGTACAAGGCCGACCCGAACATCCGGGGCACGCCACGTGGTCCTGCCAATCTCAATTGATTGACCCTGTGTGCGTCAATGGGTAGCTAGCCCGCAACACAGTTGAGCTAACGACACATAGTCGTGTAACTCCTATAGGCTTGCAAGACTTGTTACTTCTATTAATGTTCCTTTCTCTTTCTTTATTACTCTTTCCCTGTACTTTACATAATACTTTCATTTCATCAATTAGTGATAACATGTAATACTATGGAGGGATAAACATGCATCAAATAAAGGAACATCGATATTTACAGATCATCAGTATTCACCATCTATCATGGCAACATCATACCTAGCACACATACATCATACATTCACTTCTTTATTAATTCACATCAGCCCTATTCGAGCGACTGGACATACACCAGTCGCATGGCCTCCATGCGACTGAGTCATGTGAATGGACTTCTATGCGACTGAATCCTCAGTCGTGCGTCTGTACTACTATGCGAATGGGTCTTTGCGACTGAACCCTCAGTCGTGCGTCTGTACTACTATGCGAATGGGTCTATGCGACTGAACCCTCAGTCGTGCGTCTGTACTACTATGCGAATGGGTCTATGCGACTGAACTATTCTACGATTGGGCTTATGCGACAGAAACCCTCGATCGCATCGCCTAACGTGCGACTGAGGCTCAATCGTGCGTTTGAACCTCAATCGGGCGATTGGAATCAACTGACACTCATTCGGCCGAATGGCCCTTCAGTCGCATAACCCTAACTGGGCAGCGACTGGAGTTCTTCATGAACAGCAGTCGCGAACCCCCTCACCCAAACTCGTCTCAAACCCATTTTTAACGCAAATTGACCCTCCCAAACCTCAGGGATTCATACTAGGACATCATACAAGCATGTGTAAGTCCTAAATCAAACTTTAATCACATTATCTAAGATTTCATCAAATGGGTCAAATACACACTTTTTATAAAACTAGGGTTTATATGTGATCCAACCCCAAAATCAGTTGAAAATATGTAAATGAGGGGTCCTAGAACTCACATTATCAGGTAGAAGTTGATGAGCTTCGATTTGGCTAGCTTCTCGACAGATCTTGAACTCGGACAGCACTTTCCCTCTTTTCTTCTCTGCTCCCTGTCGCTCTCTGCTCCTTTCCCGACTGAAATTTGGGAAGGAGAATGGAGCTACCTCCCTTTTATACCCATAGCTCATTCGCATCTGGTCCAGGGGCGACTGGACCTTCAGTCGCATCAACACTATGCGATTGGACCCCAATCGCACGTGTTCCATGCGGCTCATACTTCATTCGGCGGTTGAACTCCAATCGTGCGGTTGAGCTTCAATCGGCCGAATAGCCATGCGGTTGACCTCCAGTTGCATAAATCACAGGCGACTGAGGCTCAGTCGCATAGCCTACCAAAAAGTCAAACTTCAGGGTGTTACAAGTCCACCCCCCTTATTTTAGGTTTCATCCCCGAAACCTGTCATTCCTCGAACAATCGTGGGTAATGCTGCCGCATTTCTTCTTCAGTTTCCCACGTCGACTCGGATCCCTTCCTGTGCCGCCACTGTACACGCACAAGGGGAACCACTTTATTTCTCAACCTCTTCTCTTTGCGATCTATGATCGCCACTGGTTGCTCTACATAATTGACCTTTTCGTCTACCTCGATGTCCCCCAGTGGAACAACCATATCCTCATCCGCCAAACATTTCCTCAGATGAGACACATGAAAAGTCGGGTGAATCCCACTTAACTCATCCGGTAAATCCAGCCTATAGGCCACCTCTCCTACTCGAGCAACGATTCGGAAAGGGCCTATATAACGCGGACTCAACTTGCCTCGCTTCCGGAACCGAATGATACCCTTCCAGGGTGAGACCTTTAACATAACTCGATCTCCCACCTGGAACTCAATCGGCCTGCGTCGTTTGTCGGCATACGATTTCTGTCGGTCTTTGGCCGCCTTCATATAAGCTTTAATTCTTTCGAGCTTTTCAGTCATAGCCTCGACCACTTCGACGCTTCCCAATTCTTTCTGACCAATTTCACCCCAACAGACGGGTGTCCTGCATCGCCTACCGTATAGCATCTCATAGGGTGGCATGACAATACTGGCATGATAACTGTTGTTGTATGAGAATTCGGCTAACGGCAAATGGTCATCCCAACTTCCCCGAAGTCGATAACACATGCCCGAAGCATGTCCTCCAAGTCTGAATGGTCCTTTCAGACTGACCATCAGTTTGTAGGTGATAAGCCGTGCTAATATGCAACCTCGTCCCCATGGCATCGTGGAATTTCTTCCAGAATTTGGATGTAAACCGGGTGTCACGATTAGACACAATCGACACCGGTACATCGTGACGAGTCACAATCTCTTTGATGAAAAGATCGGCCAACCTTTCGGACGAATATGTCTCGCGCATCGGTAAGAAGTGAGCACTCTTCGTCAATCGATCTACAATCACCCAGATCGTATCATACCCTTTCGGGGTACGTGGCAGCTTTGTGATAAAATCCATGGTGATGTGCTCCCACTTCCATTCCGGTATGTCCAACGGTTGAATCTTTCCATACGGCTTCTGGTGCTCTGCCTTTACTTGCAAACACGTGAGGCATTTACTCACATACTCCACCACATCACGTTTCATACCCGGCCACCAATAATCTTTCTTCATATCTTGGTACATCTTGGTGGCACCGGGATGAATGGAGTATCGAGACTTATGAGCTTCATCCAAAATCTTCATTCGCAGATCCCCAAGAGAGGAATCCACATACGCCTAAACCGAGTTCTAACACCCGTTGCGTTCTCACCCAACTCCACGACCAGACCTCTCATGCGTTCAGAGTTAAGATGTTCGTCTTTCAAAGCCTCATCTTGGAACTCTTTGACCTGCCTCATTACGTCGGAGGTCATGATTAGCTGGTACGCCTTCACCCGAATTGGCTCGGGCCTCTCCTTTCGACTAAGGGCATCAGCCACCACGTTAGCTTTGCCCGGGTGGTAATGGATTTCACAGTCGTAGTCTTTTATTAGTTCCAACCACCGTCTCTGCCTCATATTCAGATCCTTCTGCTCGAAGAAGTACTTCAAGCTTTTATGGTCCGTAAAGATGGTGCACTTCGTCCCGTATAAATAGTGCCGCCAAATCTTCAACGCGAAAACCACAGCTGCTAGCTCCAAGTCATGAGTAGGATAATTAACCTCATGAACTTTCAGCTGTCGGGATGCATAGGCTATCACCTTTCCTCTCTGCATTAATACACACCCCAACCCCGAGTAGGAGGCATCAGAATAAACCACCAAATCTTCACTCCCCTCGGGTAACGCCAATACTGGAGCTTGGGTCAATCTCGTCTTCAGTTCTTCAAACGCCTTCTCTTGAAGCTTGACCCCATACAAATTTCACATCCTTCCGGGTCAACTTTGTCAGTGGAGAAGCAATTTTGGAAAAGTCTTGAATGAACCTTCGGTAGTAACCCGCCAAACCCAAGAAACTGCGGATCTCGGATGGCGTCTTTGGAGACTTCCATTGCATCACTGCTTCCACTTTCGCCGGATCGACCATAATCCCATCCGGATTTACCACGTGACCCAAGAATTGAACTTCACGCAACCAAAATGCGCACTTGGAGAATTTAGCATACAACTTCTCCCTTCTTAAACGTCTCCAGAACTTCGCGAATGTGACCGGCATGCTCAGTCTCGCTCTTTGAATAAATCAAGATGTCATCAATGAATACAATCACTGATTTATCCAACATCGGCCGGCACACCCTTCATCAGGTCCATAAAAGCAGCTGGCGCATTGGTCAACCCAAACGACGTGACAAGGAACTCATAGTGACCATAGCGCGTACGAAAAGCTGTTTTAGGGATATCCTGCTCTTTCACTTTCAGTTGATGGTAGCCTGATTGAAGATCTATACGTGAAAACCAACTAGCACCCTGAAGTTGATCAAACAAGTCGTCGATCCTCGGCAAGGGGTATCTGTTCTTTACGGTCAGCTTGTTCAGCTCACGGTAGTCGATGCACATCCTCATACTACCGTCCTTCTTCTTTACAAACAGGACCGGAGCACCCCAAGGTGAGATACTCGGTCGAATAAACCCCTTATCCAGCAGCTCTTGTAACTGCTCCATCAACTCTTTCATCTCCGTCGGGGCCAATCGGTATGGTGCTTGGCAACAGGTTGGGCGCCTGGTATCAAATCTATCTGGAACTCGACCTCTCTGTCAGGTGGCAATCCCGATAAGTCTTCCGGGAACACGTCTGGGAACTCACACACAACCGGAACATCAGACAGTTGTGGTGCTGGCTTCTCTACATCTTTACGTAACATAGATAGGCGTTACATCCACGCCTCATACATTTCCCGCCACTGCCATTGAGATCACCTTCGGAATCGTAGTAACCCGATCCCCGTAAACTGTCACTGGACTACCGTCGGGCGCTGTCAAACTGATCATCTTCTTGCGACACACAATGTTCGCTTCAAAGTCCGCCAACCAATCCATTCCAAGCACCAAATCGAATCCGCCTAACGTCATTGCAAATGGCTTAAACTGGAATTGTGACCCTCCAGTTCTACATCGCAACCCTCAATTACCTCGGAAATCCTGGTGGTTTACCTATAGCAGTCTCTACATCAAACGGCACATCCACACGTCTACTCCTAACGGGCAATTTGGCGCAAAAAGCAACAGAAAAAAACTCCTACTGGCACCCGAATCAAATAACACAGAGGCTAAGGTTTGGTTCACCAGAAACGTACCGGACACTACATCGGGTCTGTCCTCGCCTCTTCCTGCGTCATTGTGAATGCCCTGGCGCTCGCTTTCGGACCTTCACTTCCCGTCTTCTTTACCCCTGAAGCCTCAGCCCTAGGCTTCCTATAATCCTAGCGATGTGACCAGGCTGACCACACCTGAAACATACGTTCATCCCAGTCTGCATTCCCCACTGTGTCTCTCCCGCATTTACCACACTTCTTTCCTCCTGAACCCGACATGACCACCCGGCGGTCATTCACCCTCGTCTTCTTATTACTCGTCGAGGCATCCCGTCGACCAAACCTCTTTCCCTGCCACTTCCTTTCCTCACTTCTTTTCTTACTGCCCTCAGCCTTTACCAACGCAGCCCGTTCATCATACAGCCTACCAGCTAAATCCACCGCCAACCTGAAAGTACTTGGTCGGGCGGAAATCAAATGCCAACGAATTTCGGCTGGCAACCCCTGGATATACCGGTTAATCTTGCGAGACACCGGCGTCACTTGCTCTGGCACCAACCGTGCCATGTCGTTAAACTTAGTCATGTATTGCTGATGGGTCATCGTCCCTGCCTCCAACTGCAGGAACTCTCTCTCAACTCTGTCCATCTCCCGACGAGGACTAAACTCCTCGATCACCATTCTTTTCAATTCCGACCACTTCATCCTTCAATAGCTCTGCTACCCTCGGCCTGGACAATATTGTCCCACCAGCACAACGCCGTCCCGTAAACGAGTGGGTAGCAAACTTCACCTTTTTATCCTCATGGCAATCGCTGATATCAAGGACCGCCTCCATTTCCCTCACCCATTGGTGAGCATCCGTAGCCGTGCCCGAACCATCAAAAGTCGGAGGCTTGCATCTCATAAATTTCCCGTAATCACAACCCCGGCTGTCTCCCGTACCTGTTCTTCCTCTTCTTTATCTTCATCATCGGACAATACTGTTTCTGCCCCTGTCTGTTGCTGTCTACCGGAGGACCGATTCCTCCCCCGTCTCTCATCTTCACGTACTGCCTTAATCACTTCGGTTACTACAGACGGCAAGATCGTCTGCATAACCTGATGTACCTCCTCGACAACTGCCTCTTTCACCGAGGCCCTAAAATCATCACTCTCATCCATCCCCCCCCGAGGGAGTAGTATTAGGTTCTTCAGGAACCTTCTGCTCTCGTCTAGGCTTTCTTCTTGTGGCTCGTGGTTCCACACCACTTCCGCCACCGCCTCCACCAAGTGGGGCTTCAGATGATCTACCACCGACCATCTTCTATCACACTGAAAGATTAAAACACCAACACGGTCATTCAAGGAAATAGCTCAGTTTATGCTAAGTACAGTAAGTCCCTAATTACAGTGGCCAGTTGTGATTAGCCACTTACTCTACTCTTCGTACCCCGAGCATCACCTATCCTGACTACATTAGTATCTCAGTCTAACAGTACACATAATTCACATCACATGCGCACATAATAACCAGTTAATCTTTAAGAAAATACCTGATGGCACGCGACTACTCAGATGGCATTCTCTTCCTTTCTGTCCCATTCTTAGTTTATGTTTAGGTTTATTTTGAAAATTTACCCATTTTACTTAAACTTTGCTCTGATACAACTTGTAAGGCCCCTCTCACCGGGCACCTTACTGTTGGTCATCATCACACGTAAAACATACATTTGATGTAAACATAATGAAATAACGCAGCGGAATTTAATAAATGTACATTCTCATTCATCATAAAAGCTTTTACATCATCGTCTGATTACAAAATACAAGCTTGCTTTACATTGCCTATCTATACTATGATTGCTGCTGATGCATAAACCGGGAATAATCTCGTTTATTCGAATCCTTAGCAATCATAGGGTCATACAGCGACCTCTAGCAGAAGATATTAAATTCAAACATATATTTTTCTTCATAAAGAAGATTTCTTAAATAATCCTGTTTATCAGGATTATCCAGAAATCTTGCACTTGCATGCAACATGATGTGTTGCGCGCATTACGGGCCCACAACACATGATGTGGCAGCATAATCAAAAAGTGAATGCCATCCCAAAAGAGCTGAGTAGCCGCCTCGTGCCATCCTCAGCAACACTACCTGTGAACTGGAAACACATAAAAAGTCAGCGTTGCTGAGTGAGTTCTAGTTTTATAAGTAGTATATAAAAATACCCTTTTTCTGTATTATACTATACTGTACTGTATATGCGAGCACGCATCACTGTGTGAACAATCAACGTTCGTTCTCTATACTATATGCCTTGTCTGTAACTTTATCTTTATGTTTCACTTTCTATGTGGACCAGTGAGCGATACCCCAACTATATGCGCGATGGGAGAATGGATGTCGGGCCATCTATATGCCCCGAAGGGCCAACTGTGTTCCCTCGAAAGGGCTATGTGTATTCCCCCGAAGGGTTCAACTGTATCCCCCGAAAGGGCTATGTGTATTCCCCCGAAGGGTTCAACTGTATCCCCCGAAAGGGCTATGTGTACTATGTACAAGGCCGACCCGAACATCCGGGGCACGCCACGAGGTCCTGCCAATCTCAATTGATTGACCCTGTGTGCGTCAATGGGTAGCTAGCCCGCAACACAGTTGAGCTAACGACACATAGTCGTGTAACTCCTATAGGTTTGCAAGACTTGTTACTTCTATTAATGTTCCTTTCTCTTTCTTTATTACTCTTTCTCTGTACTTTACATAATACTTTCATTTCATCAATTAGTGATAACATGTAATACTATGGAGGGATAAACATGCATCAAATCAAGGAACATCGATATTTACAGATCATCAGTATTCACCATCTATCATGGCAACATCATACCTAGCACACATACATCATACATTCACTTCTTTATTAATTCACATCAGCCCTATTCGGGCGACTGGACATACACCAGTCGCATGGCCTCCATGCGACTGAGTCATGTGAATGGACTTCTATGCGACTGAATCCTCAGTCGTGCGTCTGTACTACTATGCGAATGGGTCTATGCGACTGAACCCTCAGTCGTGCGTCTGTACTACTATGCGAATGGGTCTATGCGACTGAACCCTCAGTCGTGCGTCTGTACTACTATGCGAATGGGTCTATGCGACTGAACTATTTTGCGATTGGGCTTATGCGACCGAAACCCTCGATCGCATCGCCTAACGTGCGACTGAGGCTCAATCGTGCGTTTGAACCTCAATCGGGCGATTGGAAATCAACTGACACTCATTCGGCCGAATGGCCCTTCAGTCGCATAACCCTAACTGGGCAGCGACTGGAGTTCTTCATGAACAGCAGTCGCGAACCCCCTCACCCAAACTCGTCTCAAACCCATTTTTAACCCAAATTGACCCTCCCAAACCTCAAGGATTCATACTAGGACATCATACAAGCATGTGTAAGTCCTAAATCAAACTTTAATCACATTATCTAAGATTTCATCAAATGGGTCAAATACACACTTTTTATAAAACTAGGGTTTATATGTGATCCAGCCCCAAAATTAGTTGAAAATATGTAAATGAGGGGTCCTAGAACTCACATTATCAGGTAGAAGTTGATGAGCTTCGATTTGGCTAGCTTCTCGACAGATCTTGAACTCGGACAGCACTTTCCCTCTTTCTTCTCTGCTCCCTGTCGCTCTCTGCTCCTTTCCCGACTGAAATTTGGGAAGGAGAATGGAGCTACCTCCCTTTTATACCCATAGCTCATTCGCATCTGGTCCAGGGGTGACTGGACCTTCAGTCGCATCAACACTATGCGATGGACCCCAATCGCACGTGTTCCATGCGGCTCATACTTCATTCGGGCGGTTGAAATCCAATCGTGCGGTTGAGCTTCAATCGGCCGAATAGCCATGCGGTTGACCTCCAGTCGCATAAATCACAGGCGACTGAGGCTCAGTCGCATAGCCTACCAAAAAGTCAAACTTCAGGGTGTTACAACGTATATGTCATGTAAATTTTAAGACAATGAATAAATTGGCTAAAAATAACTTGGTACATGGTTTGCCTAAAAGGAATTTTTCTGTAAAGATAACTGTGTTGCATGCCTGAAAGGGAAACAACACAGATCATCTCATAAATCCAAATGTGTCAACTCCATCACTATTCCATTACACTTATTGCACATGGGTCTCTTTGGTCCCAAAGTATAATGAGCATTGGAAGGAATATACTGCCTTGTGATTGTTGATGATTTTACAAGATTTACATGGGTATTCTTTTAAGAAGTAAAGATGAAACTGCTGAAATGTTAAAATCTTTTTTCTTAAAATATAAAATCAAATTGATCACAAGGTTAAGATCATTAGAAGTGATCAAGGGACTGAGTTTAAGAACTTTGTTCTTGACTCATTCTGTGACTCAAAAGGGATTGCCAGACAATATAGTGCTCCCAGAACTCCTCAACAAAACGGTGTTGCTGAGAGGAGGAACAGGACACTTATTGAGGCTGCTCGAACCATGTTAGCTGATTCAAAACTACCTCTAACATTCTGGGCAAAGGCAGTTAGCACTGCATGCTATGTGCAGAACAGGGGTTCTTGTAGTTAAGCCCCATGGAAAAACCCCTTATGAGTTATGGAACAAGAGGCCACTGTTCATTGGCTTTCTAAGGTCCTTTGGCTGCAGGTGTACCATACTTAACACAAAAGACAACTTAGCAAAATTTGCTGAGAAGTCGGATGATGCTATCTTTGTTGGATACTCTTCTAGCTCCAAAGCTTATAGGGTATACAACATCAAGAATCAACAATTTGAGGAGTCATCCAATATAGTGTTAGGGGGAATGGACCTGAAATATCTTTGATTTAGAATTGTTTCCAAACTATTCTAAACATCTTGTGAGAATGTCTCAGCTGGAACAGGTGTCAAGATGATGCTGATGCTGATCAACTATTGGAGCTACCCAGACCTCTTCCAAATTCTCCAAGAGCTGAAAGACAATAAGCTTCAACCATTCACAGATCTGATAGTGTAACTATCTCCAGGAATAGTGAAGCTTCAACAAGTGGATCACTTGATCAACCTCAAAGCTCTTCAGGTGATTCATTACAACACCAGGTGAAGGAAGTAGTATTCTGAAGGAACAGGCACTGATAATACTACTTCACGACCAACCATTGATGATGTTTCTCAATCATTCAATCAGTCCTTATTGAATGACTTTGAAACAGGTGCTGGACAGAGTGATCCAGTTCCTGATCAGAAAATGTCCAATCTGGACTTATCTCTGCAACTGGAAGTGATTTCTCGCCTTAGGATTCACAACACTCATCCAACTGAAAACATCATTGGGAATGCCTCTGAAGGTGTGAGAACAAGAGGGCAAACTCATCATGGGAATGTCTGCTTGTACTCATGCTTCTTATCTCAGATGGAACCAAGAAGGTAGAAGATGCCATAAAGGATAGTAGTTGGGTTGAATCGATACAGGAGGAGCTGCTTCAATTCAGAAGACAAAAGGTCTGGAATCTATGCCCACTACCATCTGGTCAAGTACCCATAGGCACTAAATGGGTGTTCAGAAACTAGAAAGATGAAAGAGGCTTGATTATCAAGAACAAGGCAAGATTAGTAGTTCAGGGATACACCCAAGAGGAAGGAATAGATTATACTGATGTCTTTGCATCAGTTTCAAGACTTGAGGCAGTTAGGATCTTCCTTGCTTATGCTGCATCCAAGAACTTCACAGTCTACCAACTTGATGTCAAGTGTGCTTTCTATATGGGGATATAGATAGGGAATCTATGTATGTCAACCTCCAGGATTTGAAGACCGACAGCACCCCAACAATGTGTGCAAACTGGATAAAGCTCTATATGGGTTGCGCCAAGCACCTAGGCTGTGGTATGAGACCTTGTCTCAGTTTCTCCTGAAGAATGGCTACACCAGAGGTACCATTGACAAGACTCTTTCATCAGAAAGATTGGAAAGGACATTTTGCTTGTTCAAGTCTATGTTGATGACATCATATTTGGTTCTTCAAATAACCAAATGTGTAAGGACTTTGAGAGCATTATGAAGTAGAAATTTGAGATGAGTTCCATGGGAAAAATGGACTTTTTCCTTGGAATTCAGGTGAAACAGATGAAGGAAGGGTTCTTCATAAATCAATCTAAGTATGTCTCAGACATCTTAGATAGATTTGAAATGAAGGACTGTAAACCAGCCAAGACACCCATACCCAGAAATCATAATCTTTGCCCTGACCTTGAGGGGGAGGATACTGATCAACATCAGTATAGAGCAATTATTGGTTCTATGATGTATCTCACTGCTAGTAGACCTGATATCATGTTTGCCACATGCATTTGTGCAAGATATCAGGGCTGCTCCAAAGGTGTCTCACCTAGCTGCTGCTAAGAGAATCCTCAGATACCTCAAAGGAGCACCTAAACTAGGTCTCTGGTATCCAAGAAATAGTGACTTCAATCTCTATGGATACTCTGATAGTGACTATGGTGGCTACAACATTGACAAGAAATCAACATCAGGAGGATGTCAATTTCTTGGTGGAAGGATTATCTCATGGCAATGCAAGAAACAATCATGTGTCTCTACATCAACTGCTGAAGCTGAATACATTGCTGCTGCCAGCTGCTGTGCTCAACTGCTATGGATTCAAAATCAGATGTTGGACTATGGATTCAACTTCATGACTACTCCTATCCATATTGACAACAACAGTGCTATCTCCATTACTGAAAATCCAGTGAAGCACTCCAAGACAAAGCACATTGATATCAGGTATCATTTCATTAGAGATATTCATGAGAAAAATTTGATAAAGTTAATCAAAGTTGACTCAAATGAACAATATGCTTATTTGTTCACAAAAGCTTTTGGTGAACAAAGATTTAAGTATCTCATATCAGCTATTGGGATGATAAACATTGATTAACCACCTCTTTTGAAAAACTTTTAATGTGTAATGTCTTGTGCCAATACAATTTAAGCCCTGTTACAAAAGATCTTTTTATTCCAAGTGTAAATTCCTTCCGAAGAGGAATTAACTCTCGAAGATATTCTTAAATATCTTCCGAAGCCAAATTCCTCAATGGAAATTTTCTTCTTGGAAGAGTTTTTAGTCTCGGAAGAAGCGATTGATTTTATATCAGATCTACTTCCGAAGCTTATAACACTCTCCATTCGGAAAGACAATTTTTACCTTCGGAAGCAATGCCTGCTTCGGAAGAGAAATTGCCTTCGGAAGATAATTACCTTCGGAAATGTTTTGCCTTCAGAAAGAGAGATTTTTATATGTAACGGATATCTTTGGGCCCCACTCTGTAAAAGGTAAAAATTGCTAATGATGGTCAGATATTTAAAATTATCCCTTGCCGCCACTGTCATTTCATAGCCAAACCACCATCACCCCAAACAGTTACCCTATTACCTCTATACCACCATTTCCACTTTAAATAATCCAGACTGTTTAATTTCATCTTCTTTTACCAATTTACTGCCCTAACTATTCCCTTCCTGTCAACCTGAAATTTCACCCCTGAAGCTTACTTTCTCTGCAATGGCGCTAAACCCTCAGCAAAACCAGGTTGCACTCCTTGATCATCAAGAGATGCTGACTTCACCCAAATAATACCTTTCTTCTGAATCAACCTACTTCACGGCGCTCACTGTTAACCCCACCGTTACTCCAACCACATGACTGAATTCTGGAGTAACGGTCAAGCTGTAGTCCTAAATGGGGTTCGCATCCTGAGAACCTGCATTTGTGGACAGGAGTTATCATCAGTGAACAAACTCATCAGGGAGCATCTCGAGCTTCAGGATGATGGAGCTCCTACTGAGTTTCCCAAAGAAGACTGGATAGCACATACATCCTCATGGGATATGGTGGCGATATGAGCAGATCAACAGTCTACAAGTTCAACTTCTCATATCATTGGAAGTTCTTGCTGCACATCGTTCTACACTGCTTATCCAACAAGTCTGGGGGATGGGATCAAATCCCATACGAACTAGGGTGCCTAGTTCACGGGTTGGTGAGAGGTCTGTGCTTCAACTACTCAAGGTTTGTGTTGAACACCCTAATAGGGAATCTTCAAAGGAACACATTCTTCATGTATCATCGATACATTCAACACTTCATCAACTGCGAGTTGCAACAGAGCAAGCTTGTCTGTGCAGCTGCTCCACTATTCCCCAAGTGCGACCCACCATCTTCAAAACTTTGAAGAAGGTGTCCACCAATTTTACTGGAAGGTATACTCCTTTACCTCCACAGATGATTGAGCGCATAGCTCCTGGTGACATCCCTGTTAACCCCATAGGTGATGAACCCACACCAGCAACCTCCACCACAATGCAACAATACCTTCTCCACCCATTAAATTTACATATCAGAGACATCCCAAACGAACCCTTGTTCAATCTACTTTGATTGAACAAGCTCCTCCAGTTTAAACCAAAAGGGCTAGAGTGGAATCATGGGCTCCCACTCAGTCCGAGGTCACACCATCCTTCTCATTTGACCTCAATTGAGGGTTTTGAGCCTCCTCAGTCTCAAACCCAAGAGCCCGAACCTCAAGACTTTAGCCCACAGGGTGAGTCTCTACACTCCCCTGTGCAGCCTTCAAGGGACAGCTCCACAAGAGGCTCAATGCCTGTAGACATTGATCTAGGTCCCGGGTCAGTAGGTTTAACCTCTTTATCTTTTACTGACCTATTACTCTGAACTGATGAAGAGATTACATCTCTCCATGGCCATGAGTTGATCTACAACACCCTCTCAAAGATCAATAGAGCCAAGAGAGATCCCTTATCTCTAGCCCCCATCAGCAGCCAACTACTGAGGTGAGTCCCACTTATGTGGAGGGGACTCATGTAGGCTCAGCTGCCACTACTCAGAGTCTCTCATTGAGCTCTAAGGACAGTGGTAACAACAATCAGACTGAGTCTACGGCAACTTTGCCCATTGACATCTCTGAAAGAGATGAACTTGAGCAAGGGTATCCAGGGTGCCAAGAAGCCACATCTGGTGGTGAGACTGAACATATAGGTATGTTATCTCATCTCCCCGTGATTCTTCACATGAAGATGAGGGAAGTATGCAACTCACACTCCAATACTTGCTCTCTAAGGTTTCGAACCTGGAATCCCAGGTGAGGATCTTAGAAACAAGGACAGCCACTCAGCAACTTGAGATTGACACTCTCAAGGCCCAACTAGCTGAGAAACAGACGGAGAGGTCTGTTAGGCATGTACCTATTCAAGTCTCATTGACTTCTTCCTCTAGCTTATCTAGCTCTAAAGATGATGCTACCAAAAAGGGGGAGAAAGATCAGAGACAAACATCCGAGGAACTACTGATTCAATCCTCTACTTCCCAACTCATAACCCTACCTGAGTTATCTCAATCAACATTGAAGATTGACTCACAGATGCTTCATGATCTCGACAGACTTTTCATAAAGTTTGTATTGAGATCCTCCTTAGAACAGCCCAGCCCCGACACCACACTCATATACTTTAGGGCTGAGGAGCTTCAAAGACTGACTGCACCTTCTACCACTGTGGAAGAAGTTGGTCAACCTAAGGTCCACATGGAACCTGAGATTAACTTCGAAGGGGAAATGGGGACTGATGGCCCAGCAACTGAAGCAGTTGGGACAGAACTTGCATCAGCCTCTTCTTCCGAAGCTCAGGCTGAAACTTCCGAAGTTAAAGTTGAAACTTCAGAAGAACAAGACAAGTCTTCCGAAGCTGAGATAGAAGCTGCGGAAGGTTGTTCCAAATGTCCAAGGAACTGATCATCACAGATGTTATTGCTGAAATAGCATCTGAGATGAGCAGGGAGGACACTTCTGATCTACCTCCATCCCAAACACCATCTCTGCCTCTCTCTCAATCTGAACCCTCTACCAAGAACCACCGCAGTCAAAAGACAAAGGCAAAAGGAAAATGACTGCGGAAGAGATTCAGGAAGAGGAGAAGATTGCAAAGCTGAAACAAAAAGGTAGACTCCAGACTGAGAAGCTGTTAGATGCTAGTTTAAAGGCAGCTGCAGCCAATCAGGAAGCTATCAACAATAAAAAGAGAGAGGAACTCATTGATCAGCTCATCAACCTAGGAGTTGCAAATGAGGAGACACTCCTGCTACCACTAGAGGAGTTGGTGACTTTGGAGAGGACAACCAGCTAAAGCAAGAAGAAGAAGCCAGGTTGACCTTGGAGAAAGAAGAAGAGGAACAAAGGAAAGCAGCCCTGCAGCTGAGAGAGGCTAGGATCAAATTCCTGCTCTCAAGAGGCTTCAGTCTTCCTGAACTGTTTCCACATGATGATGACATGATCCTGCTGCTCCACAAATAAGAGCAGGATCAAATGGAGAAGGAAAGGAAGAAAGCTGCAAGGGAGAAGATGAAGGAGAAGAAGCGGAGGGAGGAAGCAGAGAGGGTCACTGCCACCAAGAAGTTCAGTGATAAAGCCTAGATGAAAGACTATCTCCGGGCTCACGGCTTCTCTGGTAGGCAGGTGGGACCTATGTCCGAAAGGACACTCCAACGGATTGTCAGTGAAATAAAAGCTGACATCCATTGGGGAAGAAGAAGGAGATGTATAGGAGGGGACAGGGAATGGTCTTCACCCCAGCCACTCAACCACAGCCAACCACTCAACCACAACCCACACCAGAAGAACCAACTCCATTTCCCATCAAAACCGAACACTTAGATGAAACCTACACCCCTGAACCTACAACTCTACCCAAACCTACCTCATCACCTCAACCACCTAAACTTACTATCCTTAAACCCAAAACACAACCTAGAACCACTAAACCTAAACCTACCCAACAGAAACCAAGATCATCCCCTCAGCCTTCTAAACATCTCTCTCTTGAGGAAATAAAGGAGCTCAAGACAAGGCTCATCAACTGAATTCTTGTTTCGATGTGCTTAGTCCGAGAGTGATGAATGAGATTCTTGGCAATTCCAAATGCAGCTTCATTATCACAGAAAAGTGGTGTACGAAGGAAATTGATGCCATAATCCATCATCTGATGTTGAATCCAGAGCACTTGGTAGCAACAGCTTGATGCAGCAATGTATTCAGCTTCTCCTGTGGACAAGGAGACTGTTGTTTGCTTCTTGCTCTGCCATGAACAAGACAATCACCAAGATATTGACAACCACCAGTGACTGATTTTCTGTTTATCCTGCAACCACTATGATCACTATCAGAATAAGCGTGTAAATCAAAGTTCTCACCTTTTGGGTACCAAAGCCCCAATCGGGAGGAACCCTTAAGGTAACAAAAAATGCGTGTTAATAGTTTTTTCATGTGATTCTTAGGGTTAGGCTGGAAACGAGAACAGTAGCACACTGCAAATGTAGTATCTGGACGGCTTATGGTTAGATACATGAGAGATTCGATCATCAAGCGGTAGCGATGAGCATCCACTGACTTCCCATTATCATCAGGAGTCAGGCATGTTTGAGCAGTGAAGGGGATCAGTTCGGTATCTGAGTTATCCATGTTGGACTTAATGAGGATTTTGTTGATATACTTCTCTTGGTGAATAAGAATGCCATCAGATTTCTGTTCCACCTGCAACCCTAAGAAGTAGCACATCTCCCCCATCATGCTCATTTCAAAGCGATCCTTCATCACCTCTTCAAATTCTCTACACAGCTTCTCATTTGTCGACCCGAAGATAATATCATCAACATACACTTAAACTATCAGCATCTCACCATCAACTTCCTTCTTGAACAGTGTCATAACTATTTTCCCTCGAGAGAAACCTTTGCTGAGAAGATACTGTGTCAGGGTCTCATACCAGATGCGGGGAGCTTGATGCAACCCATACAATGATTTTTCTAACTTGTAAACTTATCTGGATAATCTGTATCCTCAAAACCGGTGGTTGACATACGTAGATCTCCTTATCAATATCTCCATATAGAAATGCACACTTTACATCCATCTGAAAAACTTTGAAGTCTTGTGAGCAGCGTGTGCCAGAAAGATCTGATGGCTTCAATGCAAGCAACTGGAGCAAACACTTCAGTGTAGTCTATCCCCTCTCCTGTGCAAATCCCTGAACGACCAATCTGGTTTTGTTTCTAATAACAACACCACGATCGTCCAGCTTGTTCCTGAATACCCATTTGGTACCAATGGGGCACTTGTTTGGAGGAAGATCAACTAACTCCCAAACCTTTAACTTCCTGAATTGTTGCAACTCCACTTGTATAGAATCGACCCAATTTGGATCTTCAAGTGCTTGTTTATAATTCTTTGGAACGATCTGTGATAAGAAAGCTGCATAAAGGCACTCATTAATCAAACCACTCTGACTCCGAGTCCTCAAACCATCAGTGATGATCCAATGATATAATCATGTGGATGGTTGGTTTTGATGTTTGTGTTAAGTAGTAGGGGATAGATTGTGATGTGGATGCGGAATTGGATGGTTGAGATGGAATGGGTGAACTTGTTGGAGGAATAAGATTGGTAGGGGGAATTGGATTGGAATTTGATGAGGATGGGATATCTGATGAAGGAATTGGATTATATGGTGATGGTGGAGGAGATGGAATATCAAATGAGATGTGAGGTAATTGAGTGACAGATGGCTGTGGTTGTGGTGGAATAAGATTAATGGATGTGTGAGGAGTGATGTCATCATCATTAGGGATTGGGAGATTAAATAATTTTAAGACAGTGGTAGAATTGAAAAACCATGTTGGTTCACATCCAATGCTTGTAGAATTAGATAATTGCCAATCAACATAATAGGACTCTTGCACAATCCGCGTCCGTTTGTTATACACACGATACGCCTTTTTTGTCTCCGAGTACCCCACGAAGAAACATTCATCAGAAACAGCTCCAAACTTCATCTTCTGATCTTGAGTATTCAGCAGAGTACAAGAGCATCCAAACGGGCGCAAAAAATCGATTAACGGCTTAATTCCACAGAACAGCTGGTACGATGTCTTTATTTTTCTTTTGACGATCAGTACCTGGTTTAGAACATAAGCTGCACAATTGACTGCTTCTGACCAGAAGATAATTGGAAGGTTTGACTCAATCAGCATAGTCATGGCTGCTTCCACAAGAGTTCGGTTTTTCAGTTCACCAACACCATTTGTTGTGGTGTCCTTGCAGCACTGAACTGTCTGAGAATACCCCTTTGCTCACATGAAGAATTGAAGATATGGTTTCTAAAATCAGTTTCATTGTCACTTCTGATGGCTTGAACCTTTCTTTTCCCAAGAACTTCAATTAAGGGAATCAACTTCATTAACTCTTCAGTAGTCTCGCTCTTGTTTGCTAGAAATTTCACCCATGAGTACCTTGAATAGTCATCAGTGACAACCAAACAATAGGATTTCTTAGCAATTGATTTGACACCTATAGGGCCAAATAGGTCAGTATGTAACAATTCAAGTGGATGAAAAATTGAGTTTTGAATTTTAATTTTGTGTGGATTTTTATGATGTTTTCCCTTAGAACAAGCCATGCATTTCTCTACCACTGAATAGTCTTTCAGTGGTAGTCCCCTTGCCAAATTGTTCTTAACCAACTTATTCAAAATTTTAAAATTAATATGTCCTAAACGTCTATGCCACTGAAAAGATTCATAAGAAGAAGCTTTAGATAGAAGACATGTCATGGCAGAAGTTGATTCTTTTGATCCCATATTATGCAAATAGGTACCATTCCGCCTGGAGCTCTCATGATCACCAACTCTTCAGGGATAGTAAACTCTGGCTTTAAGAATAGGCATTCATTGGCAAGAAATAGCACTGGAATATTCTTATCACAGATTTATGATACACTAGGAAGATTGAACGCCAACTCAAGAACATAGTTAACTTTCTCCAAGGTCAGTGAACCATTGAGACAGCTCCTTGGCCAATCATCTTTCCACCTTTCTTATCTCCAGCAAAAGCCACATAACCTCCGTCAATGATTTTATAATTTGTCAATAAGTCCTTCAGCCTGGTCAAATGTCTGGAACATCCACTATCTACATGCCAAAAACTAGTTACGGTGGCGCTGGAATGTTCCTGACATTTGAGAGAAATTAATTAGGATTTAGAAATTAGGACCCAAGTCTTAGAGAACTTAGGTCTTTGAATTGAAGATCTTTTGCAGAAAAATCATCCATAAAAGTATTCAATCTATTTCCTAAAGATCTATTCTGCATTCTACTGCCAACTAACTCAGGACAGTGCTTTACTACATGATCAACCTTTCCATATCTAAAACAGTGAGATCTCAAACCTGTCTTTGAACAATTTGATAAAGGAATTCTATCAATAGATTTCTCTTCTTCACATTCAGATAATTTTGAATCAGAATCGCTGTAAGAATCATAAGTCTCTTTTGACTTACTGTGGTGACTTTCACTTTAGCATGTTCTAGTTCAATTTTATCATTTTTGTTCTCAGTGGAAGAAGATGTTTCCTTATCTTTTTGTTTTGAAATTTTTATTGGTGTAAAAGATGGAATTGGATGAGAGAAGAACTTTTGAACGCAGTTTGTTTTTGTTTGACTTTCAGAGACATGACCTGAAAGTTTAGCTTTATCATCCACACAAATATTATTAACAACATCATCATTCAAATCATCATAGTTGGAAACAGAACATCCTGAATTAAGATTGCATAAACCATGTCTGAATTTAAATCAGTACTTGACGGAACAAAAACTACTCTCTACAAAAGACTTCTTGGAATTTAAACTAGGGTTACTAGAGCTGCCAAGACCACTACAGCCACCATAATCATACTCCTCTCGCACCTCCTTATGGTTTACTCCAACCAAACCTGCAAAAAGACTGTTAGTATCATTCTGTATAATCTCTTATATCAACTCATTTAAAGGATAAGGAATGGGTGTAGGAGAATACAAAAGTACTAGGTGGAGGATGTACACATGCATCATCTTTATTACCCAACCCGGTCCTGATTCTAGCCCCCATTTGTCTTTTGCATAATTCCTCCCATTTCATACTCGAAAGAGTCCATTGTTCCAACTTAATTTTAAGCAATCTGGTTTCAAACTCAGCAAGTGTGACTTGTTCAGTTAAGTAATTGACTTCACAGTTCTTTTCCAAAAGAATTCTTTTCAATGTTCATTTCTTTCAAAGCTTTTCTTAATTTAACAAAATATTTAGATTCATTCATTTTAAGTTCTTTGTTTACCTTTTTCAATTCATTTTCATTATTTATTAATAATCTATTAGCCTTATATATGCCAATTACATTTATTTAACAAGCAGAGGAACACATATCTTCTATAATTTCATATGGAAGACCCATTACCAGTTTCTCTACCGCGAGAGCACGATCACATTGACATACGGGAGTGGTCTTTTGTATTCTTCCACAGCTGCTTGCTTGGCTTCTTGAATCATTGCTTCAATGTTCAACTTTGACTTTCCAGCTTTGTCAGCTTCAGCATTAGCAATCGTTGAGCCACCAGTAGCTTTTCCAGCTTCCACAGCAGCATCTTGTTCCTCAGCAACATTACCGGGCACCTGCCCAACCTTATCCTTAACAACCATAGCTTCACAAACAAGACCTGCATGAACCGCTTCTTCTTGGAACCAGATTTTCTTCCCCTTTAACCACAACAACACTTTCCATGACCTCTTGATCTTTACCAGCTTTGTCATCAGTAACACCATCATCACTTTCTTGAAAAGTACCAAAACAAACTTCTTCACTCGAATCACCATGATCAGAATCTTCACAGGCTTCAACCCAGAATTCCTTAAAATGATCAAAGCAATCAAAGTAGTCATTATCAAGAACAAGCACCTCAACCACCTCAGCAATTAAAGCATGGTTGATTTCTTCCTTCGATTCTTCAATTTCAGCACTCAATCAAAATTAGTGAGCAGAGCGGTTTCTTTCTTTTGCTTTACCTCTTCTACCTTATCCATGATTGAGATGACTTTAGAACTTCCAGAGTTAACTGGTTCTGACAATTAGAGAGGGGCATTCTCTCTTGAAGTGACCAAGCTACTTATAGTTGAAAACACCTGAGCTTAGACTTATCATACCCAAGTCTGTTGTTCTGACCCTGGTTTCCACAGTTTCTTATACCGGTTCTTTCATAAACCTCCTTGCATGAAGAGTGAGCATTGCCATTTGCCACTGAATGTCAGTCTCCTCAAGATCATTAGGATCCACCTGATACATGTCCTTAATAGTCATACCTTTACCTCTCAATTCTCCAGCAACCAGAGCTTCATAGCTATGAACAAACATCCCGAACAATGCCATAGTGCCAGATGGAATATGAGTGGTGACTAATGCCTTTGAGCTTGAACCACATGTGATCCACCACCAGTTGATTTATCTGAACTAACATAAGCAGCTGACCCTCCATAACCTCCACAAGATGCACCATAATACTGAGAGTTTACAGCGGATGAAATCAATGCAGTAAGGTTGAACTGTAGGTGGCATCATTCCCTGGTTGTATTCCCTTCTCTTGAGATCAAGATCAAATGACTTGAGTTTGTTTATTACATCCATAAGCTTGTAATCAGCAAAGTTTCTTTCTTCCTTGAGCAACTTGATTTGCAGACTCCACTGTGGGGGAAGTGAGTCCAGTAACTTAGTAACTTGCTCATGGTTTCCCAATTGTTCGTCATACTTCTTTAGAGTGCTTGAAACTGATAAGAAATGGTTTGTTATGTCAGTGAGGTTCTCGTGCTTGTATCCCACAAATGAGTTAAACTCCTTCTCAGCTTGAGCTTTCTTGTCTTTCTTCAGATCTTCATTACCATCATAAAACTCACAACGTATCATACAAGTCCTTAGCAGTTGTGTGTTCAGCAAATCTGTTGTAAATGTCCTGATGCAAATAAAGAATCAAAGCTCCAAGAGCTTTCTTGTCCCGGTCAAGTAACTTGATGTCAGTCTCAGTATAAGTACTTGGATTATTGTTGGTGAGGTGACGGCTCCAATAGTGGTTGTTGGTCTGTGAGGTCCATTTACAATTGATTCCCACTGGTTGTGATCTGTGTAGAAGAAGAAAGCCTTCAAACATCATTTCTAGTCCTCAAAATTCTCACCATTGACAAGCTTTAGTGGCCTGTTAGGTTGAACACTTTCCAAATCAGTCATGGTGATGTTTGTTGTAGTCATCATTTTTTACAGAACTTAGATTTGCTGAAAAACTAACAGGTTCGCTCGTTGATTCGCTCCGAAGAATCTACACTGATTCGCCCGGCGTGTGCACGAGTAAACAGATTCGCTGAGCAAGTTCGCTCGGTGCTGACAGAACTTCCGTTCTAAATTAGGTTCGGCAGCAAGATCGCTTGCAAACCAATCACAAATGGTGAACTTTCGTTCAAAAATTGTAGATTTGCTAGACACAAAATACCAAAACTCAAAATCCAATCTACGTAGATTCGGTTTATGAATGTACAGGTTCGCTGGATGAATGTTTAGGTTCGCTGACCTATGGGAAACACCTTCTGCAGCACGAAATCAACCAAAACTACCCCAAAACTCAACCAATTTACGATCCGTTTGTTTCTACAGCTTCCTACCACTAAAAACTACAATCCTCAATCGATTTCCATATCAGATCAAATGACAATAGAGGATATAAAGCTACAAAGATGAATGAAATATGCTCCTAGCACCTTTAGCCATCACACACACTTTAGGGTTTGATGAAAACTTACCAAAAAGATACCATTAGAATGATAAATCAAGAGAATATATATTTATAGACTAGGTTCGCTACAGATTCGCTGGTAAGCGAATCTGTCAAGTCCCCTTACCTACATTCGCCAGGCGCCTTACTAGGTTTGCCTGGTAACTAGTCTAAATAGACTCTGACTAAACAAAAAACTACTACATCCGGGCGAACCTATAGGTTGGCCCGTAGGTTCGCTGAACTACAAAAGACCAAAAATACATAAAAAGGCTAAAACACCGACATGCCGGTGAGTCCAACCTACAAAGATCATCATCTTACGACAACCTTGACCGTTACATCTTTGTGTTTTCACTATAAGCAACAAGTACAACTATCATCTCCATGGGCTGTGCAATGAGGACATCTGAGAGCGATTTGCGAAAATTTGGCCATACCTTCAAGAACTGTCGTGCGAACATCTCGGCCGAGTCTCCTCAACCACAAGAAGCACAAAAGGGATGTTATGAGTGCAGACAACCTGTGCATTTAAAGAGAAACTGTCCAAGGATCAAGAAGATAGGAAACCGATAGAAATGGTAGTTCTGCTTCAGCATTATCTCAATTAAGTGCCGATAGAAGTTTCATACCCAGTAACTTGAGTGGACTGCTAGAAGTAGTTCTTACCAGCTTAAGTTCCCGAACTTACTATAGAAGTAACCTATGGTAGAACTATAACCACCAACCATGTGCTTGGTAATTGTAATCTAGGTTTATCTAGACATTCATTCGGTATAAGTCTGATTCCTATTACCCATGGTAGCTTCGATGTCGTGGTCGGTATGGATTGGGTAGCTAATAACCAATCCGAATCATTTGTCATGAAAAACTCATCTGACTACCCTTGCCTGATAGAGAGATACTCACGGTGGAAGGTGACAACAGTGGAGCTGTGGTCGGCATCGTCTCTTACATGAAGGCTCAAAAGTGTCTAAGGAAAGAGCATTTGGCGATATTAGCCCTAGTTACTGAAAAGACCACTGAGGATAAATGACTTGAAGACATTCCCGAGGTTAGAGATTTTGTCGAGGTATTTACAGAGGACTTGACTATTCTTCCTCCACACAGGCAATTAGAATTTCAGATCGAGTTGACACCAGGAGCTTCCCCTATCGCTCGGGCGCCATATCATTTGGCACAGAACGAGCTTCAAGAATTGTCAAACACACTTGCAGGAACTGTTAGACAAGGGCTTCATACATCCAAGTTCTTCACCCTGGGGAGCACCTTGTTATTGATGAAGAAGAAAGATGGAACCTTTTGCATGTGCATAGACTATTGAGAATTAAACAAGGTTACTATAAAGAATCGTTACCCTTTCCACGTATGGACGACCTATTTGACCAACTACAAGAATCGAGTTACTATACGAAAATTAATGTGAGGTTTGGATACCATCAACTTAGGGTTCGAGAAGATGACATATCTAAGATAGCCTTCAAAACTCCATATGGACACTTTGAGTTCCCAGACATGCCATTTGGTTTGACGAACACTCCTGCAGTCTTTATGGATCTCATGAACCATGTTTGCAAACCCTATTTAGACAAGTTTGTCATCATCATCATTGATGGCATACTCATTTATTCCAAGAATAGGGAGGAACATAAGGAATACTTAAGGACTATTTTAGAGCTTCTATAAACCGAACAACTATATGCCAAGTTTTCTAAGTGTGACTTTTGGATGAGAGAAGTATAGTTCCTAGGGCATGTAGTTAATGAGAATGTCATCCATGTTGATCAGTCTAAGATTGAGGCAATCAAGAATTGGCCTGCCCCCACGACACCTATTGAGGTGCGCCAATTTCTTGGATTAGCTGGCTATTATCAGCATTTCATTGAAGGATTCTCCAAACTGGCACAGCCCTTGACTGCCCTGACTCATAAAATAACCGTCTACAAATGGGATAATAAGGAAGAAGCAGCTTTCCAGGTGCTTAAAGACAAAGTGTGCAGTGCACCGATTTTGGCGTTACCTGAAGGCATAGACGATTTCGTGGTGTATTGCAACGCGTCAATCCAGGGTTTGGGTTGCGTGTTGATGCAACGCGAGAAAGTGATAGCTTATGCATCAAAAAAGCTTAAGGTGCATGAGAAGAACTATACAACTCATGACCTAGAGCTGGGAGCTATAGTATTCGCACTCAAGATCTGGAGGCATTACCTTTATGGAACCAAGCGTACGATCTTCATCGATCATAAGAGTCTTCAACACATATATGAACAAAAGGAACTAAACATGAGACAACGACAATGGTTAGAGTTACTGAATGATTACGATTGTTCCATCAAATATCATCTAGGGAAGGCTAATTGGTAGCCGATGCCCTTAGCCGCAAGGAAACCCTAAAGCCTCGTCGTGTTTGTGCATTGAAATTAACGATTCATTCTGACCTACCATCACATATTAAGAATGCCCAGGTTGAGGCATTACACGAACAGAACATCAAGTCAGAATCTCTCAGAGGAGCTGAGAAATTATTTAGGAAAAGTCAGATGGTCTTCGTTACTATGAAGACAAGGTTTGGGTCCCATTATTCGGGAATCTCTAAAAATTAGTGATGGATGAAGCTCGCAAGTCTCATTATTCACTACATCCTGGATCTGGCAAGATGTATCAAGACCTAAAGGTCATCTACTGGTGGCCTAATATGAAAGCTAAAATTTCCACTTACATGTCAAAGTGTTTGACTTGCTCTAAGGTCAAAGCGGAGTATCATAAACCGTCAGGTTTGCTTCAACAACCTAAGATTTTGATGTGGAAATGGGAGAATATTTCCATGGATTTTGTCACTAAGTTACCTTATTCACAAACTGGGAATGATACAATTTAGGTGATAGCGGATTGTTTGACCAAGTTGGCACATTTCTTAACCATTCGTGAAACCTACAAAATGGATAAATTGGCATAGATCTACTTGAAGGAAATTATGTCATGACATGACGTGCCACTCTCGATCATCTTTGATTGTGATGCGCGATTCACTACGTACTTCTGTCATTCATTGCAAAAGTCATTAGGCACTCGTCTGGATATGAGCACGACTTATCATCCACAGACAGATGGTCAGACAGAACGCACAATTCAAACCTTAGAAGACATGCTTAGGGCATGCATTAGTGACTTTAGAAATAGTTGGTATACCCATCTAACTTTGGTTGAATTCTCTTACAATAACAGTTACCATACGAGCATCAAAGCAGCACCATTTGAGGCACTTTATGGCAGAAAGTGTAGATCACCTCTCTGTTGGACTAAAGTCAGTGATAGTCAGTTAACTGGTCCTGAGCTAATACATAGTCAGTTAACTGGTCCTGAGCTAATACATGAAACCACAGAGAAGATTGTTCAGATTCGTAATCGTATGGCGGTAGCTCGTGATCGTCATAAAAGTTACGCAGATCAATGGAGAAAGCCTTTGGAATTTCAAGTTGATGACAGGGTGTTATTAAAGGCTTCACCCTAGAAGGGTATGATTCACTTTGGAAGGCGTGGAAAGCTAAACCCTAGATACGTTGGACTATTTCAAATTGTCAAGATGATCGGGCCAGTAGCTTATTAGCTAGATCTACCTGCAGAACTCGATGACATTCATAATGTGTTCCATGTTTTCAACCTAAAGAAGTGTCTAGCCGATGAATCACTTGTTGTCCCATTAGAGGAACTGGAAATTGATGAGTAGTTACATTTCATTGAGGAACCAGTTGAGATTATGGATCGAGAAGTCAAATCCCTAAAGCGTAGCAAGATTCCTATTGTGCGCGTTAGATGGAACTCGAAGCGTGGACCAGAATTTACCTGGGAACGCGAGGATCAGATGAAGAGAAGTATCCACAACTGTTCAAGGATCGGGCTATCACTTCTTAAGTTATCATCTTTAAGATATCTTTTCTTTCAATTTCGATATGAAATTCCCTTCAATAAGGGGATGATGTCAAAACTCTCATGAAACCTAAACCTTCATAAATTCTCTCATTTGAACTTGTTTCAGGGTTTCTTGGAAACCGTCCTACATACGCAATCAGTTATTACATCTGTTATTCTTCGCTAAATCCAATGTTCTAATTTTCGAGACAAAAATTCCTTCAATAAGGGGATGATGTGACCACCCGTATATTTTCAGGTTAACATCATTCTG